>CM042255.1:20713396-21313396 GCA_023566225.1 Romanogobio albipinnatus | reverse complement strand
CAAGGCTTAAGATAGTCCTAGACTAAAATGCATGTTTGAAATTTTTGTCAAAGGCTGGAGAAATTCAGCTAACTCCTTCAACAGCAGAGCAAATAATATTTTTGAATAAAAATGTTATGTAACAAATGTGACACATTGTGGATTTATTTATTTTATTAATGTTAATTTTTCATGACCACAAAAAAACAAGTTATTATTAGGCTACAGGTTACAAAACCAAGATCATGTATTTGTCAGACAGATGTTAAAAACTGATTTTTTTTTTTTTTTTTTTACATGAATCATTGTCAAGGTATTTCAGATCAACACATGCAAGTGACCAATAGATACAGGTGTCGGATTGATTCGAAGCTTTGAAACAATATGGCACATTTGCTTCAACTGTTTCAGTGCTTCACGAAGCCTCGGTCTACCCATCACTAGAAAGCGCACAACGAAGAGGAATACACAGGAACAGTATTTAATCATAAACTTGGATTAGAATATAGAAATACACAACCCAACTCTAATATTAACAAGGACAAATAGAAAATTGTTGAGAACTCAGGGTTTAAATGTACAGGGCAAACAAAGGAACTAATGAGGTGATTAAGGAACACAGGTGGAAGAGAATGACCAATCAATTAACACAGGGAAAGTAGGTCATCATGGGTAGAACACAAAGCATAATGGGAAACGTAGTGAAAACAAGACAACACAGAGCATACACGTAACAACAGCCAAGATATTTAATTGTTTTGTGTAAAATTCAAGAAATTCAAGTCTTAATTCGCTCAAATACACAAGAACGTCTGTTTGTTTACGGAAGAGCTGCCATAGAGCACGGTAGACACCATAAGGAGAAAAAGGCAGAGAATAAATTGCTCACAAACTGCTCGCAATGGTGAGTAACCACTCAATTTGATCTTTTTATGATCAATGTGGTTATTCCCAGACATGATGATGTACAGTATTCCTGTTCATCCATAAAAGGTCTGGACCCAAAGAGTCATCTCAGTGTGAAAAGTGAGATTTGAGAATTAGAAAAGTCTATTGCACCCCTTTTTGAGAACCAGCCACAACAACCACCAATTAATGGTGAAGTGTGTAATATTTAATATTATTGGTACTATCATTGTAATGAATTTAATGCTAGCCAGTGTTTTATTGGAGGCTAATAGACTTGAACATCCAGTCTCTGTAAAAACATATGACTTTGCAGCTATGTATCTGATTGATGATGCCATGCCATGGCTTTCTTTTTTGATTCACTGCATTTGACTTGAAGAGGAGGGTACTTGGGAAGATGAACATCAGAAATGAGAACATTTTCAAGTTGAAGTTGTGTTCATGCCTGAATTATATTATGACTATTTTGAAGTGGTGTAATGATGTATCTGTAGAAACACTGACAATGAAAGACGGAAACCTGTTCAAATGCAATTTGCAATGAGGTTAGCGCTACCAAAAACATTACGCCACCTTTCCTCAAACTGAGCCACCAGTCTCAAGGAAACATGACTGTCTAGACTTGAAATGGCCTGTCAGCAATGGTCAGTGTAAAAAAAAAAAGAAATTCCTCCTTAAAAGGAAGTTGACGAGGATACTTTTGTGCATTTCTTTTAAATCTTGTTGAATTAGACATACTTTATTGACCAGCAAGGGAAAATACGGAGATTTTCAATAATAGAATAATGCTGCTTTGTTGGAAATTGAAATATAAAGATTGCACATTCAGTCCAAGCATTGACAGCTAACCATTCATTTTCAAACCATTAATAATCAATACATGCTTTTCCTCCATGTACACAAACTGACACAAGAGAAATGTTCCAAACAGGTTTTAAATAATACTAAAGTTACAGTACATATTTTATCATTAAATATTATCTCTTATATATTTAAAAGGTTGGGGTTGGTAAGACTTTTTCTATATTTTTGAAAGAGTTCTCTTTATTAGATCAATCATTTGTTTGAAATCTTTTGTAACATGCCTTTACTGATCAATTTCTTTCTAGCTTCTTGAGTCCTTGCTGAACAAAAGTATTCATTTCTTTTAACAGGACCTTCTATCATACCGACCACAAACTTTTGAACAATATCTATTAAAATACATCACATTCACAATTACATCAAGAATACAAATTCTCTGTCTGGCTTTGGAACCAATAGCATGTTGAAGTTATTCCTATTGGCAAACAGACGTCATGGAAAAGAGAAGTTGTATTTTTAGTATATGAGCCATTTACACATGGATTAGGGACTTAGTGAGTGTACTACGGCAAAGAAAATGATTGTTTTTCTTTTTATCTCAACAAGTATACGTGCAGCAAGTAAGTACAAATAATATTTTAGTAGAATGTACAATACTGTGTACTATATTTTATTCCTGTGCAGTGCAAAAAATAGTATCAGTATTTTTTTTTTGTCTTGTTTTACCTCTCTTACCATTTATTTTTTTTATTTTAAGGATAACTCTAGCAACATTTAGTAAAGGTTATGCTTACAAGGAGAAAAACTGCCTAAGGGATACAAAAGGGATGTCATTTGCCAGTAATGTTTATTAGATTCGTTTTGTGTTGTTACTAACTATGTATATTAGTGTCATATTTTTGCTCTTTTACATCTTGGCCAGGGGACTACAGATGAAAAATAGCCTTTTGGCTAATTCTGGCTTTTTTACTCGTGTTTGTTCATGTGGTTTTATGAAATTGCATTGTCCCCTTACAAATAAATTAATCTAATCTAAAAAAATAAACTTAATTTAAGATAAAATGGGTCGTACACAATGTACAAGGTTCTTTAAATGTTTCTTGTTTTTAAGATTTTCCGATAATTTACTACAAAAACGAGAATATTTTGTGTATTCTGTTGTCTTTTTTTTCTCTGTTTCAATTCAACTTTATTTGATTATTTTGATATGTAGACCATAGTGAAAGTTAAGCCTTTTTAAGGGGAAAAAATTGCTAAATGCATGAGGAATCTAATAATTTGTTGCCTTATATACGATGTTAAATAATAATATAAGTGTTGATACTTCTCTGTTTTTGTGCTGTAGCCTGCAGCGAGTCATCAAATTTGGTGTTTGGACAGGTTGGGGATACAGTTACTCTTCCATGTAAATACGACATTAATGCCAATGGCCTACTGAACGTTTGTTGGGGGCGACATCAGTCATGGTTCAACTGTGAGAGCACTGTTATCTCTTCCGATGGCTTGCAAGTGAACTACAGAGAGTCACAAAGATACAGCTTGGTCAGTGGACTCGACCGAGGAGATGTTTCACTTACCATAAGGGTTGCTCAAAAGAGGGATGCTGGGATGTACGTGTGCCGTATCGAGATCCCTGGACCTTTCAATGACATTAGTTACAATGTTTATCTGTTTATCAGAAATGGTGAGTAACCACTCAATTTGATCTTTTTATCAATGTGGTTATTACCAGACATGATGATGTATAGTATTCCTGTTTTTCCATAAAAGGTCTGGATCCAAAGAGAGTCATCTCAGAAACACAACTGGTCCCTACAACGGCAAAGCAGGAAAAGCAAGGTATGAAAACCTTTCAGTATTTACTTTTTCAGAAGTGCTTCTCAAGTGGTCAGAGCTCAAATCTGAGCAGGGTAAAACAATGGTAAATGCTAATGCAACAAGCTGCTTAACCATGCATATTGTCTTTTGTTGCTGATGTCAGAGGTCGTACATCCAAGAACATGGTAAACATAGACAAGTTGCCTGACGTCCTGACACAGAACTTAATACTTTTATCCAGAAAGGATGCATTAAATTGATCAAAAGTGACAGTTAAGACATTTCTGATATTACAAAAGATTTCCATTTCCAATAAATGCTGTTCTTTTGAACTGTTTTACTGTATTTTAACTACTTTAAAATCTTTTATTGTCCTTTTCCATTCAATAATTTCAATAAGGAATCAATCATTTATTATTAGCCAACACTTTGATTTACTGGATTATTAACAATAATGTACTGTATATTAGATGAATTACCAGTACTAATATAATAGTTGGAACACAATGTACTGAAAACCAGTGGTCAAAAAGCATTAGCATCGTACGAGATAAAATAACCATGTCTAACCATTTTTGTTTTATACACACAGTATACTATATATCAGACACCACACTCACTACTGAGCTTTATATCATATCAGAAAAGATAACTGCAGGTATGAATATAATCATAAACACACTTAATAAACATTGAAGTGATTCAGAAATATGAGCCAATATCAGACAATAGTAAATGCAAATTTTTATCTATTTCAGATATTACTGACATCTATATAGAAGAACCCATTGCAGTGGTCCATACTGAGGTATTGCAATCATCTGTCTGACAGAAACATTAAAAGTTCTGCTTTTGCTGTCAATCTATATTTTGGCTTTAATGTGTTGTTGGTGATGTGTGTATGTAAATGTATATGCATATTGATTTTATTTGTTTTAAACATGATTAAGGTGTTTCACGCATCACATACATGATATGTGTCATTTTAGGAAACAATGGACACATTTGTCATAAATACTGTAAAAGTGGGAGCCATTGTCTTCATCCCGGGTTTAATCATCGCACTTCTGTTCAGTAAGTACGTTAGCAAGTAATTCATCTAATGGTCTAGATCTGGAGAAATATTAAATACTTGTAAGAAGCATACAGGTGCTGGTCATATAATTATAATATCATCAAAAAGTTGATTTATTTCACTAATTCCATTCAAAAAGTGAAACTTGTATATTATATTCATTCATTACACACAGACTGATATATTTCAAACGTTTATTTATTTTAATTTTGATGATTATAACAGACAACTAAGGAAAAATCCCAAATTCAGTATCTCAGAAAATTAGAATATTGTGAAAAGGTTCAATATTGAAGACACCTGGTGCCACACTCTAATCAGCTAAATAACTCAAAACACCTGCAAAGGCCTTTAATGGTCTCTCAGTCGAGTTCTGTAGGCTACACAATCATGGGGAAGACTGCTGACTTGACAGTTGTCCAAAAGACGACAATTGACACCTTGCACAAGGAGAGCAAGATACAAAAGGTCATTGCAAAAGTAGCTGGCTGTTCACAGAGCTCTGTGTCCAAGCACATTAATAGAGAGGCGAAGGGAAGGAAAAGATGTGGTAGAGAAAAAAAAAGTGTACAAGCAATAGGGATAACCGCACCCTGGAGAGGATTGTGAAACAAAACCCATTCAAAAATGTGGGGGAAATTCACAAAGAGTGGACTGGAGCTGGAGTCAGTGCTTCAAGAACCACTATGCACAAACGTATGCAAGACATGGGTTTCAGCTGTCGCATTCCTTGTGTCAAGCCACTCTTGAACAACAGTCAGCGTCAGAAGCGTCTCGCCTGTGCTAAAGACAACAAGGAAAAAAAGTGGTCCAAAGTTATGTTCTCTGATGAAAGTAAACTTTGCATTTCCTTTGGAAATCAGGGTCCCAGAGTCTGGAGGAAGAGAGTAGAGGCACACAATCCACGTTGCTTGAGGTCCAGTGTAAAGTTTCCACAGTCAGTGATGGTTTGGGGTGCCATGTCATCTGCTGGTGTTGGTCCACTGTGTTTTCTGAGGTCCAAGGTCAACACAACCGTATACCAGGAAGTTTTAGAGCACTTCATGCTTCCTGCTGCTGACCAACTTTATGGAGATGCAGATTTCATTTTCCAACAGGACTTGGCACCTGCACACAGTGCCAAAGCAACCAGTACCTGGTTTAAGGACCATGGTATCCCTGTTCTTAATTGGCCAGCAAACTCGCCTGACCTTAACTCCATAGAAAATCTATGGGGTATGTGATATGCCAGACCGTGCAGAAGAGCTGAAGGCCATTATCAGAGCAACCTGGGCTCTCATAACCATGGAAGTGCACAGAGGGGTTGCTCAGGTTGCCCGGGCAACTGCCCATATGCCCTTCTCGACTAACGTTGCCTTTCCGAGGTGAAAAAAAAAAAAAAAAAATCGTACAATGGATGCAGAATTTCTCGTAGGCCTAGATTTAAAAAAAATTTTTTTTTTTAAAAATCGCAAAGCCTCACTCATCCTCTTCCATATTCGGGCACCCGTCTGAAAGTGAAAGTCAGTAGGGGGAAAGGGCAAACTCTGTTTCCGTGGCTGCAGCGCTGCACGCAACACCTGAGCTGAGCCTGCATGAGCGGCACTAGAAGGAAATTGTCGCGGTTGTCGGGTGAGACGACTTAACGTTGTCGGAAAGGTATAACAAACGGACGATCATCATCATCAAGTTTTATGAAATGAATTAGAATCTTCATAAATCCAGGATGAGTTTGCCACATTTAGCCTAAATTATCAGACAGATAGCTTGCAGACAAGCAGCCTAGGCTAGGGGAGAGCAGGGACGAAAGTACCATTTTTCAGAAAATCGTCATTTTAAAAGATAATGTTTTAGACTGAGATATATTTTTGCCGTGGTCAATAACTCACAAGTGTGGTCTATCAATAGCAGGTGGTATTTTGTACAAATATAGAACGACTACAGTATAATTTCACTTTGAACATAAGCTGCACATTGTTACTTTTTGACCCCATCAGATGGGACTAAAGTAACACAACAATACAAGCTAGATTTTTTGTGTTACTCTTGTTTTTATTAAACATACCTGACTATGACCTTGTTAATATGTAACTGCAAACATATTTTGTCCTTTATCTTTGCAAAAAAAATAATTAAATTACATTTTCATTTTAAATGTTAAAGTTCATCAAATGTTTCAAATGTAATATGACAGTACAAACTTGAATTGTTTAGAATATTTTTTTTATTTGCAATGTCAATCTATTTGATAAGTTTTTTTTCTTCAACAGTATAAACAATATGAAAATTAAATTAAAGGTCCCATTCTTCGTGTTTTTTTGAAGCTTTGATTGTGTTTACAGTGTGCAATATAACATGTGTTCATGTTTCGAGTGTAAAAAAAAACAGTATTTTTAACACAATTTACTTATCTGTATACCGCTGTTTTCACTGTCCTAAAAACGGCTGATGACTTCCTTTATTCTATGAAGTCCCTCCTTCAGAAATACGTAACGAGTTCTGATTGTGCCAGCGGTTCCCGTGTTGTGATTTGACCGCAGCTTAGCAAACGTGGCACGGTTCCTGTGTTGTGATTCGACAGCAGCTTAGCGCACGTGGAAAGGTCACGCCTCTTAAAGGGAGATATATGCACTTAATGATCTCTACAGCGTCCCTGGGAAAGCCAAACAAAGGTGATTTGACTCAGGGATGAAAATAACAGCGTCTCGACGACATGGCGACAAACACACTCAAACGCAACACTTCCTTTTCTCCACGCGACACGTCCTCTTCTCCACGTGGGACAGCAACAAGACCACGCCCCCTTTTTCGCGTATTCTTGTGGGCGGAGGTTAGTCTGTTCTACTGACGTCATTTATGAAGGAAGTACCAGGATGTAGTCCAAGCCAGCCGTTCGCTGTAGGCTTTGAAAGGGAACTTCTGTTAAATAAAATATCTCGCTTGGCATTGAACTTTGAGCTTTTATAATTTTACAGGTATTATTTATGCTCTAACAGCAACATTACACACTAACTAAAGTTTGAACAATGGGATCACGAAGAACGGGACCTTTAAATTAAATTTGCATAATATGCATTATATATATAATAGCGGGACAAAAGTAACAAGTGTTACTTTCGTCCCGACAGGAAGTCCTGACATTTAAACACGATTTACTTTTATACTGAAAAACTCTGAAAAGACAAACCTTCAGGGTGTGTAACAGCACTAAATAACCCGTAGATTGATCATTACTGTGACACATGAAACAAGAAACACAACTTGTAATTAGAAAAAAAGTACTGCTTCATTAATTTACTTGCCGTACTTGAAAACTGCATTTCGGACCTAACCGCGGGAAAAGATGATTTTGGGGGGAGGGATGGTGTTTGTTAGGGGAGTGCCCTTTTTTTAAGTCAGAGCAACTGCCCCTCAAAATTCCTGTGCACATCCCTGCTCATAACACATGAGCAGTGCCACAGACTGATCGACTCCATGCCACACCGCATTGCTGCAGTAATTCAGGCAAAAGGAGCCCCAACTAAGTATTGAGTGCTGTACATGCTCATACTTTTCATGTTCAAACTTTTTAGTTGGCCAAGATTTCTAAAAATCCTTTCTTTGTATTGGTCTTAAGTAATATTCAAATTTTCTGAGATACTGAATTTGGGATTTTCCTTAGTTGTCAGTTATAATCATCAAAATAAAAAGAAATAAACATTTAAAAGTTCCGTTCTTCGTGTTTTTTTTAAGCTTTGATTGTGTTTACAGTGTGCAATATAACATGTGTTCATGTTTCGCGTGTAAAAAAAAACAGTATTTTTAACACAATGTACTTATCTGTATACCGCTGTTTTCCCTCTCCTAAAAACGGCTGATGACTTCCTTTATTCTATGAAGTCCCTCCTTCAGAAATACGTAACGAGTTCTGATTGTGCCAGCGGTTCCCGTGTTGTGATTTGACCGCAGCTTAGCGAACGTGGCACGGTTCCTGTGTTGTGATTCGACAGCAGCTTAGCGCACGTGGAAAGGTCACGCCTCTTAACGGAAGATATATGCGCTTAATGATCTCTACAGCGTCCCTGGGAAAGCCAAACAAAGGTGATTTGACTCCGGGATGAAAATAACAGCGTCTCGACGACATGGCGACAAACACATTCAAACGCAACACTTCCTTTTCTCCACGCGACACGTCCTCTTCGCCACGTGGGACAGCAACAAGACCACGCCCCCTTTTTTTGCGTATTCTTGTGGGCGGAGGTTAGTCTGTTCTACTGTTCTACTGACGTCATTTATGAAGGAAGTACCAGGATGTAGTCCAAGCCAGCCGTTCGCTGTAGGCTTTGAAAGGGAACTTCTGTTAAATAAAATATCTCGCTTGGCATTGAACTTTGAGCTTTATAATTTTACAGGTATTATTTATGCTCCAACAGCAACATTACACACTAACTAAAGTTTGAACAATGGGATCACGAAGAACGGGACCTTTAAAATATATCAGTCTGTGTGTAATGAATGAATATAATCTACAAGTTTCACAAAACGGAATTGGTGAAATAAATCAACTTTTTGATGATATTCTAATTATATGACCAGCACCTGTAAATGGGTGAATCTCATGAAACCTCTAATGAACATGTCCAGATCACATTTAATTCTAAATATCACAAAAAAAAGATAAGAAAGAAGACATTGTTTTCATAACTAAGCATATTTTAGCTTGGAATTATTATTACTGTAATGTGTCGTAAAATATTTACCCCCGGTTTCCTGGCTTAATCTCTAAGCCCCGTCTGTCAAACCAGGCCTTACTTTTTTATTAAGGTTTTTGTTCGGTCTCAATAGTGATTATCAATGTAATTAAAACTGTAACACAACTGTAATTCCACATAAACTTAAATTAGAGGCAGAGCAAATCCTAGCAACAGTATTGATGAATGAATAATTCATTAATTTTCTTGTAATGTATTTTGTTAAAGGGTTAGTTCACCCCAAAAATGAAAATGTTGTCATAATTACTCACCCTCGTGTCATTCCAAAACTTTAATTCATCTTTGGAGCACAAATTAATATGAGAGCTTTCTGTCCCTTCATTGACGGCAACGCAACTACTACTTTCAAGCCTTAGAAATATAGTGAAGACATCATTAAAATTATCCATGTGGTTTAACCTCAATTTTATGTAGCAAAAAAACACAATTTACCACTTTCATTTACAAAATATTAATTTCCAATGCACGTTCACTCTGCTCTTGCATCAACAACACGTGTGCGCCAAGGTGCTCTCATGAATGCACGTTGGAGATGAATATTTTGTAAATAAAGTGGTAAATTATGTTTTTTTGCATAAAGAAAGCTCTTGCGTCACATCATAAAATTGAGGTTAAACCACTGGAGTCACATGGATTACTTCAATATGCTTGAAAGTGGTTGTTGCGTAGCTGTCAATGGAGGGACAAAACTCTCTGATTTTATTAAAAAGATCTTAATTTTAGTTCTGAACTAAGTCTTACGGGTTTGGAATGACATGAGGACGAGTAATTATGAGTAGGGATGAATAACTTGTCAGGTTAAAGGGATAGTTCACCCAAAAATGAAAGTTCTGTCACCATTTACTCACCCTCATGTTGTTCCACTCCTGTTTGAGTTTCTTTTTTGTGTTGAACACAAAACATATTTTGAAGAATTTTGGAAATCAAACAGTTGATTTAGTATCTTTTCCATACTATGTAAGTCAATGGGGTCCATTCTTCAAAATATCCTCTATTGTGTTCAGCAGAAGAAAGAAATTCATACAGGTTTGGAACAACGTGAGGGTGAGAAAATGACAGAATTTTCATTTTTGGGTCGACTATCCCTTTAAGTCTTATTCACCGAAATAAACCTTTACCCAACAGTATAGTCTAAATATAAGTATATTTTATTTAATGCACGAACAAGAAGCACGAAACACTTGCTGTGTGGAAAGCTTTGTGAATTCTCGTGCTGCAGAGTTCACAGAATGTGTCTCCATTGCTGAGTGGAAGTGAAAGAGGTGACTCATGGCCCGTTTTGCTTACTGTGCATTAACACATCCCTTTGAATGCTCTGCCTCAGGACTGCGACGCTCCAGAGAACGCACCAGCAGCAGGGGAAGTTAAAAATCTGCTAGCTCTCCACAGCCCAACAACAACCACATGTGGATATGGTGTGATTATTCAGATTCGAGGCCACTATGACTGTATATAGACCACATGTATGGTGACGTGTTTTTTTTTTCTCTTGTTCTCAATGCCTAATATTTATAGCCTATTCTAAAAGAATTGATCAATTATTAATCTAAATCTGAGATAACTTATTTACATTATGTTGTTTAACTTTTTCAATGTTTGTATCTTCATTTGCCAAGTCTTTTTGTAAAAAGCATACAAAATATAACTAATCATATGTCATGCATCTCTATCTCAGAAATCAATTACTGAATGTTTCTTCCAAACTCCACGTGGGCTTAAAGTTTGGAGCATTTGTTTGGAAACGAAATCTGATTTATCACATAACAGCATGGTACAGTAGCGGCCTCTAGTGTTCAATGCAGTCGCATCGAACAAAGTTCCAATGATGCTTAAAATGTTAATAAAAAAATTTACAAACTCGTATGTGATATTTTGTAGAAGCGTGTGTTTTCCCAGTACAAGGAGATGTTACTATGTTCTCAGTTCTAACAAATCTCTCTTTCCGTTATTTGAAGTTGATCAGAGAGTAGAAGGCTATATATGGAAGTGAAACTTTAAAAAAAAAGAAGTCTGATTGCACATTTAAGCAAAGCTGAGAATGTGTCATGTGCATGTTGACTTCCGTGAAAAGAGCAACAATGTAATAAGAGAGATGAGGTGATCTTGAGCATTGCTTTCTGGGTGAGTGAAACCTGCTCATCATGACTGATCTTCACAGCTGGTTCTTTACATGCTGGATTCTTTGTTATCTGACAAGTGAGTTTCACATTTATATTGAGATTTGTGCCAAAGAGTAAAATGTAATATATATTTAATATTGATATTTTAAAATATTATGTTATATGTAATATTTAATTTTGCAGTAACCCTTGAGATTATTTTATCAAGCCCCATTATCTAGAACAATTTGGACACTGTGATAAAATATGACATATGTATTTTTGTTTGTTAATTTAACAAAATATTTCAATATAGATTATTTGATATTATATAGATTATATTTGTATGATCTAAATTTCAAATTCAAGGGTATTTAAATAAAACCACTGTATCTCTCTCTATCAGTTTGTAAATGCAGCGACGTCATCGTACAGAGTTTCGAGGGTGAGAGTGTCACTTTGCCATGCAAATATGACAGCAAATACCATGGAAAATGTGAAATATGCTGGATAAGAGGTGACATTCCCAATATGGGTTGTGGAGATGAAATTATTGGAAGTGATGGGGATAAAGTGGTGAGGAAAAAATCGAAAAGATACCAGATGGTGGGAGAAATACCGCACGGAGACGTGTCTCTTACAATCCTTAACATTGGAAAAACAGACTCTGGCAAATATGGATGCCGCATACATGTGCCTGGATGGTTTAATGATGAGATGTATTACGTTCACTTGATTATTGATGACGGTAAGACATGCCGTAATGCAAATCACTACAAAATATTTTTGTTTTTGTTTTTTTGGTTTGGGGTCAATAAGATTTTTTTTAAATAAAGGAATAAAAGTTAAATAAATAATAATAAAAAAGTAAAACACTTTTTTTGATAGTAAAAACATTTTAATTTTCACAATAAAATAATATTTCACTATATAACAGTCTTGAGCATACAATACTTCTTTCAAAAACATTTTTAAAAAATCTTACAGACTCCAAACTTTTGAACGGTAGTGTAGTAGATTTTTTTTTAAAACACTGCGTAGAGATTTTTTTTTTTTTTTTTTTTTAGTAAAAAAAGTAGTAGTTTTACATTGAAATACACTTTCTTCAAAGCACTTATTCCAACAACATGGGAAACTACATCCCTGTCGAGCAGCACATCTGAGCATGAAATCACAGGAGTATTCACCACTGCCATGACAGAGGGTACTTGTGTGTGTTTCTATGTGAATATCTATGATTTCATCCTGTCTTTGGTAATCTGTTATGGCTGAATCATGAAAACGTCCCCCACAAAACCAGATCGGTACTGTTAATCGAGTCTAAAAATAAGTAAGTTTTGGCGGATGACAAGTTTGACATTATTTGCCTTCGTTCAGTCATCACAGATTAGATCATTTCTGTGTAAAGTCAGTACTGTCAGCAGTTTTCTGATAGCCCATGCACATTAAAAAAGGAAAATTCTACATCCTGTTTCAAAGCACCTGGTCCAACCACACAAGAGCCTTTGGTAACCACTAGTTCTGGGCTTATAACCCCTGAATCACAGACCACTGAAACATCAGGAGGTATTATGATTTTAACCCTGGCAGTGAATCTATAATGACTGAAGAAAAATGTTAATTTACATTAATAACCATTTAATTATCTGCAATTTAGCATTACTAATAATTTGCATGTTTTAAAAAATATTTAGTCATTAAAGATCTCTGCTTTCTTTAAAGACATAAATTGGTAGAGTAAAAAAACATTATGTGACTTTATCCTCTCTTTTTTAATAGAGACAAACAAAACACGAGAGAATACTTCATTCGTCAGTTCTTCAAATGCTCCCCAGAGTAGCACTATTGAACTGTGGACCTCAAGCACAACATACGGTATAACACAGTGCATGATCTGTGCTATTTTTAATCGTTTGTATGTATTTCCAAATATGCTGATTGACTGTTTTGTTTTGTTTTTCATTCTAAAGCAGGAACCTCAGTTAAGTATCCTAATTCGTCCTCTGTGGAAAAAAGAGATAGTGTGAGTATTTCACCATATCAGAAAGCCTTACATGTATTACGGTTTGAAAAAAATTACTTTATATCTTGATACTGATTTGTTCTTAAAGGTAAATGCAACTGCAGTTATTGTGCCTGTTCTCCTGTTACTGTTGGCTTTGATAGTCATTACTGGCATTCTGATTTGTGAGTCCAAACTGCAAATTCACACTTTCAAATTGAACTGCAATATTCTCTTGTCGCGTTTATTTATAAAAATGAAATTGTCGTTTCCTACTTTCAGGGAGGCAAAAGAAGAAAACCAGAGCTGCGTTAGACATGTAAGTCAATCCTTCAAGTGCTACTTAGGCTTAATTTAAAATAATAAAAAGCATTAATTCCAAAGATTAAAAACAGTTGTATAAAAAAATTGACTGAAATAGGAATTTACAGATTGTATTACGCTGACCAAATGCTAAAATGTTCCTATTTAAAAACACAACCACTCACTTTAAACAGTAGTGTTTAAAAGTTGGGGTCATAGCACATTGATAATATTCATAAATGTTTCTTGAGCAGCAAATCAGCATATTAGAATGATTTGTGAAGGATCATGCACTGAAGACTGGAGTAATGATGCTGAGAATTCAGCTTTACCATCACAGGAATAAAGTGCATTTTAAAATGTATTCAAACATAAAAAACAGTCATTTTAAATTGTAATAATATTTCATAATATTACTGTTTTTGATCAATTAAATGCAGCCTTGGTGAACATAAGAGACTTATTTCAAAAACATTAAAAACTCTTACCAACCCCAGTCTTTCGAACGATAGAGTATCTTTTAATTCTTTAGGCAATAATATTGTGCATAACTTAAATAAAATATAAATGATGTGAAAGATGCAACACATATCACAGTCAGCATCAAAGAAAGAGCATGATCCTTCCATTAGGTCACATTTTATGTTTGTATTGAGGCCTGATCATGTCATGGGCATTCGCTGATCACTAAGCAAGGTGTTTCTTATCATTTTTCCTTCGCTCAGAACCCAGAACTCAGACAACTCGGTCATCTACAGTAACTCTGGCAGCAGTGTGGGCCTGTACAACAGAGAGATGGCTGTGGAAAACGTCTATCAAATACAGACTGAAAATGAATATGAACAATGGCATTAATATCTCATCAAATTCACATTTACTATTAACGTTTAAGTTGATCAGTGTGGAGTCTGTTTTCTGTTGTATTGTTTGTAATAATGTGACAGCTATCTCTGATCAGAGAAATAAATGCTCTATCCTTTCTCTGACATCTAGAGGCTAACTGCAACACTATATCACTACTAAAACTAATCTGATAACAAAGTTTAAATGATTCATTTACCACAAATGTGTTTTGGTAGGTACAGCTGTTTCTCATATCCTTCATATGACCAGAGTTTATGCCAATTAGAAGTGGTAATTTGGGTTCAGAAAGATCATTTAACTGAATTAAATAGAAACAAGATTGTTCATTAAAATTAGTTATCTGTAATTCATATTACCCCTCCATTGCTGGTTCACACCTCTAATAACATTCATCGGTCACACATTGGGAACGTCCGTCCCCATAACAAAACAAAAAGCAAACTCATTCTTTAGATTAACAAATGCTGCAGTTTTTCAGAGGTATGAATGTTGTACAGAGATTAGTACATTTTGAAATAAGCAGACTGTATATGCTTACTTTTTTATTATTTTTATTATAATAAAACAAAACTAGTACATAAAAAAAAAACTCTGTTATGACTGTAACCCTGTTTATTGCTTCCAGTACATAGTCAAACATATACAGTAGGCTATACGACTCTTTATGAATTAATATCATACAGAAGACGGGACAGTTTGACAAACCAGATGAATAGGGTGTTTTAGTGGCGCCTATGTGCCATATAAACAAAAAAGGTGATATCAAGCCTAAACCTAATTTTCCATTTGTTAGAACAAAGCAAAACACTGTTCGTTTTTCATTTGTGAGATTGGATAGAATAATTGAATGATCGGATACGGGAAATAACTGGTAGGCTACAATCCACACTTGCCTCCAAATAACAGGATTTTATCACGGTCAAGTTGCGAAGCCATGTGATTGAACTGGTCTGAATTCCCAAGAATGAGCGATGTACTCTGCATATATTGAAAAATGGGTTTTGATGCATTAGTCATACATTTTAACATTTTCTGAAAGAAATGCCCAAGTACACACACACACACACACACACACACACACACGAGGCACGAGCAGGCACGAGTCTGCCAGAGACGGATGGACCTGTGTTCACTTCTCATCAGTTCTCAGCATGTCTCAGTTCAGGGTGAACTGTTGTAGTTACTAGAATATACTTCAGGTTATTAGTTTATTTCTAGTCGGAGGGACTGTCACTCATGTCAGAAAGTTAGTAACTTTAGTAAATTATGGATCAGCGCTGACTCGAGACGCGAACCGTTTAGAACGATTCAGTCCGATTTGGTGAACTGGTTCGGTTCACTAAAAAGAACCGATTCAAAAGAATGATTCGTTCGCGAACCGGACATCATGGAGACGGCGCGATTGCTAACAAAGTTATTTATAGTAACTACTGAGTTATGAGAGCGCTGTCAGTCAGCGCGAGTTTATTGTGTTTGTATCTGAGAGTTCTGAATAAACACGAGTCCCAGTCACACCGAGTCCGTCTTCATCATTATTACCAACTTTGTAACACATGCAATGTACCATTACAGCGAGATGAACGAGTTAGTAAGTGTTGAGTATAGCATTATTTCTAGATATGTTCCAATCATATGAATAGCATCAGTGACGCGCATTGAGTAACGTTACACAGCGCAAACAAAGACACAACAGCAGTAATCGAATGTAATCCAGTTTATTGTGGGGAAAGCTGGCTAGCCTAGCCCAGATATTCTCACGCTTACCCTCCTTCTGCTTAATCTCACGCCGCGTTTGGTGCCTCCGCTGTGGGCCAGATGCAGTACTGGGGGTCGGGGATATTGGAGGCCAACGGCCAGTGCAGCCCGAGCTTCGGCGTGTGTGAAGTTTATCTCTAAAGATGTGACTGCTGATGTTAAACAGAAAAGACTGTATGCACATTTTAGAACAGATAGACGCGACGAGGACGTACAAAAACACTGACTCACAAGATAGAAAACACGAAAACACCGTTCTGTCTGGAGAGAGAGAAGCCGCTGCGTGTGCACGAATAATAAATAATTAGCTACACATCAGAAATTACTGATCACAGATCAGAAGGAACTGAAAAAAGACTTCTGTTTTCATTTGTACATCCAAACACTGAGAAACTGCCAGCATTCACTCGTTCACAAGTAACGTTAATGATCTCTCGAGTGTTTGCATGGGCGTGCCAGATTCTCTGGGCGGAGGAAAGGGAGGTAACCGTTCCTGCTTGGACGTCAAAACAGGAGACTTCAGGATTGGCTCGTCTGGCCTGTCATTTTCTCAAAGGCAGAGAGAGACAGCCAGAACTCGGGTTTACACCGATCAACATTTCTATCCACTTGGGGACAATATTCAGGCTAGGGGAACTCATATTAATGTTGAAAAACCTCATAAAATGAAAATTTCATGCCATGGGACCTTTAAAGAAATTGTTTAAATCCTACACTTTATAAAAAAAATACACAGAACTTTAATTTCAAGTATAAGATGCTAATATACTTTTTCTATATTTAAAGGTAGCCTACTATTTTTTGTAATGGAACTTACAATGGATAAGGGAATATATTTGAAATACAAGAAAGTACAGTTTTGATGTGCTTGCAATTGCAACTAACGATTATTTTGGAATTATATTACATTAATGGGCAATACCAACAGTGCCTTTACAGTTACTGCTCTCGTAAATACCGTAACTTCTGTTACATATATATTTTTAAAGTCAGAATGATTGCGCTCCGTCTGTTTGACGCGCATGCGCTCACCGGCGCTCGTTCATTGAACTAAATTGTGCAGTTTATCAAGATTTGTTCGTCAGAATATGCTAAATGGAAATACTCGCGGGATTTTCTAGCATTTAGCTACATATTAGGATATTACCATAAGTTATGCGCTGAGGAAAACACGTCAAAGGCATTAAACAGCACACGCGTCTGTCAAAAACACAGTAAATACTTGCTTTTGTTTGAAACGCTTAAAAATATAAAGCCCTCTCATGTTTCGAACAGCTTGGATCATGTAACGTCACCTTTCCCGAAACAGCTCACTCTTGTGTCCTCCGCTGTTTTCCATATGCCATAGAAATGGGTTATAGGCTACTGTAAAGCGACCTGACTGGCTGATGGTTTCCCCAGCACAAATGTCAATTATTTGTTGATTAAATTTATTATTGATTTTAACAATTAGTTTTTGAAGTACCTTACATTTGTATAAGCAATCTTATATGGCTTCGTCTGAAACCTGGAAAATGCTGCCTTCGGAGGACACATGGTAGGAAGGCTTCACTTCCTGTCTCCAGAGATACCTTCATCTGATCAATTTTTGAAGGCAGCACAGATGTATCCTTCGCTGCCTTTGATATCCCACAATCCTGTGCGTTCAATTCTGTGACAGTTGAGCTGGGGGAAAAAGATGGCGTCCGAAAGTTGCGTTTGCTGGTCAGTTTGTGTGTAAATGTAAGTTTTTTTACCATCATTTTCCACTTCTGATGTCATTTCTAGCGAGAAATTACTAATGTAGTAATTCAATATTTGTTTAGTTCTCACCAAAGCTCTCTCTATTTTGCTGTAGATAATAAACAGTTACACTGCCTAAGAAGTCTGTCCGAAATTAATTTTGTGAGGTATCTTCATGCACAAACGCTCAAGTCATTGTATGATAAGGCAGCGAGGCAACGAGTCAGCGGCCTAGGTTTTTGTACTACCATATAATAGTGAAAACATGGCTAGTGGGAAAATTAATGACAGGCAAAGAGTAAAGAAGATTTGAAGTAAATCCCTATGTACACAGTGGCAAAAAAAAATTCAGATACTTAGGCCTATCTGTTTTCTTTATAAATCAATATTTTCAAAGATATAAGTTTATATATATTTAGACAGTAGGCCTATGTCAAATTATGTGGAAAAATGGTTAGGGTTAGGGCAACTCAATCAAAAGAGTAAACACAACTACAAGCCAAGTATACTGAATACGTAATGATACTTTTAAGTAGGCCTATATCTCTATCAAAAGATTGAGTACAAGTATAGGCCAAACATACTTACGCTGCATCCGAAATTGAAATTGAATACTTCTCTATATAGGATGCGAGAAAAAAAGTATGCCAAAAAACAGTAAGCGAAAAGTCTGGATGACTTACTACTTCCGGCGAGATTCTGAAGCGCTCATTCGATGGACACTTTACTATCCCATGAGGCCATGGGAGAGGATTTATGAATGGAGGCGAAGCGACGCAACTGACGCTGGTAGGTCACATAATAATGACAACATGGCGGATGTAGTACGTACATACTATCATACTATAGAACATACTTTTTTAATGGTTGTGAATAGGGCTGCGCAATATATAGAAATATCGCAGATGTACATATCGCAATATGCATATCGCAAGGGCATGCAATATCTGAATGATTTTAATAGGCTACTTGAACATTGTGAAAAGTGTACATTTTAGGTTGACGCATACAGCAGAGAATATACTGGGCACACGACTGTTACTTATGGGACTTGCTTGTTGTTAAAAAGAGTTATTAAACGCAATAACTTGCAAAAAACAATTCCTTGCAGTCTCGCGCTGTCTGCTGTCTGACATACACACCGAAACGTGCGCACAAGCCGTTCTTTTTGTCATGTCTTGTTACACACTCGAACTGTCAAATACACTCACAGTTATGTCAGAATGGCTGTCTTGATGAGTATTCATGTAAACACAGTCTGTTATGCTTTAAGTGAACGATATCAGTTGGGGTAAGAAATAGATTTTACACACTTAAAGCAATATCGTATCGCATATCAAATATCGCATATCGCATTTTTCTTCAATATCGCACAGCCCTAGTCGTGAAGTTCAAATTCACATGCTCAGACAGTAGGCTATCCGATTTTGGACGCAGCTTTAGACTTATTCTGTCAGTAAGTCAAGTAGCCTATAATTTAGTGTATATTTCTGAGAAGTAAAGTAGGTTGAAAGTATATATTTTTTCGAAAGGGGAGCAACATCACAAAATCATTAGGCCTATATTTTACAATTTAAGTACCTGTACAGTCTTCTAGCTGATCCAGCTAGTCTCACTCATAGTCTCCATGTTTGTTCAATAATAATTCAGCCAATTCCTCGAGTCTGATGAAGAATTAGCTGGTTTATTTAATCAGCCAGCTGTGACTGCATGAACACTGTTTACCAACAATAGCAAACACACGTGCCACCATGGACATGGCGTGTGCTGTGTGCAGGCCCACCGATTCATTCATGGAGCCTGTTTACAGACAAGATAAGATATTCTGATAAAACTCCATTGCACAATTGCCCTATTATTTGCTGCATGACTCCACCTCCAGATGAGGCCTGCAGATGGGTCAGTGGCCCTGTCCTTCTTGGAGATGTCACAGGGGCAGAGCTGGAGAACACAGTCACTCTTTCACATGTCCTCCTCTGCATATCCCTGGTGCCGCCCAGCACAAGGCAGTGTCGCCTGAACAGCACACTGGAATGGCTGCTCCTCCCTGGTTATCAGTACTTCGCTGGATCCTCCTCCTCACCATTTCAGGCAAGATATGCACTATAAAATTAACAATTATGTAAGGCATGTGTTGTGAGAGATTTACCTTATAATAGAATTAATGATAAAACAACTGAAAATGGACTGCACTTTTTTTTTTTTATACTTTTCTTTTGTAAGAATATCGAAATACTTTAGCCAAGGTAAACTTACAAAAAAGCATGAGATATGTAGATTCATTTTCAGAAAATCTGACATTTATTTTTATAACCTCGTTAGCAACTTTTGACAGATTACTGCAAAACAAGACAAAAATACGTATGAAATAACGTGAGAAGTGCTGGTGTGCAAGAAAAAAGTAAGGATACGCTACAGATTATAATATAGTAGAAAAAAAAGCTAAATCGAATAATGAACTGATGTGATGTCATTTCGAACAAAATCCAGTTGATGGAGATTTGTGGGATGCACATCCAGGGCACGAAGCTCCCGTTCCACCACATCCCAAAGATGCTCTATTGGGTTGAGATCTGGTGACTGTGGGAGCCATTTTAGTACAGTGAACTCATTGTCATGTTCAAGAAACCAATTTGAAATGATTCAAGCTTTGTGACATGGTGCATTATCCTGCTGGAAGTAACCATCAGAGGATGGGTACATGGTGGTCATAAAGGGATGGACATGGTCAGAAACAATGCTCAGGTAGGCCGTGGCATTTAAACGATGCCCAATTGGCACTAAGGGGCCTAAAGTGCGCCAAGAAAACATCCCCCACACCATTACACCACCACTACCAGCCTGCACAGTGGTAACAAGGCATGATGGATCCATGTTCTCATTCTGTTTACGCCAAATTCTGACTCTACCATCTGAATGTCTCAACAGAAATCGAGACTCATCAGACCAGGCAACATTTTTCCAGTCTTCAGCTGTCCAATTTTGGTGAGCTCGTGCAAATTGTAGCCTCTTTTTCCTATTTGTAGTGGAGATGAGTGGTACCCGGTGGGGTCTTCTGCTGTTGTAGCCCATCCGCTTCAAGGTTGTACGTGTTGTGGCTTCACAAATGCTTTGCTGCATACCTCGGTTGTAACGAGTGGTTATTTCAGTCAAAGTTGCTCTTCTATCAGCTTGAATCCGTCGGCCCATTCTCCTCTGACCTCTAGCATCAACAAGGCATTTTCGCCCACAGGACTGCCGCATACTGGATGTTTTTCTCTTTTCACACCATTCTTTGTAAACCCTAGAAATGGTTGTGCGTGAAAATCCCAGTAACTGAGCAGATTGTGAACTACTCAGACCGGCCTGTCTGGCACCAACAACCATGCCACACTAAAAATTGCTTAAATCACCTTTTCAGTTTGGAGTTCAGGAGATTGTCTTGACCAGGACCACACCCCTAAATGCATTGAAGCAACTGCCATGTGATTGGTTGATTAGATAATTGCATTAATGAGAAATTGAACAGGTGTTCCTAATAATCCTTTAGATGAGTGTAAATTAACATGATGTGATTTCAAATATTGTTGTGGACAATGGATGGGGCCTTGAAATCAAAGAGGTTGAGATCCACTGCACTAATACAATGTATCCACGTTTATATCTAAAGAAACCTCTGAAATGTTGCTCATTTTTGTGCCTTGCAGCTGAGAGGTGCTCCGTGTTGGCGTTTCAAGTGACGGAGGGCAGCACAGTGATTTTGTCATGTCATTACTCAGTGAAACACCATGGCCTCAGCCACGTCTGCTGGGGACGGGATTGTGGAACGTTCTGGTGCAACGACATCATAGTGCAAACAGATGAGTATGGTGTCATCTCCAAAGTCTCCGACAGGTACAGGCTCATTGGAGACGTTTTGTCAGGACAAATGGACCTCGGGATCCAAAGAATACAGAAGGCAGACAGTGGGCCGTACTGCTGTAGAGTGGACGTAGAAGGATTTTTCAATGATAAGAAGGTGTCCTACACATTGACGGTCATGAAAGGCAAGTCATACAGATGCTTTAAAATTGGACAACATTTGGAGAGCTTCATATTTGAATAAATCTTCATGTATGTTAATTTCTGAAGCTGCAACAACCGTCCCTCCAACAACCACCACCCCGATTACTACAGAACCACAGGACACACAGACAGGTAAGGGGCATTGTTAATGCAAGACATTACAGATGAACATGGTAGAAATGTTTTGTATTAAAAGTATGTGAAATGTTATGCATAAATATGAGGCATTATGTAGTTAAATATGCACTAATTTGCTTAAATCTCCAGAACGAATATGATCAGATGAAGCCAGGATCAAAATTTGTTGGCATATTAAAGGTTTTGACATAGGTGATTTTGGATATATTTTTTAATCACTCCATAAATTAGAAAATACTGCCAACAACCGGAAAAAATTCACCTTATTTTTAGGAATCAATTGTTATAGAAATCATTATGAAAAAACCCTGTACAAACCTTCAGAATATAGATAGGAATAAAACTGTAACGTTTGGTGTATGTAAGTGCTAATAAATGGAGGTTTCTTGCTCAGAGCAGGAGAAAAAAAAAAAGAGAAAATGGCCTTTAAAGATATGTATTGCAATCAATTTTACAGATGGAAATAGATCATGTGTAATTGAACAAACACTTAAATAGCCCAAAATATTAAAATTGACCAGTGCATGAAAAAACAATGTTTTTGCCTTTGACTTTAAAAAAAAGAAAGATTTCTGCTGACTGCTTTTAACGGTTTTATACTTGATTTGCACAGTGTGCCATGCTAGTTTTTCCTTAGACAAACCACAATATATGATGAATCACTAGTTGCATTTCAGTCCTTATATCTACTTGTGCGCAACAGTTCATTAGAGACCACATAGTGCAGCAACTCAAATGTCACAGACCCTTGTGGGTAGAGATAATGTTTCTCACGAGTCAACTGGCATTAGCAGCAAAAGCAATTTCCTGTTTCACTCTGAATTTCATAGTGTCATCACTGTCAGATCAGTCCAGAGGAGCAGATTCATCATTACCTGACATTTCCTGGCAGAATGTCACTCATGTGCAATCTGGGGCTATGGTGAGTTACTGGTGCACAAACACAGTATCTTTAACAAAAGTTAATAATTTTATTCAGCAAGGATGCATTAAATAAATTAAAATTTACAGTAAAGACATTTATTGTAACTGGGGTGGCTATAATGAAGGTGGCTTTGATGAATAAATCCACAATGGAAAACTCAGTAGATTGCAGGAGAATAAACCCAACCACATTAAGACATTGTCAATACCAGGCAGGGAACAAAGGAAATCTCAGGGCTTAAATACATGTGGAGTAATCAGGGAGAACAGAAACAAATGAGTCTTTAATTAATAAATCCACAATGGAAAACTTAGTAGATTGCAGGAAAATAAACACAACCACATTAACTAAGTCATTGTCAATACCAGACAGGGAACAAAGGAACATTTTAAACTGAATTTAAACCATAAAATGTAACTTAAAATGATGAAACCCTTCTGACTTTGTGATTTAAAGATGGAAGAGCCGATCTCTCGGATCACACTACAGATAAACATCCCGGTGCTGTCTCTGTCTCTCAGTCTGCTACTGCTCCTCTTGGGAGCACTGGCCCTTTTGACCTTCAAACGTACGTATAGCTATGAATCTACAGAACGTTTGTTTAATGACATTTCTATGATGAGTTAGTTAAATTGCGATGTACATATATTCTGAGCTGAAAGGAAATATGTATTTTCTGATTCAGGTGGCGTTTATGGGAAAGCATTTGACAGTGGGTGGTAAGTATGTGACTCGCTTCGAGAATACTATAATGCTCTTTGAAATGCAGTGTAATCACAATGACTGCTGTGTTTTGAACTTCAGTTTCTCAAAGGAGCCCCGACACATTATATATGAAATACGCACAAGAAGACCAGTGGAGGAGAACATCTACACCCTGGAATAGAAAACAAAAACCACCTGATTCTCGTCGTCACTCATACACAAATTGGGTCACACAACCTGCAAGTCTTTAATATTATTCAGTTTTTGTTTTGAGAAAGGGATTGTTCACTCACAAATTAGCGGAACTGGTGGTCACATTCTGAAAATGTGTATTTTGTAAGTGCCGGTAGATAATGACAACTTTCATTTTTGTATAAAGTATCCCTTTAAGTATGAGAAAAAAATTTTGTTACTTCACATATAACATTTCAAATAATAATAAAAAAAAATACATCTGGAATATTTACTAGTGATTTTGTTAATTTGTTTGTTGTTGTTGTTGTCACATTGGATTTAAACTTAATGACTTTGCTCACACAGGGAGGGTATAACAACTTCCTCTTCAAAAATGTATATTTTTTAGGGTGGTGGCTGGATGGTTTGACCTTGTTACATCTGTGGTGAATAAAATTGCTTATAAATCTCTCAATATGCTATGTTATTGGCATTTTTTGGAACTTCTTTCAATTAGGACATGTTTCTAGGCCATGTATCTTTTTGTAACTATAGGCCTAATTGTGAACTTTATCACTCAAACACTGAGGTGCATAAGCTCAGATCACTGAGGCCTATGCTCAGTCAAAAAGAAATAGAAAATCTGTAAAGGAATCAAGTTGGCAAAAAGATTTAATCCAATATTTGGTGATAATATAATTGAGAGATTTACAAGTAAAAGGCCGGCCATTTTTGAACGGGAATACCAAATTAGGCAGCCTAATGCATTTTCCACACAGCATAAGGGTTAATTGTATTTGATTAAGCTGCCATTTCAACCGCTGTGCCACTGCATGCAGTTATGATCTGCATTGTAAGAGTACTTTTCACCACGTGATGGCAGACTTTCCTCAATTTACATTATAATGGCTTTTAATCCGGATCAATGATGAAGAGTATCCAGAAAGCATTGAAACATTACAGTTAGAAACATTAAATATTAATTATTTGCCAAAACCACAATTAGTAAAGATGTTGCAAGGGCAATATCTAACTAACTATAAGACTTTGAGACAAAAAGTTCAATTAGACAAATTACTTTCTTTAGTAGTGGTTTCAAACACTAAAACATAAAAGGATAATAACTAACACTGGTGGTGGATGAGGGGAGACCACCGATATGATTGCAAAACACTTTGGGTATACAGTAGTAGTAGCCTAGTAAAAAAGCGCTATAAACGCCTTCATTTATTCATTCTATAATTCCAAATAGGCTATAATTATATATTTATAATGGCTTTTGGGTAAATACATTCTGGAATACATTCAAGAGTACATTTTTGCGTTTTACATGTCATTCGGTGGCCTCAAACAGTATTTTGAGAGTTCAGCCACACTTAAAATGTGTGTCATTGCATTCTCTGCAAACAGATTCTCAGTTTCCCCAGAAACTAACTCCACTTCTAATGAACAACTATAGTGAATGTGTAAAGTCAGTCAGAGTGTCTACATCCGATTTTAAATGTGGACAAATTATTTTGGGAGCCACTGCACAAATGAAAGTCTTTATGCTTTCTAGCTATAAAACATAATTAGGTCTACGTTAAAAGTTGTGCCCTATGTTTAAAATTAAAGCTGTAATAATAGTATAAGGCCTAATAACAACAATAATAACATATTCATTTATGCAATAATATATAAATAAAGAATTGTGAAACAATATATTTTTAAAAAATATGACATTTAATAAGTGATCAAAAGTGATGTCCGGAGGCGATATTTGTTTTTAATGACCTTACATTTTCCTAGACCGGACATCAATCACTATTAGCCATAACTGTATGTGTTATATGCATGTTTTCAATGCGATTTTAATACCTTCATATTTTACAAGCACACACAAATATCACTGGCATAATTAGACATTACTTTAATGTTTGTGAGAATCTCCTGCTCTGAGCCCTTATAACATCATGGAGGAAATAGTTGACGCGGGACTATAAAGCATGAAACTCACCTGCTCACTTTGTAGCGAGTAAGGAGTTGTGTTATCAGCAGTGTTCACGGTGTTTGCAGTTGTTGGTAGCGTTTTATCGTGTTAATTATGGGACAGCGACTATCTCGTAAAGAGAAAGCGGAGGGAGGAGGTGAGTGTGTGCACGGGGTAAATCCCTGTACACCACTGACACCCACCGACCACAAGGCGGAGCACCATCCTCGTCCTGACGAGACGCCTGTGGTTACCGGTGAGGGAGGCGGGCAGGAGAGAGGGGAGGAGAAGACAAAGAAGAAGAGGCAGAAAAAGAGGAGGTTCCGAAAGTTTGTTGCCTCTTTATTTTGTTTGTCTTGTCCCGAATCCACCAACGCTCAGGGTGAGCAGGTGGAGCAGGGTGAGGTGGAAGAGGATACTGATGAACCCCCATCCAGGAGCTGTACTGATGGTAAATGACAAACAAAAACATCACAAAGTCTCTTAATCATTTACACACTATATAAATGCCTTATTACAATCATACATAAAAATGCAGATCAATGACTAATTTTCCAAGACTTGTGATAAATAGATGAACCATAGTTTGAAGACTAATCTTTCAAGATGTCAAGTAAACACATTTTTTACCCAAAAGGAAAAATGCATATGTGCATCAATATTTTATTGATATTATTCGATTAAAACAAGCTTTTGGTTGATAATCCTCTTTAGGTCAGGCTTCTCTACAGGACGTTATCTGTACTGTAGAGCAGTGGTTCTCAACTCCAGTCCTGGGGACCCACTGCTCTGCACATTTTGTATGTCTACCTTATTTAAGGCACCTGATTCTGATCATCAGCTCGTTAGGAGAGAGCTCCATGAACTGAACTGAGTGTGTCAGATAAGAGAGACACAAAATCTGCAGAGCAGTGGGTCCCCAGGACTGGAGTTGAGAACCACTGCTGTAGAGGACAGTGATCATCAGGAACCTCTTTCCAGTAGTCCTGAAGTCTCCCCTGCTACTGCCGAGGACCAGCAAGTGGAGGACGTCCGGCCTCAAGATCAGGACAGTCCAGCCAGTCTGTCAGTGGGTGAGATTTCACATCTGCTGAGACAGCTGGACTGTGATGAGATCACGAGGATCGAGGGTGAGTTTACTGTCATAACCCAAAATAAAACACGTACAATATATTATTTAAAGGGGCTATATGCAACTTTTTCCCCAAAATAAACGTAACTATAGCCTTTTTATTTTACCATTTATGACTCAAACATCTCCTGATGAGCATACTGACACCTTGTCCGCTCACAGTGGGTGCACCTATAAGCCTGTATCCTATTTTTCATATTTTCTGACGGGTCGTCTTTTCCCGCGCTGTCTGCGGATGTGACGTCAAGCGCGTTCATGTTAAACGTTTCAGATCACTCTGCCTGCCACCACCGCTAGTCAGCGAGTAGCCTACACTCGCAAGCAGTGCAATGGATTTAACGAATACACAGAAGAGACCCAGGACAACTCGGACACCAACAGTAACTCCACAGAAGACTAAAAAAGTTAAACCCCTGACAAGTGGCCAAAAAAGGTCGAAGATTGAGAGAGACCGGCGCATTGCAAGGACTAGAGTGAACATCGGCTTCGCATTTGACTTCGCATATATATATATATATATATATATATATATATATATATATATATATATATATATATATATATATATATATATATGTATATAAACAAAAATAAATATGAATAGTGCATCAGTAATGTAAAGTCTTTTTGGGTGTCTAGAAAAGCGCTATATAAAACTGATGGATTATTTATTATATAGCCATGTAAAGCTACATTATATTGTTTGTTGTTTCTACATCTTAACAAAAAATAAGAGGTAAATGAAGATGTAAAGTGTGATGCATTTTATTTCACATAAGACATGTAGTCAATAAATATTGCTAAATAGTATTATGTATATGTGTCTTTCATACTTGGTGATAGTAAGCTACTTGTGTATAATAAGTGGTCAAGGACAGTGCTCAGTCGTCAAGGACAGTGCTCAGTCGTCAAGGACAGTGCTCAGATTTGTGTTTTTAATATTCTACGAAAGTTTCGGTCTGTGCGCCCTTCATCAGCGTGTATGCCAATGGCGAAATGGGGTTATTTATTTATTTAATGTATGAATTTTTTGTGTAGTTTGTCAGCTACACGTTTGACGTTTTGATAAGAGAACACTTATCTCAAACATTATATGTATTTGACTGTTCTTACCTCTGTAAACATAATGTTGACCTCCTTGCAGCAGATGACTTGTGAAGTGTGCACGTACGAGCGCGCGCTGCGAGAGCGAGCAGAAATGAAGATCAGTTCTGTTTTTTGGCCACAGGTGTCAGTCGCGAGTTTAAATTTCAGAAAAACGCATATAGCCCCTTTAAGGTGTAGGGATATGTATAAACGAAGGTTTATGTTTTAAATAATGCAGCTGTAACATTTCTTTAGTTTTTTCCCCCATAATTTTAAATTACCATTTTACTTTCCTGTATTGTTTTTTTTAAAGTACAAACATTCTAGGCTAAACGTACCTATTAAGCTCAAGTACCCATTAAGCACACTTCTATCTTTAAGCTCAGATTATAAAAAAAAAAAAAAAAAAATTATCATCCTACTTGATGTCTTCACCAATTGATGTGTTTGTTACTATATACCTCCTGTAATTTCAAGCTAATCAGTCCATTGCACACTGAGATTTGGGTATTCAGTGTTCACACTGTCTGGTGGCTATGTAAATACTTCATAAACAGACTTTAAATATTAAATTATGGTTGTCACTTCAAGTTAATATTTATAAAATTATTCTTTAAAAAATTTTGTTTAAAAAAAACCCCAAGAATATTGTGAGCTTAATGGCAACAGGGGTGTGCTTAAAGCTACACCAGAGCCCGTCTACGGAGAGCCTGCCCACTCCCTATTAAGCCCTGTTGTACAGAATTTTGGTTGTAGTACCACCAGAGTTCCACTGGGGGCGATCGCCATGAGTGCAAAATGAATGGAAGTCAATGGGGCTTGACGGCTAAATTTGTCTCTTTCACCCGATTGCCGTTGAGAAATCTCAGAAATGATTGTAGATTTTGCAAGTTCAACATGGGTTTTAGGTCGAAAGTTGAATGAACGAGTACTTATGTCCTTTTGATTTCTTACAGGTTGAGTTGTTGTTGTCCATAACACGCTAGCATTCTGCTAATGAACGCTGATTGGTCAGTGAAGGACTGATTACGACCAGAGATCCCGCTTGATGGCATCGTGTCATCTGAAGCGGGACCAGAAACAAACAAAACAAAAACTCTTCTAGCACGTGTATTTACCTGTGTCAGCTGTGTTGTCGATGCCTCGAGAGAAAAGAAAGTGCAGAGCGCGAAAGCACCAGAGCGACTGAAGGATTGCCGTTAAGCAGTATCTCTGGTCGTACATGTGTATGACGTCATTGACACTTTAAAAGACTTTTTAAAGCAAATAAGTGACTCTAAAAAATCTAACACCCAGCAATGTGTAATTTATTTGCATTTCCTTTCGAATACAACATTCAAATTACTAGATAAAAAATTATATCCTGAGAAAAGTGGATTTTTATTGGTATAGCGCCATAGACCTCCATTCATTCTGCACTCGTCCTGTGAGCGCCCTCATATGGAATCAGAGAGGAACTGCAACCAGTTCAGAAGCCGGAAGTTCAGTGAGAGTGAAACTTCTCGCCATATTAGACATTCTCTGGCTACACTGTGATATTTTCCCCCATCTAGCGGTGAAAGGGTATATGACCATCCAGTAAATATTAGTTTCTTTTCCTCCCAATTCCGATTTCGTTTTAACTCCTACGGTGGCCGATTTAGTCCAAGATTAACATGGCTTCCAGTTCGATCCAGCACTCCCCCTCTTCACATTCGCCATCGAGTTGTAACGCGTGTGTCCAGGTGAAAAAAACGGATAGCTCACTCAACGCAACTGTAGTCGATGCAAACACGGAGGCGATTGACATCAAACAGCCCGCACTTTATTCCCCGCGGAACCCCCCACAAGAGTCCGGCACAAACTCCACTTCCGTCCACAGCATTACCAAACAAAACAAAAATAAATGAATGTTAGCAACAGAAGACAGTGCACACACACACACACACACACACACAACGCAGGTGCTCCAACAGGGGCGAACGCTCTTAAAGGGGCCACACTATTTTCCTACAAAACGCGTTAAAACGCGAAGCTTGAATTTACGGGTATGTCCTCTTTGGCTAATGTACTTTCAAGATGGAGGGGCAACATGGCGACCCCCATTCGAACCCCTTACCCGTATTTTTTTTAATGGCATATTATAAACTTACAAGAATACTTTATTACTTGAAAGAAGTAAATATACATTAATGAGCACATATATTTTTGAAAGAACTAAGTGTTTTTAGCTAAGAATAAACTAAAAAAGTTACACAGTGTAGCTTTAAAGGGTACAAACATGTACCCATTAAGCACAGCCAGACTTTTTGCATTTAATGATGTACATCTTAATTGAAATGCTTTTGTCATTTAAAAAAAAAATAATTATTGTGAGAGATTAATTTTATTTTAACATAACTTATTGTACTGAAACCAATACCCTGTGCACTAAAATGTCTCAATGTAGACTTTGGTGAGCTTAATAGGTACGTTTACCCTATTTCTCAATTAATATGTGATTAAAAGTATATTAATTATATGAGAATTAGAAACAATGTTAAAATATTTTTAACAGCAGTTAGAATAAATATGCCACAATGTAGCACACTGCTTTATTAAACAATACAAACAAAAAAAACTATAATTTTTTAATAGACCATATTTGCTGGAAATACGCCATCGGCAAGAAGATGGGGGAAGGAGGATTTGGCTCTGTCTTTGAAGGGACCCGTTGTAAGGATGGCCTTCAGGTTGCTGTGAAATTCACAGCAAAGACAAAGAACACGCCATACATCCACCTTGTAAGTAGACTGCGCTGTCTATATCATCTCCTCTTAATCACTGTTTGCAATTTATAACATTTTAGATGAATGTACATCACAAATATTTCAATAAAACAGACTCAAAATCCTCATTTGAGAAACCACTTTCATCTGATTATCATGAAAACTGTCTTCTAGCCTGACCATCCCAGACCAGTTCCTCTTGAGGTGGCCCTGACAGTCATGGCCAATCAAGGCCCCAGCTGTCGCCACATCATAGAGCTGTTAGACTGGCAGGACCATACCGACGAGTACGTCATGGTCTTAGAGCGCCCGTTGCCCTGCATGGACGTGCTCGGGTTTTGGGTGCATCACGGCAGACTCTTCAGCGAGGAGTTGGCACGTCATTTCATGTGGCAGGTGATTGACGCTGCTGCCGTCTGCTGTTCCCGGGGGGTCTTCCACCGGGACATCAAGATGCTGAACCTCCTGATCAACACAGAGACCCTGGAGGTCAAATTAATTGATTTCGGCTGTGGGGACCTCCTGAAAACCTCATCCTATGAAACGTACTCTGGTATGTATCTTTCAAAATTATAGTTAGGGACTTAAACTCAAGTGTCCAGTTACACCATGTCTTAATCAGATGAGACATAGCGAGATATTAATAATGCACTAACAACATTCTCAGCATAAAATTATTTTTGTTGACTAAAATGAAATGCCATTTCAGTCGGAGTAAAGTGAGAAAGCATGCAGTGGTAAAGCAAACTTTGACACGTGACAAACTCTTTCCTCCAGGAACAGAAAGGTACTGCCCTCCGGAGTACTTTGAGAAGGGCGAGTACCATGGGAAGCAGGCAACGTTGTGTGGTCGCTGGGGGTGCTGCTGTTTGCCATGATCACCAGCCTTTTCCCAGACAGCAGCGATATAAATCTGATGGATGCTGATGTCTGGTTCCAGCCGGGCTTCTCAGATGGTGAGAATTTCATTACAACACAGAAGGACAATGGAACTCTTAAACATGTAAAACAGGGAAAACAGTGGCTTTATAGAATATGTTCTTATGGATAATGCAGGAATCTCCCCCAGTTTTACAGCTTAGAGAACAAGTGTAAAGTTGAAGGTAATAATCAGACATTTCTCCATCTTTCTGCACAGAATGCTGCCGTTTTATTCGGGGTTGCCTGAAGAGCGAGCCAGAGCAGAGGCTTCATCTGGAGGAGATGCTCTTCCAGGACTGGTTCAAGGTACTGAGTCTAAGAGAAGTTAAATGAGTTTGAAGATATATTGACATTTTCTTGTTGTTGTTGTTTTTTGGCTTTTTGTTTGTTGGGTTTGATTATCTGAATATAGACATCAGCTTCCTTTCAAAACCTGCTTCATATAATCAATCCTCATCCATTGCAGATGACAAGTTGTATTTTTATACCTTATGAAATATGTTTGTCTAATTTGTACAATTTCTAATTATGTTTCAGGTCCCCCTGTAGGTCATGAAGAGGGTCAGCCTTGCGTCTGGCGGGCTGACATCAGTGGCCACTCCATCCCTCCAGCCTTAGCGTCTTGCGGGGCAGGCAGGCCTTGGCTTGAGGCGGTAGTTTTAGCGTCTTGCGAAACTACTCGCCTAGGGATATGTACATATTGTAAATAGTTAGTTTAGTTTAAGTTAGTTAAGTTAGCCTTTCCATCCCTCCAGCCTTAGCGTCTTGCGGGGCTGGCAGGCCTTGGTTGCGTCTGGGGCCTTGGCTTGAGGCAGTAGTCTTGCGGATCTACTCGCCTAGGGATGTGTTTGGTAAATGGTTTATTTAGTTTTAGTTAAGTTAGTTATGTACTGCACCATTCAATCATATTTTAGTAATGGAGTCACACTCAGCTGTCCAAAGGTCCCTGTCAAGCCGTCTCACAAGTTCCTTGCACTGCCACCTTAAGAGGTTCCTGCTCCTTACATCTATGTCCCAGAGATCCGTCACAGATGCATCAGATTCCATTCATGGCCACAGAGCTCACTTTCTCACCCGCCTTGGGCACAGAAATCCTGTCGGGCCGCTCTAGAAATGCCATTGAAGGCCATAAGGTTCCTGTCACTGCTGTTCCAGAATCTTCTGAGGCCTCACAGAGATTCCTGACTTGAAAGTCCCAGAACGCCCTTTTTACAGCTTCGCTGGTCTCTGAAGTCCCTCAGACTGTTGCTCCAAAGGTTCCTGCCACGGGCAGGAAAGATCCAAGATCCAAAGATCCAGTCAGCTCCGCTCCAGAAATCACTGTGAAGGCCACCATAAAGGTTCCTGACACTGCTGCTCCAGATCCTTCTGAGGTCAGAGAAGTCTGAGTCACAGGCACCAAAGAGGTTACTTGACAAGGTACCTTTTCAGAGTTGCCCTGCTCCCAAAGCCAGGCCTGAAGGTTCCTGCTGCTGCAACCCGAGAACCCACTATGGTCCCACAGCTCTGTGTCATAGCAGCCCCAGTTGAACAGCTTCCCAGCGGTTCCTGACCTGATGCCCGTCGTGTTCGCCAAAAAAGGCTCCTCTGGTGCAGAATTATGCCACGGTTGGCCAAGGCCGTCCCACTGTTTCCTGTTGTAGCCTCAACCAGAGCTGGTGTCTAAGGCTGCTCCAGTCCCAGAGCTCCTCTCTCAACCTCCCTGGTCACAGAGATTCCTCCCAAAGCCGCTCTTGAAGTTTTTGACTTGACTGCATCAGAAGATCCTTTCACGGCCCCAGTGTTTCCTGTCACTGGTGTGATTGCTCCAGGAAAATATTACACCTGTGTGCCACATTAAACCACAATGTTGAAAAGAAGCACATAATGTGTTATTTTATTGGTAAAACATATAATAATCTGTAAATATGATTTTTTTCCGATTATGCTTCAGTTCTACAGAGGTTAACCCCTTAAACCCGAAGTGTCCCAGCCCCGGGACACCCCCCCGCGGAAAAAATTTGCGGGGGGGTTACTAAGCAACTACTGAATGTAATATAAAATAGGTATCATTTTAAAGCTTAGAATCTCAGCTTTTCAATGAATCTATCCATTTTGGGATACTCTAAACGAGCGCTGAGTTATTCATCTAAATCGGAGTGTACCGCCCGCGGGCGCCACCTAGCTGTGAAAAAATTAATTGTCATATATTTCAAAACTACTGCATTGATCAACACAAAATAGGTGTCATTTGAAAGCTGAGAGTCTAAACTTTAAAATGAATGTAGCCATTATGATTATCTCCAAAGTAGTGTTGAGTTATTTGCTGATAAAATGAAAAATAAAAATCATAATTTAGGGGGGGGATTATTATGTACTTCAATGTGTCAAAAACATCATACAGCTCAGATAGTCATGTGTCATATGTCATTTGAAAGGACTCACTGAGTAGAACACAACAAGCCTAATTGTTTTGGGCTTTGACTGAATTTTCAGCGAGTTTTTGTCAGTTAAGTCCTGCAAGACCCATATGTAAATAATATACTGATGCGGCATTCACGTGTCGTTTTTCACTCGTCTCTTCATGAAACGTGGAAAATGGCACATCGTTATTTACAGCAGACTCTCACGATTAAAAAGAGACCAATGACACCATAATCCATCTCTTAGATCTTAAAATATCCCTCGTTAAAGTAGAACACAAACAAAACAGCACCAAGCCAATGAGCGGAGTAAAAGAAAGCAGTTGCTAACACTTGGCGTTTTCACTCATAACTTCATGAAACATGACCCGATCGTTAAAAATGACACATCCCTATTTACAGCAGACTCTCACGATTAAAAAGAGACCAATGATACCATAATCCGTCTTTTAGATCTTAAATTGGTGTATGTCACTCAGAAAACGACAGTTTTAAAAATGCTTTCGTGAGTCAAGGTCTGAACAAAAAACCTTTGTTCCAAATGCTGTAACTTTGGACTACTTTATGCTATCACCACAAAATTTGATCCAGATGTAGACCACATAGAGGGGAACATCACCAAAAAAGAATTAACCTGCTACCGTATTGTCTTCCTGAGTTATTGCATGTAAAATAAGAAAAATATGAAAAATTATAAAAAAAATTAAAATAAAATTTGTCTTTTATCAGCAGTTTCTCAGCAATAGATTGTCCAAATGTAATAAAATGTATATTTTCTAAAAATATAGAAAGTTTGCTAACACATGATATATACTTTTTGACTCTCCTTGTTGTAGTTTTGAAGTTATTTGTCTTTAAATCTGTGTATGTCATTCAGACAAAAAATCTCTAAAAATGCCTTCAGGGCTTAAGGGGTTAAGTATCTACTTTGACCAGTTCCACCAGGTAAGTAATACCAGGTAAGTAACATCTCAAAGGGGAGTTATACTATGTGACATGTATGACTTACATAAATGTAAATGTATTCTCTGAGTGGAGATGGTCTAGTGGGTTAAACCACTGAACTGATATGCAGAAGGTTGCTGGTTCGATCCCAGCGGTCACCACCAGTGTGTCCTTGAGTAAGGCACTCCATAAGTACTCCACGTTGCTCCAGGGGGATTGTCCCTGTAATACGGGTACTGTAAGTCGCTTTGGATAAAAGCGTCTGCCAAATGCATAAATGTAAACTAAGTAAAGTTTACTTGAGTACTGTACTTAAGTACACTTTTTGAGGATCTACTTTACTTGAGTATTCTTTTTTCTGGAAACTTTGACTTTAACTTCACTACATTTGAAAGACAAATACTGACTTTTTACTCCACTACATTTCTATCGAGGTCCTCAAAGTCAAAAGTCGTTTCTGTAGCAGCTTTGAAAGTCAGTGGATGATTTGTTTCTTCTTTAAAAGTTTTTTTTTGCAGACAGCCTATCATCAGTAATCACTCTTGTGGGGTCATGTGAAGTTTTGGCCATACTTAGAAAGTATGTTTCAGTTTTCTAAAAAAGATTAAAGATTAGTTTAGTTGGCATACACTTGATGCATGTCTCAGAAATGTAAATGTCTGGGAGAAAGAGAAGAGTAAACGGTTGGGAGAATATCGTATGTGTATCAGTGTATATAGGGTCAGCTGCAACCCTGCAGCCTGAACCACCCAATCAACTGCTCTCTGAAAGAGATCAAAAAAATGGTTGTATGAGTAAATACCCTTCTGCGCTCCTCAGTATCAATTGTGGGGAGCAGGTGACACTTGGAAGACATTACAGATAGACATTATTTTACGACATAAAATTAATCAGTAATACCCCCTTATGATTTTTTTGAACAATTTTACATGTCTGAAAAAAGCCAATTGAACACATGTCCTTTTTGATTTACTCTCCAAAGTGCCCTTTTTTGGTGGTGGTGTATTTTTTTCCTTCTTTAATAAATCAATGCTATTGGTCACCCTTTATGTCTGTCTGTCTGTTTTACAAATATTTACCCAATTAAAGTTATTATAAAGAGCTTGTGACTAAATCTTGTTGGATCCTCAAACTGTCAGTAAACCTCATAACTTCACCCCCTCTATCTTGACTGAATGAACTGAAGTTTGACAGCAGCTGAAAGAAGTCTTGCAAGGGTAAATAAAGATCTTGTTGTTTGAATAAGTAGGCTATAGTGTTTTCCTTATGCACGAAACATGTCACATCAAAGCCACTAGCCTAAACTGAAAAAGCCTGTGCATACAGTAGCATTTCATCTTTTATAAAATGAGATTTTGGCCAAATGTATTTTACAATAGGAAAAACTGAGCACCCATATAGAAACGGCAACCTCCCGCAGTTTCTCTAGAAGCCAATACAGAACTTACAGTGACTTGCAATTTATCGACTGGCCGCTAGAGACAGGCTCCAGAAGGGAGCAGAATCTCATTGAGCCCCATATTAAAATGCCCAACTTGACAGCAGAAAAAAACATGTTTACAGCCTGGTACAAATTGTGGCTTTGGTCTATAGGGCTAATCTTTCCCTCCATGACACAGGGTTTCTGCAGGGTTTAGTCAGTCAAATTTAAGACTTTTTAAGACCTTTTTATGACCATTATGATTTAAATTTATGACCTAAACGAATTACGAAAAATAACTTCCTTTCAAAAAAGTCTTTTTTTTTTAATTGACTTTCTTTAAAAGTAACAAGTTTCATTATTTAAAGGTTCCATTTTCTTAAGAGTAACAAACTGAAGGCTCCCTTTTCCTAAGTATCAATAACAGGAACAACACCAAACAATTATCATAATATATCTTGTCAATATCGATAATTATCACGATAAATGTCAAATCTTTATTTCTTTCAAGTTTAAAGGCAGATTTTTGTTCGTAACTGAAAATTGTAGAAACCAGAGCATTAATTGTGGTTTTAAACTACTCTTTATTTCCAGAACATATCATGCCAAACAGGTGAACATTTCACAAATCTGAGGTAAAACATTCAAACATTTGTTCTTAACAAAATAAATACCTTTATTGGAAAATGTATTTCTTATTTTCTGCATGTGCTAATGGAGGATATTGTTTCAAGTCTTGAAAAAGGTTTGTGTTGCCTGAATTTGATGGCATGTATCTTCATGAAATGTATGAAAAACAATAGTATCCTAAATACATTAAATACTTTAATTATATTCCATTAGTCCTTTAATACATTGTCTACATTAAAGGTCCCGTTCTTCGTGTTTTTTTGAAGCTTTGATTGTGTTTACAGTGTGCAATATAACATGTGTTCATGTTTCGTGTGTAAAAAAAAAACAGTATTTTTCACACAATTTACTTATCTGTATACCGCTGTTTTCACTGTCCTAAAAACGGCTGATGACTTCCTTTATTCTATGAAGTCCCTCCTTCAGAAATACTTAACGAGTTCTGATTGTGCCAGCGGTTCCTGTGTTGTGATTCGACAGCAGCTTAGCGCACATAACTTGCATGGAAAGGTCACGCCTCTTAACGGGAGATATATGTGCTTAATGATCTCTACAGCGTGGGAAAGCCAAACAAAGGTGATTTGACTCCGGGATGAAAATAACAGCGTCTCGACGACATGGCGACAAACACTCAAACGCACCACTTCCTTTTATCCACGCGACCGTCCTCTTCTCCACGTGGGACAGCAACAAGACCACGCCCCCTTTTTCGCATATTCTTGTGGGCGGAGGTTAGTCTGTTCTACTGACTGACGTAATTAATGAAGGAAGTACCAGGATGTAGTCAAACTGTACCAAACTGGCCGTTCGTTGTAGGCTTTGAAAGGGAACTTCTGTTAAATAAAATATCTCGCTTGGCATTGAACTTTGAGCTTTATAATTTTACAGGTATTATTTATGCTCTAACAGCAACATTACACACTAACTAAAGTTTGAACAGTGGGATCACGAAGAACGGGACCTTTAATAATAAAATACGATTCAATTCAATATGTATATCCCACATTTCACAGTGGAGTTAATATTACTAGGCTAACGTTACAGTAAATCCATGGTAAATGATGGAGATTTGTTGATGGAAACGCCTTCTAGCTGTATTGTTGCGCACAGCGTTTCTCCTGTTTGTCAGCGCAGTTTCATCTGCCTTTAAACTGGTTTAAATCACTGAGACATTTGTGTTCTTCGCTGAATTCAAGCGATTCTCACTGGATCCTGTGACCGAGACCGATCAGAGTAAACGCGCTGCGCTGCCGTTTGGACTTTGAGCCGAGCGGATAAATGGTCCATGTGGCGCACGGTTCAAATGAGTTTTGTTCCGGTATCGTTTAATACCCAGCCATAATTTCAGTAAAACTAAGCAGTGACTCAGCGACATATACAGTAATAAGCTGAGGAGACTCTTGTGAGTTTGCGCGGGTTTCTGTGAAAGTCCATTCCGACAAGTCTGTTTGCTGCACTGCCGCATGCACCTGGAACGCTGTGATACCACCCAGATTCCTCAGACAGAACTACAACAGGCGAAACGAATGAATGCCACCGCCAGCGCATTTTCAGGGGGAAAACGCGATGGTGGAACCAATGAATGAATGAGCATATCAATTTAAGACATGGCTAAATGTAATTTATGACCATGTATAGAAAATCCGGATGTTTTTATGACTTTTTATGGCCTAAAATTCGTATTATTAAATTTAAGACTTTTTATTACTTTTTATGACTCCGCGGAAACCCTGATGACAACTGTGAGCAGAATGAATCTTTTTAGAACTGTTTGTATTTAGAATTGTTTACATTTTATAAAGCCTTAAAGGGCGTGGCCTCTTTGAGTGACAGGTGGATAGCCATTTATCTGCTGTCTTTTAGTCATCGCGTCACCTCAGCTCGACCCACGTCCTACCTCGTTGCCCATTTTCTATTATCTGTGAGTGACACAAGATGGCAACGGCCAGCTCGTCCTTACATTACGCTTCAAAACTGCTCTTCAGAATCCTCTGGGTGACGTCACGGACACTACGTCCATATTTTTTTACAGTCTATGATTTGCACACGTTTGCTGGTCAAAAACCTGTAACTGCATAAAAGTTTGATTTGTGTAAACTGTTAATAATATATTTGACAAGTAATACAACAACATTTAATTTGTTTTTACCATCGGAAAATCAAAAATAAGCACAGGTGCGCCCCGCGCTGTTTCTTACTGGAACTTACACAAAGCGACTGAGTGATCCTCGTCACCTAGCTAAAATATATTTCTAAGAAATTTGTTCTTTAATTTATGATTGCAGATACACTTAATTTATCAACATGTAATCATATTATGGTCACATTTTTTAATTCATGTTTACACTGTTGATAAGCACATATTCGCAGGATAGCTAATTTTCCATTTTTAACTAATGTCTAGTGTGTTGGTTCTGTTTCATGTTCATGTGTCATGTTCTTATGTTCATTGTCATGTTTCCTGTTGTCATGTGATTCCATTGTGCTCTCATGTGATCATGTCATGTGCTTCCCTAGTCTCATGTGTCATGTTCCTATTGGTTGATCATGTCCCTTCATGTTTGCCATGTACCTTTGTCGTGAGTCTCTTGTCAAGTCAAATCGTTTATCTTGTATTTGTTCATGTTGGAAGTTTAAAAAATGCTGCACTTGGGTTTCATCAACTTACCTGCAATGGACCATCGTTACAGAATACTAGACCATCTACAATGAACCCCGCAGTTTGTCGTCGCCTGCAACACAGTCAAGGGGCTCGATGCATCGAGGACTATGTGGAGGAATTTTGTGGACTCAGTCACTTGGTTGATTTTAATGACGTAGCGCTAAAGGACATTTTTCGTTTTGGGCTTAATGAGCCCATTTGCTACCAACTTCCAGGGGGAAAAATACACTGGTCCCTGGAGGAATATATTGACCATGCCTTGTTTTTAAGTGGCTCATGTTTTACTGTGGGAATTGTGGATGAGGGGCTCTATAATCCCGCAGAGCATACCACAGCCCAGCCTGATCACGTCTTGCCTGCCAAGCCTGAGTCTCCTGTCCACGTCCAGAGAGGACTCCAGCCCATGACCAGAGTCCAGAGAGGGCTCCAGCCGGTGACCAGCATCCAGAGATGGCTCCAACCCCTGACCAGCGTCCAGAGACGACTCCAGGCCATGACCCCATAGCTCCGCTCAAGAAATGTTTTTTTTGGGGGGTGGGGGGCAGTAGGTACCTGGCTATGGCCATGGAGGCCATGACTCTCTGGCCCCCTGAACTGCCTGCACCACCATGGTCCCTTGAACTTCCTGCACCGCCATGGCTTCCTGAACTTCCTGCACCACCATGGCTTCCTGAACTACCAGGTCTGCCCATGATCCATGGCCCAGGACCGCCCATGATCCATGGCCCAGGACCACCCATGCTCCCAGGCCCAGGTCCGCGAATGCTCCACCATCCCTCCCCCAAGATCTCATCCGCTCCACCACACTCCTGGACTCTTGTATGTTTTGTGTTGGTTCTGTTGGGTGTCTGGAGCCGCCCTTCGAGGGGGGGATCTGTAATGTCTAGTGTGTTGGTTCTGTTTCATGTTCATGTGTCATGTTCTCATGTTCATTGTCATGTTCCCTGTTGTCATGTGATTCCATTATGCTCTCATGTGATCATGTCATGTGCTTCCCTAGTCTCATGTGTCATGTTCCTATTGGTTGATTTAGTCATGCGGGTTCTCAGTTCATTTCTGTCATTGGTTCATTGTCTTGATTGTTCACAGGTGTGTCTTGTTAGTCATTAGTCTCTGTGTATTTAAGCCCTCATGTTTGTCATGTGTCTTTGTCTAGTATTATCCCTGTACCATTGTTGTCGAGTCTTTTGTCAAGGCGTTTGTCAAGTTGTTTATCTTGTATCTGTTCATGTTGGAAGTTAATAAATACTGCACTTCTATCAACTTGCCTGCAGTGGACCATTGTTACATTAACATAGTTTTACTACAGTAATAATATCGTTTGCATTAAGTGCAAATAGACCACCTTTTTCACTGAAGGTCTGGTTGGACAAGCCAAAATTACGGAAGACACTACAGCAGCAATAGCGTAGGGGTAAAGTGCATGAAATTTTGATGCAAATGGACCCAAGGTTCGAATCCGCCTTTTGCTGAACTCGCTCTACTCCCTTTTCCCATCACATAGAAATTCAAAAAGGCTTTTTTTTTTTTTTTCAATTTAAATGAAGAAAACATTCAAAAAGTGGAAATAAAGCATCTAACGTATGTTTAATAATAAAGTGTTTATTATTGGTTAGGCGTAGGTGAACAGACATGCAGTTGCCCTGGGGTGCCCCTTTTCAGTTTCAGAACATGCCCCCCAAAAGGTCTGAGCATGGCCCTGCGTTGAAGTCACAAGACAGTGGTGAATTGTGCTTATATGCTTCGTTTAGCTTTTTTACTTCTGGGAACTGTATTTGGATTTCAAAACACAAAGGTTGTGCTCATTTGTGAAGTATAGCATATTGTATGGCATATTTGTATAGCTGTCAATGACTGTCAGTTTTGATCAATTTAATGCGCTAATTAAAAGTAATAATGTCTTTCCAAACAAAAAAGTACTGATACCAAATGTTTCTATGCTGTACTTACAAGGTTCACCTTGCATTTGAAGTTGTTAATACTTATGGGTTCTTCTGTTTGTAACGTTCACAAACTCTTGAATAACCAAGAAACTCTTCAAATTAAGGAGCTATTTAAAGTGATAGATCAATGCTCCAGATAGTCAAGAGAGGTCAGATAAGTTGCATACCAGGCATCAATCCATCTGTGGGCCGGCTGGTTTCGGGGCTCTGATGATGAAGTAGAGACTGAAAGAAAAAAAAGAGGAATTGCATTAAAAGGCAGATATTCTGAAGAGCTTGACACAGCCTACACATCTTAAATGTGAATTAAATCATATTGTGCTGAGATCTAAAACACAAGCTTTACCAGTTTGCTGTCCAGTGGCCGTTGTTGATGCTGGGACAACGTTGTTGATTATCATTTAAAGAAACCATGGCATGGCAAATTGGAGGAGGAAGGAAAGGTGGGGAAAGAGGCTGATGTGCACTAGATAAAACTGAAGCACTGTCCACCAAACATCCAGGACACGCTGCTCGCTCGGTCTTACTCAGGAACCATGATGACGTCCTCACCTGGGGCACAGAAGCCAAATAAATAATTAGATATTAAAACAGATTTATTATTTTGCTTATGAAAAAATAACACACAATATTCACGTTTATTTTGTTAAAAACATTCCGGTTCTATTTCTTCACAACCATATTTGCATCTATCTATTTGAATGGGGGAATCCTGGAATCTCAAAAACGTCTTACCGAACTAAAAATTAAATAACATTTCAAATCAGCAACAAAATCTGACATTAAGTGTCCCATAAATGTTGTTTCTTATGCTCAAATAGTGTTAAAAAGCTTTTTTTAGGCTAAACGAGCTAATGAGCATTTGCAGTCCTAAGCGAGAGGAAAGTGGGTGTTTTTTAAACTTGTGGGTGTTTTCAAACTGATGGGTGTTTATATACCATGCAATGAAAATGATCCCTAAACCCTACCCACACTGTGACGTGGGCAAATCAGGTAACGCAGTGAAAAATGCCCTCTGTTTATAGCATTGCCCACTGATCTAGTAACTCCTATTACTATCCTGCAGAGATCTATACTTGAGGAGAGTCTTAGGTTTCTATGGGAATCAGAGTGACTTCACCAATCAGCGATTGCCTCTTACTTTAGAAGGCGGGACTATTCCACCATATTGCACTGTCTTTCACCCATTCATAAGTAATAGGATAGGAGTGAACCGTCTTTCTATAGCTACAGTCTTTGTTATGACCCCTAAAATAAATAAATAAAATAAATAAATCTGAATGCTAAATGACACTTTGTTCTAAATTCAGGACAATTAAGGATGTGCCGGTGAACTTGACAATCACCCCACTGCGATGGTAGAGCGTCACAAATTCTTTAGTATGCGACACGTGTGAAGCACAAAGTTTTGTTTACAAAATAAAGGTTTTAATTAATGCAATTAAATGTTACTGTAACAAAAGTCCACTGGAAGGCAAGTTGAAGAACCCAAATACAGTCTCTTTATTTTATCGAACTTAAATCCAAAACATAAACAAAAGGCTTGGCTTGACATGAACCAAATCATAAACTTGAACCATAAACTAACACTCACCACTAAGCAGGTTACACGTATAATAACAGACAAGGACAAATGGCAAACATGAGGGCTTAAATACACACAGACTAATGACAAGACTAGTGACACCTGTGAACAGTGCTTAAACAATGAACCAATGACAGAACACGACAAGATCACATGAGGGCATGGGAATCACATGACAAGACCAGGAAGTGCATGACAAGACAAACATGACTGTGAACATGACAAACTGAAAACATGAAACATGATCATGAACATGAACCAACACCAAAACACCCTGTGACAGTTACATTGTAGCGATGGAAACATTTGGATTTGTGCAGAATGAGAGCCCATAAATGTAATTGTCGGCTTTGTATTCTGTTTTGTGATCTGGTTGCCCCATTTTCCACAAATGTAACAATATTCCATGAGTTTTTCCACTTTTTCGCAAGTCTTCGCTCACAGGATTATAATATAAATGTTTCTTTCTTTCGTTCAATTTTAATTACTACACTGCAATCCTATACTGTGGTAAAGTATAAAAACGCTGTAGGAGATTCCTTTTTGATTTTTTACAAATTCAATTTAACACAGTTTGTGCTTGTTATTAGACTTGGTAAGGCACATCAACTTTATTTGTATAGCACACTTCACACACGTCGAAGACATCAAGATATTAGACTACTTCCAGTCTGAGGTGGGCATTTGATGGACACTTTACTATCCCATGACATGAGGGGATTTATGAATGGCAGCGCAGCGACGCAACTGCTGGTAGGTCACGTGACTGTTAACAACATGGTGGATGTAGTAGTTACTTCCGAATAGGGGTGTTTGATTCCAGGTTTTTTGTAGTCGACTACGACTCCCGACTCCCACTGTAGGAGTCAATGCAATCGACTCCTTGACTCCATTTACTTTACATCAAAACAGGATCAGACATAAGACAAGATGGCAGCCGTTACACACTTAATTTATTTATTTATCCTGACAAAAAGTCTTAAAATCCCCTTATTAAAACACTTTTAGTGTGACTGTTCAAAAAAATCATGAAAAACAGCCGTGGTCGCCGATGTCAGAATTATATAAATGAGAAAGAAGGTATTCTTTAATGAATTATTCTTATTATAGGCTAAAGGTCAGGTAATGGCGCTAAATGATCATTGTCTTAAAATGACAGGAGAGTTTAAGATACTAAAACTTAATACAATACATACGATAATGTTATTGATATTTATTCTTGATGTAAGTTTTTTATGATTTATGGTTAGTTTAATGATTATGAACACAAGGTTAACCACGGAAAATCAAATCTATATTTATTTTTATACCATCAGATAAACTAAAGCTGGCACGGAGGTAGATATAATTAACTAAAGTCTCTATGGATGTAAAGTGAGATACAGTATATGTAGGATAAATGTGTGACAATTTCTGCGACAGCTCTCTGATGCGGTGTAATACGTCAGTGTCTGAATTTTTCGCTTCATTTAGTTCACTTCTTGCTTATATAGTGCTCTCAACTGCCATGCACTATATAGGAATTAGAGAATCAGTAAACAAGTGAGCGATTTTGGACACAGCAACAAGCTGGGCCATTCGTGGGCCAGCGCATCCTTGCTCTTTGAAAAATAAATTGGGCAATGACAGTTGTCTTCGGAGGCGAAGAGGTCGACCTCTGCCCTCTCGAAAACATTCCATATCATTTGAACCGTTTGGGGATGAAGGGACCATTCCCCCGGGGACACGAGGCCCCTGGAGAGCATGTCTGCTCCTTGGTTCAGTCTGCCCGGCACGTGCACTGCTCTTAGCGAATGCATTCTTTCTTTTGCCCATAGGAGGAGATGTCTGACCTGTTGGTTGAGCCATCTCGACCTGAGCCCGCCTTGGCGATTTATGTTGGAGACCACTGTTGTGTTGTCCGTACGGACTAGGACGTGATGACCCAAAAGACGTGGTGAAAAAGTCTCGAGGGCTAGCACTACTGCCAGCATTTCTAGGCAGTTTATGGGGCCAGGGCTTTGACAAAGCCGCGGCCCACTTTGATCCAAAGCTGGCCTGAATGCCACGCTTGGGGAGGAACCCGTGATTTCAGCCAGTACTGCAGGGGGCGCATTTGCATCATACCCAGCGGAAGTACTGGAGAAGCTGATGCCATAAGGCCTAGCATTCTTTGAAAAATTCTCAGGGGTCCGTTGGTTCCTGTTTTGAACGAGTGTGCAAGCTGCTGTGTAGTCAAAGCACGTTCGTTTGACAGCCACGCCCTCATTTGGGCTGAGTCTAAAATCGTTCCCAGAAAAGAGATCCTCTGTCTGCCAAGATCCTCTCTTGGCTGTATTTATTCTGAGACCCAGGCATTCTAGATGGCTGAGTAGCACAGATTTGTGAGATTGTAGTTCTTCCTCTGACTGGGCCAGTATGAGCCAGTCGTCGAGGTAGTTCAAAATGCGTATTCCCATTTGTCTTAAAGGGGAGAGATCTGCATCCATACACTTTGTGAAAGTGCGGGGCGCCAGTGACAGGCCAAATGGTAGGACTGTGTACTGGTAGGCCTTCCCGTCGAACGCGAATCTCAGAAACGGTCTGTGACGTGGGATAATTTGGATATGAAAGTAGGCATCTTTCAGATCTATGAGAAAAACCAATCCATCGGGCGGATTTGCATAATGATTTGTTTTAATGTCAGCATTCTGAACGGCCGTTTGATAAGAGCCTTGTTCAGATGTCTGAGGTCTAAGATGGGCCTGAGGCCGCCATCTTTCTTGGGAACCAGGAAGTAGCGGCTGTAAAACCCTGACTCGCTTTGAGCTGCAGGCACCGCCTCTATAGCTCTTTTCATCAATAGACTTTCCACTTCGGTTTTGAGGACGTGGGTTGCGTTGCTCTTCACTGAAGTGTAAGTTATGCCCGCGAATCGCGGTGGTTTGCGAGCGAACTGGAGCGAATAGCCTAGTTGAATTGTTTTCATAACCCACTGTGACACACCAGGGATTGCCCAGTTGCACAGGGGTTTTATAGTGTCGAACGGCGGCGCGTTTTGCCGCGCGCCGACCGTCGTGTGGTGTTGAAGAGAAAGAAGACTCATTTTTCGACTCATTTTTCATGGGCTCGCTGCTCACATTTTTTATATACACAACATGTTTCTCCTGGGCCGGAACAAAAACGGGCCGCGGGGAGAGAATTCGGAGTTTTTTGGGGGGGGCGGACCGGCTTGGGCGGAGCTCACCCCTCCTCTCTTCCTGCACGGGAGCGAGCGCAGATCTGCGCTGCGGTTGCTGCTGCTGGTACGGAGCTCTCGGCCGAGCTGAAGAGGCGGCGCTGGCTCTTTTGGGCAGAAAATGGCTCATCACCTGGGACGCTTTCTGCGGCGTGGTGAAACGTTCCGCGAAACCGTCCACCGCGGGACCGAACAGACCATTCGGAGAAATGGGAGCGTCGAGGAAGGCAGTTTTATCGGTCTCCTTGATCTCCGTGAGGTTTAACCACAAGTGGAGCTCTAACACCACGAGACTGGCCATCGACCTGCCTATGGCCTGGGCAGTGGCCTTCGTAGCTCGAAGGGCCAGATCTGTGGCGCTTCGGAGGTCACGAAACACCTCCTGGTCCGGACTCGTCCATAGCCCGAAGGAGCTTCGCCTGGAACACCTGCAGGACCGCCATTGTGTGGAGAGTGGAGCCTGCTTGGCCGGCGGAAGCATAGGCCCTATTTGCCAAGGCAGCCGTGGTACAGCAGGGCTTAGAGGGGTGTGCAATTTTGGGCTTCCAGCCTATCGCGGAGGGCGGGCAGAGGTGTGCAGTCACCGACTCCTCGAGCGGCGGGAGTTTCTCATAGCCCTTCTCGATAGCGCCGTCAATGGTGGAGAGCGCGTGCGAGGTGGATGGGCGGAGGCGAGCGGAGTAGGGAGCGCGCCATGACTTCGCCAGCTCCTGGTGCACCTCAGGGAAAAAGGGTGCCGCTCTCTGCCGAGGGGCCTGCTGGCACCCCGGGAGGTGCCATTCATCGAGGCGGCTAGGTGTGGGCTCTTCAGGGGCTGCCCAGTCCAGGCCCAGCTCGCCAACGGCCTTATAGAGGACACAGATGAGCTCGGTGTCCGCACCAGCCTTAGCCGCGTCATTGTGCTGCTGAGATGTCGAGGGGGTGGGGTCGTCAACGGAGCCCGACCATTCCTCGGCACCGGAGGCGACGAGGGACACGGAACCGTCGTGTGGATCGTCCTCATCATTGCCGCCGAATGAGACCAGGTCCTCGGCGTCGAGCGGAGGAAGCAGGTCTGAACGAGAGAACGTTACTGGGGCAACGTCTCTCTGAGGCGGGGACGAGGCACGCGGGCACTGGGCCGACGTGAGCTCGCCCACCTCAGTATAGTCAGCCCTCTGGCTCCGCCGCTTTTTCCGGCAGGGTTCGGACGGGAAAGGGAGCGGGAGAGCGCGAGGGGCGGGGTCGCGCTCTGAGAAGAACGCGATCCGCGAACGGAGGGAGGAGATGGGCATGCTCTCACAGTGAGAGCAACCGGACCCAGAGAGAGCAGTGTCAGCGTGGGCCTTGCCCAGACAGGTAATGCACTGGTCATGGGCATCCTCCTGATGCAGAGTTGTGCTGCACCTAACACAAAATTGTGACATGTGTACGTTTCTTATTTGTACTTAAGGATACACCGAAGTGTTTATCACCGGCGAGCGCATGGGGGAGAAGGAGCGACAGCTCGCGGATGCTAGATGAGAGCGCTGAAGACAGACCGACTCTCACAGGGGTCCGGGCTGGCTGGCTCGATTCCGCTGACGGCTCGTCTCTCACGGTAAGCTTAGTATCAGAAGGTATCAGCGAGGACAGAAAAATCTTCGCTGAAGGAGAAAAATCTGATGTTTTTGGGGCATTACAGCGTATTTTAAGGGCGCCCTTCGCGGGATTTTACGCTCAGTTCGCGGGCTTCTGTGTTCAGCGTCTCGGGCTTAGCGCCCATAGGTTCGCTCAGATACGCTGTTCTGCCATTGGTTCATGCAGTTACCACTGGCCAGCCAATAACGCGCGAGAAGTCTCGACTCCGTTTTGGCTGTGCAGTAGCACTGCGTGATTTTATAAATGCTTCAGTATTCGAGAAAAGGAGAACCTATCCCATAATGCGTCTTCGACGCAGTACGACTGACCGTTCGAAAGGGAACTCCACTTCTAATTAACAACTAGTGAATGTGTAAAGTCAGTCAGAGTGTCTACATCCGATTTTAAATGTGGACAAATTATTTTGGGAGCCACTGCACAAATGAAAGTCTTTATGCTTTCTAGCTATAAAACATAATTAGGTCTACGTTAAAAGTTGTGCCCTATGTTTAAAATTAAAACTGTAATAATAGTATAAGGCCTAATAACAACAATAATAACATTGATTTATGCAATAATATATAAATAAAGAATTGTGAAACAATATATTTTTAAAAAATATGACATTTAATAAGTGATAAAAAGTGATGTCCGGAAGCGATATTTGTTTTTAATGACCCTACATTTTCCTAGACCGGACATCAAGATCAGGACAGTCCAGCCAGTCTGTCAGTGGGTGAGATTTCACATCTGCTGAGACAGCTGAACTGTGATGAGATCACGAGGATCGAGGGTGAGTTTACTGTCATAACCCAAAATAAAACACGTACAATATATTATTTAAGGTGTAGGGATATGTATAAACGAAAGTTTATGTTTTAAATAATGCAGCTGTAACATTTCTTTAGTTTTTTCCCCCATAATTTTAAATTACCATTTGACTTTCCTGTATTGTTTTTTTTAAAGTACAAACATTCTAGGCTAAACGTACCTATTAAGCTCAAGCACCCATTAAGCACACTTCTATCTTTGAGCTCAGATTATAAAAAGAAAAAAAAAATATTTATCATCCTACTTGATGTCTTCACCAATTGATGTGTTTGTTACTATATACCTCCTGTAATTTCAAGCTAATCAGTCCATTGCACACTGAGATATGGGTATTCAGTGTTCACACTGTCTGGTGGCCATTTTGAAAGCTGTCTGAAAACTTTCACCAGAAGAGGAGCCTTTATTTTGGATAAGTATAACTTCTTAATGCAAAATTAAGAGATTAATGTTTAGACTTTTGCATATTATAACCTGGAACCTGGATGTGGGAAATAATTAGTTAGATCCAAAAGATAGTTTTAGCAACATAGCGTAGATGCTAAAGAACAGAGTTGGCTTAAGATTGTGTGCTACACTAATATATTACTTCACAGGCATTACTGGCTTGTACTTTTAAATCCATTATATTATACATTTACAGTTTATTGATGTTGTGGTTTTACACATCTGTAATTTTTAAAGACTTCATATTATTGTTAAAGGTCCCATGGCATGGCATTTTTCTATTATTTTATAATGTTTCCTGAGGTGTACTTATATTGTTAGTATGACTTTTACATCATAAAATATCATAATTTAGAAATAAAAGGCATTTTTTCAATACTGCTGTTTGCCCTGTGGCTGAATGCCCTGCTTCAAGAGGCGTGTCTGCTGTGAGACTTCAGTAAAAACGCCCACTGTTGTGATTGGCTGACATCTTTGTATTTTAAATGAGCGGAGGGGGCGTGGTTTAACTTGGTCTACGAGGCACGAGCAGGCACGAGCTGCTGCCAGAGAGACGGATGGACCTGAGTTCACTTCACATCAGTTCTCAGCATGTCTGAACTGTTGTAGTTATTAGCATATACTTCAGGTTATTAGTTTATTTCTAGTCGGAGGGACTGTCACTCATGTCAGAAAGTTAGTAACTTTAGTAAATTATGGATCAGCGCTGACTGGAGACGCGAACCGTTTAGAACGATTCAGTCCGATTTGGTGAACTGATTCGGTTCACTAAAAAGAACAGGTTCAAAAGAAAGATCGTTCGCGAACCGGACATCACTAACGTACCAGAGACGGAGCTCAGCGATCGCTAACAAAGTTATTTATAGTACCTACTGAGTTATGGGAGTGCTGTCAGTCAGCGCGAGTTTGTGTTTGTATCTGAGAGTTCTGAATAAACACGAGTCCCAGTCACACCGAGTCCGTCTTCATCATTATTACCAACTTTGTAACACATGCAAAGTACCATTACAGCTGTCGAGATGAACGAGTTAAAAGTAAGTGTTGATAATAGCATTATTTTTTAAATAAAATAAAAGCGTCAGTGACGCGCGTTGAGTACACAGCGCAAACAAAGACACAACAGCAGTAATCGAATGTAATCCAGTTTATTGTGGGGCTAGGCTGTCTAGCCCGAATATGCTCACGCTTACCCCCCTTCTGCTTAATCTCACGCCGCGTTTGGTGCCTCCGCTGTGGGCCAGAAGCAGTACTGGGGGTCGGGGATGTTGAAGGCCAACGGCCAGTGCAGCCCGAGCTTCGGCGTGTGTGAGGCCGATGTTGAGCAGAAACTCATGACTGTATGCACATTTTAGAACAGATAGACGCGACGAGGACGTACAAAAACACTGACTCACAAGATAGAAAACACGAAAACACTGTTCTGTCTGGAGAGAGAGAAGCCGCATTGTGTGCACGAATAATAAATAATTAGCTACACATCAGAAATTACTGATCACAGATCAGAAGGAACTGAAAAAAGACTTCTGTTTTCATTTGTACATCCAAACACTGAGAAACTGCCAGCATTCACTCGTTCACAAGGAATGATCTCTCGAGCGTTTGCATGGGCGTGCCAGATTCTCTGGGCGGAGGAAAGGGAGGTAACCGTTCCTGCTTGGACGTCAAACCAGGAGACTTCAGGATTGGCTCGTCTGGCCTGTCATTTTCTCAAAGGCAGAGAGAGACAGCCAGAACTCGGGTTTACACCGATCAACATTTCTATCCACTTGGGGACAATATTCAGGCTAGGGGAACTCATATTAATGTTGAAAAACCTCATAAAATGAAAATTTCATGCCATGGGACCTTTAAAGGGTGCACTAATATGAAAATCACAGCTTCAGTGTGACATCAATAAGAAAAAGTATAATTTCATAGACATTTTCAATAATAGCTGTTCATATTAAAATATTTATGAACTTAATACATGACCTAGATTGTTTATTTAGCGAAATTATCCTTTTAAATTTTATTTAATAATATGTATTAATAAAATTTTTTTTGCTGTTTCAATTGAGCTCAGTGTGGTGCCTATAAACTCATCCACATTGAACGTCTATGTAAATACTTCATAAACAGACTTTAAAGCAGCACTAGGTAACTTTTCAACCTTCATAATATATTTTCAAGACTCTTGTGATGATACATCGACTTACAATAGGTTGAATGACACGTCTGCCATAGCCTGACGGGGTCTGTATCGTTTTTAATCGTACTTTTAAACTTCGGGTTTCGGGTAGTAACCCGAGAAAAAAAAGAACTACAAAATTCGACTGCTTTACGGCATATACGTCACTTCCACCATCATCCCCACTTCCTTAAATTCGAACGTGCGAGCCCAACTATCCTTTTTATAGTTTGCCGGATGTTATAGTCATGGCCGAGGCAGCACAGAAAAAGAAGAAAGCAAAGGTTTTGTCGGAGGAATGCAAAAAGAGGAAACGAGAAAGTGATCATATTAAAGGCAGGACGAGGATCAACATTTGGCCAGCGTTTGCTCGTTGGCGTGAGCTGAAGGAGGTCAATATATTATATTGACGATGTAGTACCTCTGAAGAAGAAGTACAAAAAGGTTAAGAAGAATAAAGAATAAAATAAAAGAGAGCGCTGCAGTGATTGCTTCTTTAACAGTGTATTGAATCTGAATGGTAAATAATAAAACCATACATGTATAACAGATGCTCAGTACATTACATTATCAGTGCATATTAATACTTTTCTTACAAAGTAATGACTAGCTGTAAATATAAGTAACTGCATGTCTCATCACACTAGAGACACAACTGACACAGTGACACTTGTTATAAAGAGAAAACACATTTTCAGAAATGACAGTATGAAATTGATGACAATAATGCAGCTGAGATATATTACATGCTCATGTCTACCCAATGTTTATGTATTTCCTACAATAAAGTCACTTACAAAATTGATGAAAACTATTGACATGCATAACTCAATCCACAGACATGAAGGAGTTAATTACCCAAATGTGCAAGTTTAAGATAACTCATAAAACTGAAACAACTGAATAAACTCTTATATCCAAACAATGTTGACATACATGACTCTCTCTCTCGTGTATAGCGGGCTAACGCGCTAATCGCGAGACATCCATGCTAACCATGTGCTCAGAAATGCTAACACATGACACACTATCACTACACTAAAATAAACTACTTTCAATTTGTACAACTCATTAGTATTGCATTAAACAGTGTTACTACTCAAGATCGAAGTGTTTAGATTACCTGAAGAAGAAGTACAAAAAGGTTAAGAAGAATAAAGAATAAAATAAAAGAGAGCGCTGCAGTGATTGCTTCTTTAACAGTGTATTGAATCTGAACTGAATGGAGCGTATCACGGGCGCGCGCCACATACTGAAGTGTGCGATGACGTCATCACGCTGGTATGTCAAATGAAAATAATAAAATGAATTACTGCACATAACGCTCTTACTCATTTCGTTAACCTAAGCACAAATAACCATTCAAACAATATTAGCAATATAAAGAAAATATTATGAACAATTCTATAATGCATTTGAAGGAATTAATAAACATAAAAATCACTATATCACAACGATATATGGTTATTACCTACCACTCAAACATTGAATTGAAGTATCATATAGATTCTGTAAAACGGTAACCAATAGACTAGACTACTATAATGACGCTGGCTTGTAAACGTGAGCATCGCGATCATTTGGCGTTTGACAAAAAAAATTAAAACCCATGAAATTATATTCATATGACATGCTGAAACATATGCCACTGTACCTGGGATGAAGACATTTCACACGCGACGCAAGCAGAACACCTGCATGTAAACTCCTCCTGCAGTGTTCAGGGCTATCATAGTTGTCATGTCAACAAATGCAGGTGCAATGCATCCCCTGATGTAGGATGAGTTTATGACAGGACAATACTGTTTCCCAACTGTAGGGGGACCCCGAGAGCAAAACCTACCTAGCGCTGCTTTAAATATTAAAGGGTTAGTTCACCCAAAAATGAAAATTATGTCATTAATTACTCACCCTCATGTCGTTCGACACCCGTAAGACATTCGTTCATCTTCGGAACACAAATTAAGATATTTTTGTTGAAAGCTGATGGCTGAGAAAGGCCTCCATTGACATTCAGTACTCTCACAAGACCCATAAAAGGCACTAAAAACATCGTTACAAAGTCCATCTCACTACAGTGGCTCTACAATCATTTTACGAAGCGACGATAATAGTTTTTGTGCAAAAAAAAAATCTAAATAACGACTTTATTCTACAAGTTCTTGTCTTCCTTGTCGGCCTCTGCCGTGAAACTCACGAAGCACCACGACGCATGCGCGAGAATATGACGTAGCGCCGGCGTTCGGGAATCCATGAAATGCACACTTTAGTCACATTTTGAGCACTACACCGAGACCTAAAGCACGATCAATGTAGAATTCAACAGCTTAGATACGGCGCGTCTTCCTCTGCTCGTTGTAAACAAATCTCCTTGCTTCTGGGTCACGTGTCCGAACGCTGGTTCTGCGTCATATTCTCGCGCATGCGTCATGGTGCTTCGTGAGTTCGCGGCAGAGGCCGACAAGGAAGACAAGAACTTGTAGAATAAAGTCTTTATTTAGATTTTTTTTTTTTGCACAAAAACTATTGTCGTTGCTTTGTAAAATTATTGTAGAGCCACTGCAGTGAGATGGACGTTTTTAGTGCCTTTTATGGGTCTTGTGAGTGTAAATGTACTGAATGTCAATGGAGGCCTTTCTCAGCCATCAGCTTTCAACAAAAATATCTTCATTTGTGTTCCGAAGATGAACGAATGCCTTACGGGTGTCGAACGACATGAGGGTGAGTAATTAATGACATAATTTTTGGGTGAACTAACCCTTTAAATTATGGTTGTCACTTCAAGATAATATTTATAAAATTATTCTTTAAAAAAATTTGTTTAAAAAAAACCCCAAGAATATTGTGAGCTTAATGGCAACAGGGGTGTGCTTAAAGGGTACAAACATGTACCCATTAAGCACAGCCAGACTTTTTGCATTTAATGATGTACATCTTAATTGAAATGCTTTTGTCATTAAAAAAATAAAATAAAATATTATTGTGAGAGATTAATATTTTATTTTAACATAACTTATTGTACTGAAACCAATACCCTGTGCACTAAAATGTCTCAATGTAGACTTTGGTGAGCTTAATAGGTACGTTTACCCTATTTCTCAATTAATATGTGATTAAAAGTATATTAATTATATGAGAATTAGAAACAATGTTAAAATATTTTTAACAGCAGTTAGAATAAATATGCCACGATGTAGCACACTGCTTTATTAAACAATACAAACAAAAAAAACTATAATTTTTTAATAGACCACATTTGCTGGAAAAACGCCATCGGCAAGAAGATGGGGGAAGGAGGATTCGGCTCTGTCTTTGAAGGGACCCGTTGTAAGGATGGCCTTCAGGTTGCTGTGAAATTCACAGCAAAGACAAAGAACACGCCATACATCCACCTTGTAAGTAGACTGCGCTGTCTATATCATCTCCTCTTAATCACTGTTTGCAATTTATAACATTTTAGATGAATGTACATCACAAATATTTCAATAGATAAGCAGACTCAAAATCCTCATTTGAGAAACCACTTTCATCTGATTATCATGAAAACTGTCTTCTAGCCTGACCATCCCAGACCAGTTCCTCGAGGTGGCCCTGACAGTCATGGCCAATCAAGGCCCCAGCTGTCGCCACATCATAGAGCTGTTAGAATGGCAGGACCATCCCGACGAGTACGTCATGGTCTTAGAGCGCCCGTTGCCCTGCATGGACGTGCTCGGGTTTTGGGTGCATCACGGCAGACTCTTCAGCGAGGAGTTGGCACGTCATTTCATGTGGCCGGTGATTGACGCTGCTGCCGTCTGCTGTTCCAGGGGGGTCTTCCACCGGGACATCAAGATGCCGAACCTCCTGGTCAACACAGAGACCCTGGAGGTCAAATTAATTGATTTCGGCTGTGGGGACCTCCTGAAAACCTCATCCTATGAAACGTACTCTGGTATGTATCTTTCAAAATTATAGTTAGGGACTTAAACTCAAGTGTCCAGTTACACCATGTCTTAATCAGATGAGACATAGCGAAATATTAACAATGCACTAACAACATTCTCAGCATAAAATTATTTTTGTTGACTAAAATGAAATGCCATTTCAGTCGGAGTAAAGTGAGAAAGCATGCAGTGGTAAAGCAAACTTTGACACGTGACAAACTCTTTCCTCCAGGAACAGAAAGGTACTGCCCTCCGGAGTACTTTGAGAAGGGCGAGTACCATGGGAAGCAGGCAACGGTGTGGTCGCTGGGGGTGCTGCTGTTTGCCATGATCACCAGCCTTTTCTCAGACAGCAGCGATATAAATCTGATGGATGCTGATGTCTGGTTCCAGCTGGGCTTCTCAGATGGTGAGAATTTCATTACAACACAGAAGGACAATGGAACTCTTAAACATGTAAACAGGGAAAACAGTGGCTTTATAGAATATGTTCTTATGGATAATGCAGGAATCTCCCCCAGTTTTACAGCTTAGAGAACAAGTGTAAAGTTGAAGGTAATAATCAGACATTTCTCCATCTTTCTGCACAGAATGCTGCCGTTTTATTCGGGGTTGCCTGAAGAGCGAGTCAGACCAGAGGCTTCATCTGGAGGAGATGCTCTTCCAGGACTGGTTCAAGGTACTGAGTCTAAGAGAAGTGAAATGAGTTTGAAGATATATTGACATTTTCTTGTTGTTGTTGTTTTTTGGCTTTTTGTTTGTTGGGATTGATTATCTGAATATAGACATCAGCTTCCTTTCAATACCTGCTTCAACTGCTTCATATAGTCAATCCTCATCCATTGCAGATGACAAGTTGTATTTTTATACCTTATGAAATATGTTTGTCTAATTTGTACAATTTCTAATTATGTTTCAGGTCCCCCTGTAGGTCATGAAGAGGGTCAGCCTTGCGTCTGGCGGGCTGACATCAGTGGCCACTCCATCCCTCCAGCCTTAGCGTCTTGCGGGGCAGGCAGGCCTTGGCTTGAGGCGGTAGTTTTAGCGTCTTGCGAAACTACTCGCCTAGGGATATGTACATATTGTAAATAGTTAGTTTAGTTTAAGTTAGTTAAGTTAGCCTTTCCATCACTCCAGCCTTAGCGTCTTGCGGGGCTGGCAGGCCTCGGTTGCGTCTGGCGCCTTGGCTTGAGGCGGTAGTTCTAGCGTCTTGCAGAACTACTCGCCTAGGTATATGTACATATTGTAAATAGTTAGTTTAGTTTAAGTTAGTTAAGTTAGCCTTTCCATCCCTCCAGCCTTAGCGTCTTGTGGGGCTGGCAGGCCTTGGTTGCGTCTGGCGCCTTGGCTTGAGGCAGTAGTCTAGCGTCTTGCGGATCTACTCGCCTAGGGATGTGTTTGGCAAATGGTTTATTTAGTTTTAGTTAAGTTAGTTATGTACTGCACCATCCAATCATATTTTAGTAATGGAGTCACACTCAGCTGTCCAGAGGTCCCTGTCAAGCCATCTCACAAGTTCCTTGCACTGCCACCTTAGAGGTTCCTGCTCCTTACATCCATGTCCCAGAGATCCGTCACGGATGCATCAGATTCCATTCATGGCCACAGAGCTCCCTTTCTCACCCGCCTTGGGCACAGAAATCCTGTCAGGGCCGCTCCAGAAATGCCATTGAAGGCCATAAAGGTTCCTGTCACTGCTGCTCCAGAATCTTCTGAGGCCCCACAGAGATTCCTGACTTGAAAGTCCCAGAACGCCCTTTTTACAGCTTCGCTGGTCTCTGAAGTCCCTCAGACTGTTGCTCCAAAGGTTCCTGCCACGGGCAACTGGGTCCCAAAGATTCAATTCAATTCAAATTTATTTGTATAGCGCTTTTCACAATACACATTGTTTCAAAGCAGCTTCACAGAAAGTGCATTTCATAAATGTACAGTAAAAATGTTAGAAAGACAATGTTAAAGAAAAATGTTCAAAAAAGTTAATCAATCGTGTATTAATTTAGGCCATAACAACGCTGGCGTTGAGTCGTCTCTTCACAGTCGTCGCATCACAGGTGTTGGGGCATCCGAAGTCTCCATGAGCGGCTGGATACAAACTGGAGCTGACGAACTATTTACCTCGGGACTAGTGTCCCGAGATAACAACAGAAAAGCAGATGGGAAATAATTAGCTTAGCTGCTGTTCAGAATATTATATTAATGCTTTTGATCCAATGTAACTGTAGTGTAAAAGGTAATCATAATGTGAATGCTTGGCTAAAGAGATGCGTCTTTAATCTAGTTTTAAACTGGGACAGCGAGTCTGAACCTCGAACAATATCAGGAAGACTGTTCCAGAGTTTAGGAGCTAAATGTGAAAATGCCCTCCCTCGTTAAGTGGACTTAGTGGACAAAGATCCAGTCAGCTCCGCTCCAGAAATCACTGTGAAGGCCACCATAAAGGTTCCTGACACCTCTGATCTCAGAAGGATCTGGAGCAGCAAAGTCCGAGTCACAGGCACCAAAGAGGTTACTTGACAAGGTACCTTTTCAGAGTTGCCCTGCTCCCAAAGCCAGGCCTGAAGGTTTCTGCTGCTGCAACCTGAGAACCCGCTATGGTCCCAAAGCTCTGTGTCATAGCAGCCCCAGTTGAACAGCTTCCCAGTGGTTCCTGACCTGATGCCCGTCATGTTCACCACAAAGGCTCCTCTGGTGCAGAATTATGCCACGGTTGTCAAAAATTTCCAACAAAGACCGTCCCAGTTTCCTGTTGTAGCCTCAGCCAGAGCTGGTGTCTAAGGCTGCTCCAGTCCCAGAGCTCCTCTCTCAACCTCCCTGGTCACAGAGATTCCTCCCAAAGCCGCTCTTGAAGTTTTTGACTTGAGTGCATCAGAAGATCCTTTCACGGCCTCATTGTTTCCTGTCACTGGTGTGATTGCTCCAGGAATATATTACACCTGTGTGCCACATTAAACCACAATGTTTGTGAAAATAAGCACAAAATGTGTTATTTTATTGGGAAAACTTATAATAATCTTTAATATGAATTATTCCGATTATGCTTCAGTTCTACATAGGTTAAGTATCTAATTTTACCAGTTCCACCAGGTAAGTAATACCAGGTAGGTAACATCTCAAAGGGGAGTTATACTATGTGACCCTCCATTTACTATTTGAAGCTCAAAGTATCAGCGTGTGATAAGTCAAATGGAAAATTTGTGTAAAAACAGGATTTTCAACATACCAAATCAACATACAAAACGACCAAATTTTCCATATGTTGTAATCACTATGATCACAATGTGTAATTGCTTTTACGTGCTCATTGTCTCGCTAACCGTATGATCTGTATTATCTTTGAACTGTAGTTGTGGTAAATGGACATAACTTTGACACAGTCACCTCTGAGAACAGATTACTCTTAATTGTAATGTAGAAACATGCATTTTCTGTAAAGCTGCTTTGAAACAATTTGTATTGTAAAAAGCGCAATGTGAACTGAAAAATATGTGATATCACTGAAACTGTAGACTGAAGACTTACAAAGCGTCCACTAAACAAAGGGTTTCAACTTGCATGCCATACAACGTACCTCAGTGGGAAATTTACCGTCAAAAGGCGTGTGACATTCCATTTTATAACGTATAATGTTTAATCAACAAAGTTCGGGAGGAGCATGTTCAGATAATTGACACAATTGACAAGTGGAGAGCACTCAGCTTATCAACAATAAGAGGTATATATATACGCAGCAGTCTTACCTCCATTCTTTGACAGTCTAACAGCATCCCTCCACCACCCCTTCTCCAAAGTTTTAGTTCTAACCCCTTACATACACGGGGGGTACTCTGGGTTCAGGCCAAATTCCGAGCTCGAAGTCCTCCCCCCGGACAGCACGCCAAATACGCATTTAAATTTACTCTCCATAAATTATATGCAAGTGTGAACTCGTGAACCAGGAGGATATTTTCGCTCAGTTGCATTTATGTAATATTGCCATTGTGAAAATAAACAGCAAAGATGAATTTTAAATGAGGGAGAATGCAACAAAATCTTCATTCGGCTTAGTGTGTCAACTCGCTGTAATTTCAAATAAACTTTATTTTTACATAAACTGAGTCTGAATTGATCACACATACAATAAAAAAAAAAATCTCTAAATGACAGAAATAGCCTGTCTCCAACCTTCAAGCTACCATCTTTACACAACTTATTTGAACAAATACTCGCTGTACAATACAGTATAACAATGTGCCTTCAGAATACAGTGGTTGCTTTCATTGTTTCTTTCTAAATGTCCCAAATACAGTGCATTAATAAATGTATACACATTTCAGTTTAGAGGAATGCATTGTACAGATAAAAAAAGAAGAAAAAAGAAAAGAAAAAAAAAGAACAACAGCTACAGTACACAATTAATTTCCTTGAGGAATCTTTTGATTAAGAGGAAGAAAAAAAACAGGCATCTTAAGGCTTATGTTGAATTAGATGGACCTTCGTCAGGAAGTATAAAGGTCTGCAGAGTAAATACTGCTATGTCATACTGCCCTTTTATATTTCAACTGAACAAAACACTGATATTTATAACCGTCATCCAAGAAAGTCTATTCTTACTATCAAAACAAGTCGAGAGGAAAGACGAGAAAAGAAAGAAGCGGGAAGCTGTTCGCCTCCGGTTCTGTTCTGTCCGTTTGAAGATGAATTCTAAGAGGACGTCCGATACACATAAAACCTTTTTGAAATATTTGCATCCTTCAGACTGTCTCAGCAACTCATTCTGGAATGTACAATGTTGATGGGTCAGCGTCTGTGACTGCCTGCATATGATAGTAGTCGGCATGTCTTCATTAATGGGCGTCTACGCCTGCGCGCCCCGTGCGAGGGCAGCAGGGTTCCTGAGAGGCCTGCCAGTGTTAAGGTAGCAGGTGGTGCAGAGCTGAATGCTGGCGGTGGAGGTGAGGGGGGAAAGGAGATCTTCCCCGGATAACTTTCAGTTCTCCTCAATAAGAGTGATATCTAGTTCAGTACAATCCCTTTCAAACACACTAGTTTGTCCTCCGTCACGCTCTTCAGGGTCCTCCTCCTCTCTCTCCTCCTCCTCGTCACTTTCACTTAACGGCCCAATACTTGTCCTACCCAGGCCTTCAGCTGGTGAACATGAGCCTCTGAAGTCTCCAAAAAAAGGCTCAAGGCCCATACAGACGTCACCCCCACAGGCCAATCTGCCACGTTCCATATAACTAAGAGGGTCTGTGCTTCGAGTCTGAAAATGAAGGGATAAAAAACAATGTTACTTCAGTTTAGTGACGGCAAAACATAGGTGTAAATTCGAAGATTGCCACGCTAACTTTTGGGACACAATCATCTATTTTTAAGAGTTTTAGTTTCCATATGTCGTTTCTGCTGTGAACTGAACTAACGCTTACATTAGTGTTACACTAATAGGGGTGGGTGAAATACCGGTAAACACGATTAATCGGTAGAAATTTGTCAACCGGTAGAGATTGGACTATCGCCTCTATCGCGGTTACACTAATGTGACGTTGCAGTGCGGTCACGAAAGCTTATTGTTTGCATGCGTTTTTAAACTTTGCGATTTAAAAACAGGTGATTTTAAACTGTTGAAGCACAATTATCAGCGAAAGAGAACTCATTTCAGTATATGCGCGCTGTCTGAGAGACGCACAACATGAAGCCACTGAACTGAGTGCTTTTTGTTGCGTAATTGGGCTTACACAAAACACAAGAGTATATTGGACTCGTGCAGTCGCTCTTAAAGTGACAGCGTCTTTCAAATTGACCTGCTGTCATACTGCTAATCAAACAAAAAAAGAGAAAATAACGGCTTTTGACTGAACTGGCTTTTGTAACTTTAATAAGAATAAATGTATATTTAATTTACACAGTGAAGACCCATGCATTATTTCTTGTGCTTTTACAGGTAGGTCTATTTCATTTGGGTCTTTGATCTATTGTAGTTTGTTTTCTTTGCTCTTTCTTTATCATTGTTTACTTGTCTCATGTAAGCTTGAGTTTTTTAGTATAAGGTTTTTTGAAATTATATTAAAATGTTATAACTTTTTTATATGCCTATCATAAAAAACAAAAATAACTATATTATGACATAAAATTACTCATTGTGATATAAGATTTTTGTCATATCGCCCACCCCTATAAGCTACTATAGCTAGCTAGAACACACTTTTTAATAAAGATTACTAGGCATATGTTACAGCACCTAATTAAGCCAAGCTGATAAGGCTTATAATATTTTTAAACTAAACAATTTGTCAGTTGAAGTTGATTCTGTAAGGTCTGAATTTAGAGCTTGTGAACAGGAGTTACACGCTATTTGATGTCACATTTTGTGATGTCTCTTTTTCTGTACAGTCGACTGCCTCCTTTTCCTTCTCAGAAAAAACATTCCTGTCAGACGTGCCATTTCAAAATCAGATATTTTAGTAACAGTAGCTGTAGTAACTGTAAGTAATAGCTAACGCATACCTGTGTCATTTTGGCGAAGTCTAGCACAGGCCGTGCGCATGGTCTGTCCGGGTCCCTGCGGCGCTTTAGGCCAGGTTTGAGCAGGAGAAGGTCGCAGGGCTGAGAATGGCACCGTGGAAGTTGAGGAGGAAGAGCACGGCGCACCGAAGACGGAGTGCTGCAGGCGGACGAGGGCGAGGCCGGCACCGCCGGAGGGTGAGACGTGATTTGAGGGGGCACCGGAGGTGGCGGCAGGAACTGGGCGGCAGCTTCTCGGATGAGGACAGGAGAGAGGGAAAAGCGCCTCTGTGGCGGAGGCGGCGGGTGGAGCGGTGAGGGAGAGGAGGAGCATGAGGATGGCGAGGGGAAGAAGCAGCAGCAGGCGCCGCCTCCGGCACCGTCACTCGGGTCCCAGGGGAAAGTCCACGGCAGTGGGGAATCTGGAGAGAGGGCCAGGCTGAAAAAGGTGGGGCTGGAAGAAGAATGCAGCGAGGAGTTTAACGAGGAGCTGGGGGCACGCAGTGGACACGGCCCCCCCGCGCCCCCTCCACTGTGGCATCGCCGGTTCACTGGTGTCCAGACCTTGGAGGCGCTCGGCCGCCAGGTGTACCGGCAGCGTGAAAGGTCCTCTGGTACAGACAGCGAACGACAGTGGCGTTTGGGGGGTGGCGGGGGGGGGAGGGGGAGGCCCGGGAAAAGACAGGTCCGTCACAGAGGTGCTAGGGGCGAGCGGACGGTTCAGGGCATCCCCCTCCGGCAGGTGGCTTTCTGGAGGACCCAGGGGCACGGGGCCGGGGGGGAAGCTGGAGCTGAGCACCCCCTGCAGGCTGGCCTTCGAAGGAGGGCAGAGCTGCCAGTAACTGCTCTCTGAAAGAGATCAGAAATGGTTGTATGAATAAATACACTTCTGCGCTCCTCAGCATCACTTTACAGCTAGACATTATTACGACATAAAATACATCAGTAATACCCACTTATACATTTTTAAACACTTTTACTTGTCTTAAAAAAGCAGATTGCTACCATGTAGCTAAATGGTACTACAGTACTATCATTACACCTTACAGGTAAACTCATTTACTTACTAGTCCGCTTTTACAGCCTCATTGTGTTTATATGCGTGCTCTTGCAAACTATTCCAACTTTCAGGGTAGAATCATGTTTTTTAAATAAAGACTGAAAAAGTGTCTGAAGCTTAATGGTGGAGACGTTGAAGTCACGAGACAGTGGTGTATTGTGTTTATATGCTAATACGTTTAGCTTTTTTACTTCTGGGAACTGTATTTGGATTTCAAAACACATAAAGGTTGTGCTCATTTGTGAAGTATAGCATATTGTATGGCATATTTGTATAGCAAAATCTCAACCTGCACCTTTTCCTGCAGTATGGTAAATGCTTTCTACCATGTTTATGCATGTTTTCAACATGTACACAAAACACACACCATAAATTTGATATGCATTTGTATAATGATGTTGTGACTTTCTGTATACTGTTCAAACGTGATTTTTTTTCCGGCTCTTATGCCCACAAGGCTGCAGTTATTCGATCAAATATACAACAAAAACAACAATATTGTAAAATATTATTACAATTAAAATTGACTGTTTTCCATTTGAATATATTGTAAAATGTAATTTATTCCTGTGATGTCAAGCTGAATTTTGTCACATGATCCTTCAGAAGTCATTCTAATATGCTGATTTGCTGCTCAAAAAACATTTCTTATTATTATCAATTTTGAAATATCAATGTTTATGTTGTAAAATGCTTAAAATATTTGTGGAAACCAAAAAAAATTCTTCAGGATACTTAGAAAATGCAAAAGAACAGCATTTCTTTTGTAACAATGTAAAAGTCTTGACTGTCAATTTTGATTGAAAACCAATGAATGTTATATTTATGGTTTTTATATGTTTGTTAAGTTCACTTGAAACTCTTGAATAACCAAGAACCTCTTCTAATTAAGGAGCTATTTAAAGTGATAGATCAATGCTCCAGACAGTCAAGAGAGGTCAGATAAGTTGCATACCAGGCATCAATCCATCTGTGGGCCGGCTGGTTTCGGGGCTCTGATGATGAAGTAGAGACTGAAAGAAGAAAAAAAAAAAAAGAGGAATTGCATTAAAAGGCAGATATTCTGAAGATCTTGACACAGCCTACACATCTTAAATGTGAATTAAATCATATTGTGCTGAGATCTAAAACACAAGCTTTACCAGTTTGCTGTCCAGTGGCCGTTGTTGATGCTGGGACAACGTTGTTGATTAACATTTAACGAAACCATGGCATGGCAAATTGGAGGAGGAAGGAAAGGTGGGGAAAGAGGCTGATGTGCACTAGATAAACCTGAAGCACTGTCCACCAAACATCCAGGACACGCTGCTCGCTCGGTCTTACTCAGGAACCATGATGACGTCCTCACCTGGGGCACAGAAGCCAAATAAATAATTAGATATTAAAACAGATTTATTATTTTGCTTATGAAAAAATAACACAATATTCACGTTTATTTTGTTAAAAACATTCTGGTTTTATTTCTTCACGACCATTTCCTTATACCATTTAAAATACAGTATGTTGTCATGAACAGGAAAATGTGATTCCTCATGACTATGACCAAAGTCCCTATCGAAGTCTGTTTACACAACGGCCATCTTTGCAACGCCTCTGGGCAGCTATTTCGGACATACAAGACCAAGTCCCATCTATTTGAATGGAGGAATTCTGGAATCTCAAAAACGTCTTACTGAACTCACAATTAAATAACATATTTCAAATCAGCAACAAAATCTGACATGAACTGTCCCATAAATGTTGTTTCTTATGCTCAAATAGCGTTAAAAAGCTTTTTTAGGCTAAACGAGCCAATGAGCATTTGCAGTCCTAAGCGAGAGTCTTATGGGAACTGGAGCTTCTAACGGCAGCTGCAGTGATGCAATGACTTTACCAATCAGCGATTGGCTCTTTTACTTTAGAAGGCGGGACTATTCCACCATATTGCACATTGCAGTTTTGCCCATTCATAAGTAATGGGAGTGAACCGTCTTTCTATAGCTACAATCTTTGTTATGACCCCTAAAATAAATAAATACAATTAAAATAAATAAATCTGAATGCTAAATGACACTTTGTTGTTCTAAATTCAGGACAGTTAAGGATGTGCCGGTGAACTTGACAATCACCCCACTGCGATGGTAGAGCGCCACAAATTCTTTAGTATGCGAATGCTGTTTTAAGTGAATATTACGTCACGTGTGAAGCACAAAGTTGTTTACAAAAGAAATACGTTTTAATTAATGCAGTTAAATGTTACATTGCAGCGATGGAAACATTTGGATTCGTGCAGAATGGGAAAACCCATAAATGTAAGCCATTTGTCGGCTTTGTATTCTGTTTTGCAATCTGGTTGCCCCGTTTTCCACAAATGTAACAATATTCCATGAGTTTTTCTGCTGGACATGGAATCGCTTTTTGTAAATCTTTGCTTACGTGTTCGCTCACAGGATTATAATATAAATTATTATTTATTTTGTTCAATTTTAATTACTACACTGCAATCCTATACTGTGGTAAAGTATAAAAACTCTGTAGGACAGATTCCTTTTTACTTGATTGCAAATTCTATTTAACACAGTTTGTGCTTGTTATTAGACTTGGTAAGGCACGTCGACTTGATTTGTATAGCACACTTCACACATGTCGAAGACATCAAGATATTAGACTACTTCCAGTGAGATTCTGAGGTGGGCATTTAATGGGGGCATTCTTTACTATCCCATGAGGGGATTTATGAATGGCAGCACAGCGACGCAACTGCTGGTAGGTCTGAATTCCAAATTTCATTCATACTACCCAAAGTACGTTCAAAATCTATTTGACTGTCCTGTTCATGTCCCACATCCCTCTCAAAGCACAGAGCAGCAAATATGATGAGACATTTATCTTTGTGGGGAAATATAAAACAGATGTTTTTTTATTGTAATACTTAACTTTTAGGGGTGTGACAAGATCTCATGCCACAAGATCACGCGAGACTAAACAGTGACGAGATTTCTCATCGAGGTGAAAAGCTTGTGTCATATTGTCATGACCTGGTCATGACGGAATGTGAGGGTGAAGTTAGGATAGAATATGCCAACGCTACGTTTACATTACGCCTCCACTCTAGTTTTGCTTTTTATAGAAATAAAAACTATTTAATTCAGGTGGATAACAGTCGCTTCAATTCCATCAGCTCATCTAACACGAGCTGTTCGAGTCGTACATAGTGCGCAGCATTATATTTTAAAATGTGCATTCAGGCACCACCACAATTTGAATTGAAAGCGAAAGTAAATGGGAGCACGCATTCAAACGCTATTTCAATACGTTACCACTGTTAAGTGGCTCCCTGAGTAGGGTTGGGTATGTACCGGACCAAATCAGAATGCAGTTTTCGGTGCCACTTAAATTCAAACGTGCGTTCGCGCTTTGGCTGGCGCCGAGCCAGAGACAGACGCACTCAGCACTCGTCACATATCACAACTATTCAGTGTTTTCAACCACATAATGTTTATTTTAGGTTTCAGACATTTAAATGCTCATAAGTAGCCTAACGTTACTAGCTAAAAAATACACACTGATGTCTCTATTCTTCTCCCAGTTCAGCGGTCACTTACTTTCATGTATTTCATGAGACGTGGATACGGTTGTAAATCTGACAGATCCGATTCTCTGAGGCGCAAACTAACATGGTGCCGCCCATTGCGCATTATAGATCACACATATTTGAAAATCAGAATATCAGATATATCATGGCATAGTTAAAAACTTTGTGAATATTTTGAAGAAATAAATAAATAAAATAATAAACCTGATACAGCCGAGCTGTCATACGTTAAATTAGGCCTATTGTAGTTGGGTTAGATGGCTTAGGTTTTACTGTGAATTTAACCTAAATTGTGTTTTGTATTTATTTATATTTTATATATGAGTATACTTTAAACTTTTAATAAATGGTTCAATAGAAATAATTAAAAAAAAATGAAAAGCCATTCTTTAATGTCATCCCCCTCGTTTTGTGGCTTTTTTTTATTTTTAAGTATCGGTTCAGGCACCGGTACCGTTTTAAAAGTATAGGTTTGGCACGATAGCCAACCCTATCCCTGAGGCACGAGAATATCTCCCAATATAAAAGCCCTCTCGTTGTAACCATCTCTTAGCTCTGTATCATGCTTGAAGAAAAATGTGGTCTCTATGTGCACTTTGAATATTGAGTACTTTGATTATGGTATTATGGTTATTGTTTGCACTTAATATCCATGATCAATTTGTGGGAAGGAGTTCAGTGAGGAGGTCAAAAGAAGCTCATGTGCAGTTCTAAGGTTCTATTTTTTTTATTTCAAAATGCATTTTATTTAGATCTGCTGGTAGTTGGTCCATTACCACCAACTGTGGTGGTAAAAAAAAAAAAAACTTGCACCGTCACAGCCCTAAGGAAAATACAAAATGGTGGAACATGAAAAATGTTTAAACAAAAGTTGATAGTAAATGTTCCACAATAGCAGGTCTCATGCCAGTCTCTCAAGTTACTTAGCAGCTGAAAGTGTAAATAATATTACAATTAGCAAAACTACAAAATATTCCTGATCTGCTCTGAAAGAAAATGCTTTTACATTTCGTGTCCCATTCAAAAATGTCTACAGTTGTAACACTTTGTCATGTTTGCAAGGAAGAGTATAAATCCCTGATAAGAGCCCTTCCTGTGTAACTAAACGTTGCAAAATGACACACTGAAAAAATGTGATTACTTAATTTTATTTTTAAGGTTAAAATTGAGTCTTTCCCTGATTAAATATATTTTAAAGGCTTTTAAATATACGCTAAATGGAATAATCAAACAGCACTAGCCATCTCCTTTCTGAAAAATCATTAAACACACCATGAGTCCGGAATAAAATGGAGAAAAAAAAAACTATAATTTCACCTTCATTACTTTCATAGTACAATGGATTTAAATTTAACAAAACAACACTTGAAAATATGCTCGCAAAATAAATTATACCAAAAAACTGAATTTTCCTCTTCAGAGTTATATAAATTGGAATACTGGCTGTATAGGGCATTTATTTATTAATGGCAGCCATGCTAATGTGTGTGAGACACTTAAAGGAACAGAATAAGACCAAATTTTGATCATTATTTGAATATTCTTGTGCTAAACTTTAAAAAGTTATATTTCTCTTTTGAAGTATTGTCAGATTCTATTTTAATTAGACAAAAGTGATTGAAGTTCTCGCTTTCTAAAGGTGCTAAGGACTGTAACCCTGCAGGGCACAGGCCCAGTCTGCTAGTGGTCTCCCATTACAGCACACATGAATAGGGGCTGCTTGGTGACAGGTGTCTGGGAAAGCTGCACAGTCAAGGAACCGGCTGTTCCTCTGGCCTGATGCCACTGTGGGAACTCCTACGAACACATCCTTCCCTGTCTGTGCTCACTGGCACATGAAGCATTAAAAACACATCGTCCAACATGACTGTATTGATGTACAGATACTAGTGCATGTTATTAATAAGCAATGCTAAGTAAAAAAAAATTTAAAAAAAATTTTTAAAAAAAGAATTTCTTGGTTAATCGATTCTCATTTTATGAACCCATATTGATTTTTTTAAATCCTAAGTATTGATACTGCAGTCGTTTTCAGTTGATGAATCAACAGGAAATTGTAACGCGCCTCCCATACAATAAATCGCAATAAGCTTTGTGAAGTCTCAGATTTCAAAATCCGTCCATTTTATTAAGAAATTTAAACAATAAATACCATTTTGGCACTCTTTAATGGGGCGTAACAGATCGCCACCTCAGATCAAGCGAAGCGAGAAGTGCACATGAACTGATCATGTCTTCAGCCGTACTACTAGTTACAGCAGGAAATAAACATGAATGAACATCAGCAGATGTGTTAAAAAATAAAGTACAACTTACCGAAATCCATATCACGTCTCATGAAATCTCATTTCATTCAATCTAATTTCCACAGCGGAAATACGTCAATAAAACAGCTTGTAACAATATCACGTTATATTTACCTCAGAAAAGCCATTCAATGACTAAACTCGTTATTCGGGTAAAAATAAATAAATAATTAAAAACCAAGATACTCTATCTAGAGGAGCATTTTGCTAAATATATGCACCATATCACATTCATAATATATATATTTTGTTTTACTGTTTTTCAGTATTTAATGTTTGTTTTTAAATAAATCCATCAAGTTATGACAGCCACCATTTATATGTTTATATTTCAAAAAATGAATTGGAGTAGAAACATAATTATGTCATTATAAAGTTAGTATTATGACTTATTATTTAGAAAAATCCTTGTGTGTAATTTAAATGTTGATATACAAATCAGTTAATATTAATGGGTTAGTTCACCCAAAATTGAAAATAAAGTCAGTAATTACTCTCCCTCATGTTGTTCCAACCATGTAAGACCTTCGTTCATCTTCGGAACATAATTTAGTATATTTTTGATGAAATCTGAGAGCTGTCTCACTCCTCCATAGGCTTTCAGAGGGACTGAAACTTGATGGCCCAGAATAGTAAGTAAAAACGTCATTTAAGGAGTCCAAATGACTACAGTGGCTCTGTATTAAGTCTATCATGCGACGAAAAGCAATAATCACAACAATACTAGTGTGATAAAGTCGTTATTTTTGTTGTTTTTCCGCTCAAAAAGTATTTTCGTCGCATGATAGACTTAATACAGAGCCACTGTAGTCATTTGGACTCCTTAAATGACGTTTTTACTTACTATTCTGGGCCATCAAGTTTCAGTCCCTCTGAAAGCCTATGGAGGAGTGAGACAGCTCTCAGATTTCATCAAAAATATACTAAATTATGTTCCGAAGATGAACGAAGGTCTTACATGGTTGGAACAACATGAGGGTGAGTAATTACTGACTTTATTTTAAATTTTGGGTGAACTAACCCTTTAACCTTCAATAGTCTATAATAATGTAACAACTGACTCCCTGAATAGTTTACAGCATTAGTTTTTTTGTTTTGTTTTTTTTCTTGAGAAAATTTGCCTTGTAGGTACTGTATCTGATATACAGCTCTGGAAAAAAAATGAGACCACTTAACATTGAGAAATCAATGTTAAAGGGTTACTTCACCCAAAAATGAAAATTAGCCCATGATTTACTCACCCTCAAGTCATCCTAGGTGTATATGACATTCTTCTTTCAGACGAACACAATCAGAGTTATATTAAAAATGTCCTGGCTCTTCCGAGCTTTATAATGGCAGTGACTGTTGGGTCATTTTTGAAGTCCATAAAAGTGCATCTATCCGTCATAAAACTCGCAGTTCAAAATGCTTATGCTAGGTATGATGACATTGCACACCAGTTCCGCTCGTCAGATGTAGCGTAAGCATTTTGAACTGCGAGACGCTACACCTTTTCCGTAAGTTGAATACGGAAGGCGATTCACCAGAAGCTAGATAACTAACTTTATAAAGTTTTAAATATGGATGTTTTTCTTACACAAACGCATCGCTTCGCTTCAGAAAGGCCTTTATTAACACCCGCCCCAGAGCCGTGTGGAGTAGTTTTATGATGGGCAGATGCACTTGTATGGACATCAAAAATGACCCAACAGTCAGTGCAATATATAAAGCTTAGAAGAGCCAGGACATTTTTAATATAACTCTGATTGTATTCGTCTGAAAGAAGAATGTCATATACACCTAGGATGACTTGAGGATGAGTAAATCATGGGCTGTAATTTTCATTTTTGGGTGAACTATCCCTTTAAGTGGTCTCCTAATTTGAGCTGTATATCGAATCAAATCTGAAATTTGTGTCAGTACCCAATCCTATTAATAGGTCCTTAATGTTTTGAACTGGGGTCCGGGGACGCAAATGAGAAGTAGGGATGTCTGTGGAAAAAAAGTGTAAACAAAAACAGTGTAAATAAATGAAGAAACGTCGCTAGTAGTGACGTATCATGGCGGTCACGAGTATAGTCGGGTTCGGTTCTGCCGTTGCCTTGGTAACGCGCAGAGCGATCGCGGCTGATGGAGGGGGGGAGGGGGAGCCTGCCTGTCATCTCCATTATAAGCACATTAAGCGTGACATGTAGCACAACATATCATTCGTCTACGCTTCAATTCATTTGCAGAAAGAAAAAAAATATGTGTATATATAAATGTATACATTTCAAGATCGCATCGCCATTAACAAAATAGAATAAAATTGCGCTGAAGGTCGGGGTAGGCCATTGGGTTGCATTACTGAAGCGTGAGGTTTGCACGGGGCATTCGCCAAGTTTAGCCATTCTGAGCATGCATACACATTAAGAGTATATTGATTTTTGCACGCCGAAGGCAAGCGAATGAATCGAGACTATAAATAAGCATTGGTCGACATTAGGAAACAGAAAGCGGTTTCATGTCGCGTGCACCGGTTGTACTCTATTTGCAGTTTGCTTGGTTTTGCAGCTTACGCTAGCGTATAACACATTAAAACCCGAAACTCTAATTCTATATTTCTCATTTTATAAAACGCCATTCATTTCATGATGATTAAAAATAACATGTTACATGTCAAGCCAATCAGGAACAGCCGAGCCGGGCTATAGCTAACGCGGAGCTGTAAACAGGCCTATTAAAGAAATAAAGGTTTGGAATGCCTTCCCGTTTCACACGGTGCGTTCTGTTCGCCAATCTGCAAAAGCAAATTACTGCATTCCTGCCATGTGCTGCAGATTTGTTTACACGCGTTTATGAAATGCAATTCTGCCCCACGAGCCCATTTCTAGCTGTTAAGCCATGCACAATGAGCCTGACTGCAGCAAAACTACACATTATATGAAGAATACAACATTTCAACGAGGATGCACTGATGATTTTCGACGATAATGGCTTACCTTGAATCAACCGAGAGTAGTCGATAAAACCCCAGGCCTTGTATGTTGCTCGCAACCGAAGATTCAGCCCAATCGGTACAACAAGCTAAAGCTGGTCGGCTTGCTGTCTAATACAATGTCCCCCCCTTTGGCCTGGAAATATACCTGTATACAATTCTCGACTGCTCGGTTTAACAAAAACATATCGTTAAAATAACATGCTGGGTCATACGCGAAGACCGATAGATGATTTAAAGGATCGTGTAAAATTGTGTGGATTGGTCTGCATTTGCACGCTTGGTCGATACAGACTGTCTTCTCAACGTCGCCCACTAGGGAAAATAAGTGCGTCCCTTCTATGGAGGAATTTGTAAATAACATTCAGGGCATACGGTCTGGGGTTCATCTTACCACTGCTTTCAGACAAACGCCTGCAAGGAGCTGTATGAGAACTAGCAAATATTAGTTGAATAAATGGACGATATAAAACTCGGAGGTGCCAAACAATACAGACTCGACTCTATTTGGACTGAGCCGAACCTGAGAATAATATGACACTCAGAATTATGGGAATTGTAGTGAACTCTGTAAAGGGATTGTCATTATTTGTGAATAATCCCCATCTAATTGAAGGCTTATTTTCAGGAAAGATATGCAATATAACTATCCGGAAAATGAAAATGTAATCAGATTATTCACAAGATAAAATGGCAAACTATTGCAGGCTTAAGGTAGTCGCCATGAAGTGTTCGACTAACTTCTACATTTTAACAACTTAGTGCTAACATACCGCACTCAAACTTGCATTGCTCATGTAATAGTTCTTCTGTTTTTTTGTTGTTGTTTTTTTTGCTTAAAAGATACTTTAAGATGTGAGATTAAGGGCCGTTTACGCACCATTTTAAATTCAAACAAACCCTGAAAACGCAAACTTTTGGAAGCATGTTTTAGCGTGCAAGTTTTAGAAAACGATACCGTTATAGTCTCCGTGTAAACTACAAAAACAAATATGTGAAAACGGTGACATTATTTGCATGCACATCACGTGTTCAGCCTATACGTTAAGTGTCCTTTACAATTTGACCGCCAACTACTGGCCTGACAGTATAATTCAACGTTTTTAGTCATTTTCGTGAGAATGGGGATAGTTTTGACAATGGTGTCATTTGTATGAGGAATCTTAAATGAAAACTCCCGTTTTAGTTAATTGTCATCACGTAAACATACCCTTAAAATGGATTAAAGCACAACTATTCTAAAGAGAGGTATAAGTTACGCTTCCAAATAAAGAAAACATTGTGCAGTAGAACCTTAAAAGGATAGTTCACCCAAAAATGAAAAGTCATTTGCTCACCCTCAAGTTGTTCCAGACCTAGAAATTGTTCCACTGTACACAAAGATATTGGAAAGAATGCTTGCAACCAAGCAGATCTCGCTTTAACTACCATAGTATTTTTTTTCCCCCTACTAATGGGGGTGAGATCTGCGTGGTTACAAACATTCTTTCCAATATCTTCCTTTGTGTAGAGCAGAACAAAGAAATATACAGGTTTGAAACTATTTGAGGGGTGAGTAAATTAGAATTCTCATTTTTGGGTGAACTACCCCTTTAAAATGGTCTGTAGAAAGTGTAGCAAACTAGTTAGTGACATAAGCAGAGTCCGATATTGCCAGTCCACATCTTTATTAGTTTTGCTTTCATTCATAGGAGGTCCACACAAAAAATAAAATAAATAAAACTTCTAAACTTCCTGTTTTTAGAAAAACAGTGACGTGACAAACAGGAGGGAAATGTAGTGTTAAGAACAAAATTAACCTGTGCTTTTGAAGGACGAGATTAAATAAATGGAAATTAGAAAGTGAGGAACAAAGTAGCAATAACAGGTACTTGGAAGTGTACAACATTTAAACATTCATATAAAGAGGATGCCTTGATTACAAAATACATTGTGCACAACATACTGAACTAGGAGACAGTGATCCTAAAGTGTAATTCTAACATCTAACACTGCTGGTATAAGCTTTGCACCTGATCTGTGCAGACCATTCACATGATTTGACGAGACACTACGTAAATCTCCAGAAAGGCTCTTCATGCAGCAGAGGCGCCTGGTTTCGGTTGTGGTCAGTCTCAAGGAGAAATCGCAACCATCCTAGGACATTTTCCTGTGCTGTTAGGTGACTACTAAAGGTATAGCCCAATCCAAGCTGAGAGGTTTGGCTCTGGTGGCATGGGACTCCAATCTGGACAGAATAATCCCAATTAGCACTGAAACCATCTGTACTTTACGAACAGACATTGGCTCTTGAAACATACTTTGACTTCTTACATTTGCCGAGAGGCGCAGCGTATTAGACGCAGAAGACACTTACACAAAATTAGACATTGAGTATTTCACTTCAAATACTGAATATTTAGGTCTGACCTGAGAAGCATTAGAATACAGCCAAGGACCATCGGTTGAGAGCTCAGAAGGTTGGGAAATAATAGAGTCCACCGACATTTCCCACTTTGTGCCCTCCTTGTCGCTGGCTTCGCACAGCTCTGTATTCATCTCCTCAAGTAAGCTCTGCCTAAGGAGTCAAAACTTGCAAATTAATAGAATCAGATAAAACAAAACATTTCAAATGTATTTGAAGACTCACAACTGATCAACAGGGTCTTGTCCTTCCATGTTTTTCTGGGAGGCAGATGGTGGGTCCCATGCATGAAGCGCTCGCCGCCAGAGCCGGACTTGCATATCCCAAGATCTGCGACTATATTTACGGTATTTGTTTGGAGTGGAAGGATGAATCCCTGGGACACGCAAACGCCTGAACAAGGAAACAACATAATACCCAGAAAGGTTAGTGACACTTTCAATACAATCATGAGAACTTCCAACAAGACAAATGGAAATGACCAGTTTGCAACTTAATAACTTCCACAAATTCTCACTTTGGAACCTGCTCCTCATAGTTCTGGTAGCCACAGGTATTCTTCCCATACTGAATCTGTTTTTGCCTGCGCTTCAAAACTGCCTCATTAGTCTCGAAATGTGATGGGTCAGCATTGTGGGGGCACCACTGCACCCCTGATGGTGACCTAGAGAATGGGTTTTGGTAATTTAATCAGCTAAATAAACAGATACTTATAAATTAGTAGTAAAGTTTCTCTATTTTAAACTGTGCGTGATGTGATTTTATTTATTTAATACATGATGTATGTATTATATATTACATAAACATATTTGATACTTATACTAACTACACTAAGAGACATTTGCCAGACCTCCTGATCCCATCTACATCTTCAGTTCCAACCGCAATACTAGCTGTAGACATCTTCAGGATGCACCGCTCAAGTATGGAGGACCTAAAAAGGGAAGAAACAAGTTAAATGCCACGCTTTAAAATAATGAGATAAAACTTCCACACTAAAACATCCACCATAATCCCACACACACACACACACACACACACACACACACACACACAACTAAAAATGGCTTAACAGACCTGCGCGGCTTTTGAACAGCAGTCTTTTCTCCATTATGTGAAGCTGACTGTGGGGTTTTAGAGCAGCTGGGAGGGGATTTCACAGTTCACAAAACAACATTAGTCACTTTTGTAATGTGTAGCGAAAACATAAGAGAACTTACTATGTTGTTCCTCAACCTACAGAGATATTTACCTGACGAGACTATCATACACTGTACTGCAGCCTGGAAGAAGCCAAGGTTCTGGGCTACATGGAAGAGAGTGTGTTTTAGTCTTTAAGTCTTGGGCAACGTCTGTTGGCCACAAGTGAAGGGGCAGACCTCTAAAATACAAAACAGAAAATACAGCGTCCCTATATGCTACAGAAACACATGATTGCATTTTAAAATTAACAAGCAGAATTTTGAACACATACAACCGCGACTCAAAGGGGCTTTGAAGAAGGCTTTCTATGCGTGTTGTCATGATTTTGGCTACAGCCACACAACACGTAGCGTTTGACAAAGCTTTTTATCAGCGACAGGTGTACCGGGGGCGGGGCTGTACAAATGAGACAGGTAAGGCTAGTAATCATTAAAAAAAAAAATCTGATTTATAATATCATAATATAATAACGTGTTCGTATGCAAAATAATTGCGCTTTAATAATTAAAATGCCTAGTGTACAGTTTCTGATCGTTCCCAAGGAACAAATTGTCCGTTTTCTCTGTCTTGATAACAACAGCAACACAGAACAATGGAATGCTCAGCTTTTTCGCAAATAAAAAAATACAGTTAATGTAACTTGTGTAGCGGTATGTATATGGAGTAAGCTGTCACAATGGAACCAGCTTTAGTCTAAGCAAAATGTAAACAGTAAAACAAATATGAAATACAAAACAATTCGTGAAAAAGTTAAACGTAACAAAATATAAAACGTGTTTAGCCAACGATTATTGTAATGAATGTTTTTCTTTCTTTTTTGTCGGTGACAGACACTTTTGAAATAGCACAGCAGCACTAGTTTACGACAGCCACGCACTCTTTACGGCATCACGATAGCAAAATGGCGTCTGGCAGTGGGGTGAGAAATTTGCTACTTGTTTTGATTTCTTTCTTTGTTTAGAATTGCAACCTATCCGCGTTCTTTTGACATAATTTATGCAGGAATTCGGTTCTTAAACTCATATCTTTAAAAGTGTATAACGTTTTATACTGTAGTAGAAGATCAAAACTATCCGTGGAAGATTAAAACTATCCGTGACGCCAGATGGTTTTGTTTTGTCATTACACTAACAAACACATATATGTATTTTGATTATGAGAGGTTTTGTAATCTAACATCTAGTATTTTTGTTCAAACTATCAATATGGTCGTGTGGGTTTTTATTAATATTCGATCTTGTACACATCTATGCAGTTGAATGAATACAGCTGATATTATTCCCTTGCTTAACATGTTTATAATATCTTCTGCTTGTTTTTGTAGTCTAAGAATGATTTTCGACGCAAATGGGACAAAGATGAATACGAACAGCTGGCCCAGAAACGAATCACGGAAGAGAGAGATAAAAAAGATGGTAAGCAAATACAACGTTGTAACCTTTCAACATTTATTCAGGTTTATTGGGACACTTTTTCCAAGTCACCTCAATGCAACAAGTGTCCCAATAAACCCTGAGTTCACCCAACATAATTTTCTTTCAAGATTGTGAAGTACAGAGTCTGAAATTACCCAGATACTGAAATTATCACTTTATGATTTAATCCAATTAAATATTTTATGGCAGCATTTCCAATGTCATCCTTTTTTTTTTTCATTCTCCAGGCAAGCCTGTGCCCCCCGTCAAAAGGGAGCTTCTCCGCCACAGAGATTATAAAGTGGATCTGGAGTCAAAACTGGGGAAGACTATTGTCATTACAAAGACCACACCACAGGCTGAGATGGGAGGGTGGGTATCTGCTGTACAACTGACTGTAGAATGACAATGTCAATATGAGTTCATGAAAAAGTGATCACTGGCTATTTTTCCATCCAGTGGATAAAATTGGAATATTGTGTGAAATATTTGCGAACAAAGCAGTTTCGATTCCATGTTATGAAGAGAACAAAATCGTCACTTCATGTTAGGGGTGCACGATATATCAATTTAATATCGTTATCGCAATATCACGTTGCCCGATATTATATCGAAAGTCTTGCGATAATTATGCGATATTTTGTTTATGACAAAATGAGACTTCTCACTTCTCCCTGGCTCTACACACACACACACACACACTCTTGTCGGGCCGACTCGATGCACACTCCAGCACACAACAAAACGAAGTGAAAGAAAAGAAAGGACCTAAAGAGAGAGCGAGTGGAGCAAAGAAAGAACACAAAAGTAAGAAAATGAGTGTTGCTCAGGGAGAAGACGAAAGAACCACCACAAGCCGCTTTACGATGAATGGTTTTGCATTAAATGAATTATTTTTATTTCTCTCCGTTTTAAATATTTCTCTTAGTTTATTTCGGCTCTGTTTGAGTGTGGCTGTCAGTCTACGCGCTGATATGAATGTTTAGCCACGCTTGCAATGCTGGTGTCAGGGAGTTATACTCACGGAACACTATAGTTATTCACAATCATGAAAGTTCATTATTTGAATGCGTTTTAAAGCCTTGCGGTTAAACATTTCATTTGGGTGCTCATGCGCTGTTTTAGCGTTTGAGCGTGCGCAATAAAAACCTGTCAAACAAGTGATTACTGGACTAAGTTGTCTTATTGCGCTTATACTGTCATATAAACACAAGGTTAACATAAACACAGTCAGTTATGTCTAAAGTTAGGGATGCACCGATACCGATACCAGTACTCGGGTTTCGGTCCGATACTGTTGTCAAGTACTCGTACTCGTAAAACTCCCCCGATACAACCGCACCCGATACCACTTTATGGCAACGCATCTTCGGATGCGGAGCTGCGCGGAAAGTTACATAATTCGGCGTGCACACCGCGGCGCCAAGTGCAATGAGGTCTCGCACTCTCAAAGCACACGACTACCATAGTTTGGTTATTTTTGCCGCGCGCACCCGAGCGCTAGTGCGGACGCGGCGAGTATACACCAAGCTTAACCGCTCGTGAGGCAGATACCGCTCGGTAGTGAGTGCTAAAAGTGAAGGGCTGTTTAGTAGGGATGTGCGCAATGACTAGCCTAACCCCGGTAGTATAACAAGCCTAAGCAAGCTTAATTGTTATACTAGTTTGACATGACATGGAAGAAAATGGAAAAGTTTTGTGAAAGCTTTCAAAATCCTCCTTCACCCGAGTGGAGATTTATCTGAAGCCTCCGCGAGCGCCATAGAAAACTAACGCATGCAAAACCTGAGGTAAAATGAAATTATTTTGTTTTGCTGCAGATATACACTTTTCAAAATAATATATTCATTTCAAGATATAACATTAACACAACAGTAATTTAAACATAGCCTTTGTAAAAAAATATATATATTTAAAGCTAAACCTTAAATGTGCCAAAGAAAAGTAAACGACTAGTATTTTCAAAGTCGTCTTGCAGCAGCACTAACGTTTAATCGACTAGTCTCGCACATCCCTAGCTCAGTGTCACACATTGTAGATGAAAACCGAAACAGGCTCATAGCTGATAATGCAGAGACGCTTCTTTTCATCTCCAAAAAGGGCTGTATAGCTATGATAACATATAATAATTGAATTCAGTTGTTCTGCTACTATGTTGTGTGGTACTGGAATCCACTGAATGCTACAGGTTACATTTATGTGAAATGGGCAGCAGGGCCATGTTTGTTTAGGAAAACACCAAGTTGAATGTTAAAATGTCAGCAACAGCATCAATTTGTGTATTTACTTTGTTACAGTCAGAACGTGAAAAACATCTGATGAAAATAAAACATTGTTAGAAGAACTGTAATGGTATTAAGTACTCATATCAGTACTCGGTATCGGCAAGTACCCAAATATAAGTACTGTGGTACTTAAAAAGTGGTATCGGTGCATCCCTATCTAAAGTGAAAGTAAAATTGTGTGTGTCTGTATGTTAGATGCGTGCAGGTCTTAAATTGACAGCAGTGCAGTAGTGAACACTCTGCAGCTTGTCCTTAAAGGGACAGTTCACCTCTAAAATTGTGTCATTATTTACTCATCTAATGTTGTTCCAAACCTGTATTTCTTCTGTTGGACACAGACAGTTGAATACCAGACAGTTGATGGTAGCCATTGACATCCATATTATTATTTTCTAAAATGGGGACCAGCAACTGTTTGGTTTCCAACGTTCTTCAAAATATATTTTATGTCCAACAGAAGAAAGAACTTTATTTAGGTGTAAAACAACTTGAGTGCGAGTAATCGATGACAGAATTTTCATTTTTGAGCGAACTCTCTCTTTAATTTTACATTTATTCATACAATTTCATGCTGCTGTACAGCTCTGAGCTGCCACTGTAAATCTTTATATATATATATTTTTATATATTATACTATACACTAGGAATGTGTACAAGTTTTTTGTTTACAAGTAAAGTAAAGTTGTAAGTTTAAGCAAGGTTTTTCCAAGTCTTTTAAGTAAAATAAAAAAAAATATTTTTTCTCTCCTTAACCTCTTTCTGTTCCTGTCGCCTAAGAATAGAATAGCAAAAAACTGATGCGATAAGCCATCAGAACCGAACCGAACCAAAAACCGTGGTTAAAAACCGAGGTATGTATTGAACCGTGGACTAACTGTATTGTTGCATCCCTACTGTACAACCAGACATGATTATTATTTATTTATTTGTTGTACCAGTCCAATATGACTGTCAGTTGAAATAAACCTTGTAGTAAGAACTTGTTTTATTTGTTATGAATCTATTATGATTCAGTTTCCGTAACTTTTGTAATTTTACATAGGTTTAAAAATATCGAAATTAATATAGATTTTGTGAATATCGTGCACCCCTACTTCATGGGAAATCAGTGCAAAATATCTGCAATCGGTGAAGCCACTGTGGCTCTTTTTTTTTGTATGGCATAAATGACTTGCAGAGTGTGCAGATAAAACGTGAGGGTTTTTTATGCACATTTTTCAACATTTTGCACATCTTGGTGTTTGCGTGCGGCATTTTATGCGATGTAACAAGATTTACATAAAAATAGGTTGATGGAAACCATAGCTGTGTTGAAACAGGTTGCCCAGATTATTATTATTTTAATTTTTTTTCATTGGCTGGGCATGCTGCTATTTCTGTTGCTGTGCAACAGCGCCCGCCCACTTTTTCAGCGGGGTTGGTTCCGGAAGTATTTTTTCCAGTCATTTTTCCCATAGGGATTTCAAAAAAGTCTTAATTAAAGGTGCGGTGTGTGAATTTTTGCGGCATCTGGCAGTGAGGTTGTAAATTGCAACCCACTGCTCACCCTGCCCTTTCGAGGCACATAGAGAAGCTACGGGAGCCGACACAGGACAAAGATGTCATCTTCGGAGACCACAGAGATTGACTAGCGTTCTGTAGAGAAGTTTGTCCGTTTATGGCTACTGTAGAAACATGGCGCAAAATGGTGATTTCACTGTATGGGGACCCGTGGTGTATGTAGATAGAAATGGCTCATTCTAAGGCAGGGATCCTCATACTCGGTCCTGGAGGGCCACTGTCCTGCAGAGTTGAGCTCCAACCCTGATCAAACACCTGAGCAAGCTAATCAAGGTCTTCAGGATCACTAGAAAAATCACAGGTTGGTGAGTTTGATCAGAGTTGGAGCTAAACTCTGCAGGACAGTGGCCCTCCAGGACCAAGTTTGAGGAACCCTGTTCTAAGGTAATAAAAACATAATGGTACATTATGTAAGGTCTTTATACACCACTGAATACATAGTTATGTATATTATATTGCATTTCTGTCAATAGATTCTCATAAATACTACACACTGCACCTTCTAAAAAATATATATTTTTAAGATTATTGCAAAATGCGCATATATATATAGAAATATTTTGAGTGTAGGAGACCGGCTCAATTACGTAATTTGCAGTGCTTCATGGGAGTGGGAAAGTGGGAGCTAAAAAATATATTTTGCCGTGTTTTTCTTGTTTTGGACTTGCTGATTGGTGGAATTTTCTGTACAGCATCATGGGAAATGTAGTTTTTCACCACAAATTCTGCTGTTAAACACAATCATTTTAAAACTAAGCTGAAATAATGTTGTCTGACAGCTTCAACAGAAGCAAATACTATCGATTAACAACCTCGTAGCTCACAGTAGGGCTGTCTTTAAAGGTTTATAAGTCATCATTTAAAAAAATCTATTTCCCTATGGAGAATTCATGGAGTTTTTACTTCCGGAACCCAACTGTTGTACTCTATTGTGTATTTGTCAATTAATAATATTTGTCAACATTTGTTTTTCTCTCAGGTACTACTGCAATGTCTGCGATTGTGTAGTAAAAGATTCCATAAACTTCTTAGATCATATTAATGGTAAAAAACGTAAGTATTGATGTCTTTGTTCTTTTCTTGTATTTTATACATCTTCACTGAATGCAATATGTAAATTCCTATTTGTACACTGCACCTGTACAAATCCCTATACGCAATATTTAAATGAATATTTATACTATCTGAACGTACTTAATGTATCTTTGTATACATTTTTTTATTATTATTCTGTACATGTTACTCTTGTAATTCCGTGTCTAGCTGTTGTATTTCTGTGGAAAAGTCAAAGTCTTTGTAAGCACACTTGGCCAGTAGCATTTTCTAATTCAGTACATTTATTTTGCCAATTCATAGATCAGAGAAACCTGGGGATGTCCATGCGAGTAGAGCGTTCTTCACTGGACCAAGTTAAAAAACGCTTTGAAGTGAACAAGAAAAAGATGGAGGAAAAGCAGAAGGAGTATGATTTTGAGGAACGAATGAAGGAGTTGCGAGAGGAGGTCAGTGTTGAAACTGAATCATCATTTAATTTACTGACAGGTGACATGCAAATAAGTGTCTTGAAATTCGGTGCATTTTAAAGAGATAATTCACCCAAAAATGAAAATTAGCCCATAATTTACTCACCCTCAAGTCATCCTAGGTGTATATGACGTTCTTCTTTCAGATGAATAAAATCGGAGTTCTATTACAAAAGTCCAGGCTAATTCAAGCTTTAGAATTGGATTCATAATTGCTCTTAATTTTTTTAAAATTTTTGGGTGAACTATCCCTTTAACTCATGATTATGAAATTGCGAAATGTATGTTTTCTGTAACTCATGTTGGTAACTGATAACCATAAACCCAAGACCAAATTTCATTTTTTTTCTGGCAAGAGTATATCAGTACGTACTTTAAATTTATAACTTGTTGTCCTGTATTGTTGTTTTTTATTCTGTTGTTAAGGAGGAGAAAGCAAAAGCCTACAGAAAAGAGAAGCAAAAGGAAAAGAAAAGAAAGGCAGAAGAAGACCTCAACTTTGAAGATGACGATGAAATGGCTGCTGTGATGGGATTCTCAGGTTTTGGATCCTCGAAAAAAGGCCACTGATCACTTATTTCAAATGTTTTCTCACCAAGGCCTTCTCTGAATGGGTTTCCCTGAATTGTATGAACATTTTCAAGAACTTCAATATTCCTTCACAGGACTAGACAGCTTTTTATTACATAATCTGTTAAATCCTCCAGATTGATTCAACACATGGTAAAAACCTATAGTAGGTTAACCTGTTTTTGGCCCTTCATCATAGAACATCAAATCTTACTCCTTCACTCTAAATTAATCTTTGTTATAATAATTACGTTTTTGTTGTAAGTTCATTGTGTAAATAGGGCTGTATTATGCATATATGTTTTTATGAGTTGTGTCTGAAGTAACCCTTTTACCCTTTCCGCACAATGAAACGGAAATAGTTAAAATTAAAACATTACCTTTTTTTGAAGACAAGACTTCATGCTTCCATTCTTTAGAGTCTGTGTAGGGAAGTGCGTTGCTTTTTGTGATTTGTGGTTATTTTACATTAAAACATTGTCTAACAAAAAATGGTTTAGTTAGTTAGTTAATACTGGTCAAAAGTTTGGAAATATTACTATTTTTAATGTTTTTGAAAGAAGTTTCTTATGCTCTTGTCTAGTCTCTTATCAAGCCTGCATTAATTTGATCAAAAATACAGAAAAAAAGTTTATTGTACAGTAATATTGTAAAATATTACAATTTAAAATAATGGTTTTCTATTTTAATATACTTAAAAAAATAAATAAAAAATTGTGATGCAAAGCTGAATTTTCTGCATCATTACTCCAGTCTTCAGTGTCCCATGATCCTTCAGAAATCATTCTAATATGCTGATTTGATACTCGGTTATTATCAATGTTGTGAAACGGTTGTGCTGCTTTTTTTGGAACCTGTGGTGATACTTTTTTCAGGATTTATTGTCGAATAAAATTGTATTCAAAATAGGAATCATTTCTAACAATATCAGTCTTTATATCATTTTAACAATTTAACACATCCTTGGTGAATAAAAGTCATAATTTCTTTCAAAAAAAGAAGGAAAAAAATTACTGAGCCCAAAACTGAATGGTTTTTAGGTTGTTACAAGATATTTCTATTTTAAAATAAATGTTTTTCTTTTTTTTTAGTTTATCAAAGAGTACCGAGTCTTGTATCATGGGATATAAATATATTAAGCAGCACAACTGTTTCCAACATTGATAATAAATCAGCATATTAGAATGATCTCTAAAGGACCATGTGACACTGAAGACTGGAGTAATGGCTGATGAAAATTCAGCCTTTAATCACATAAATATATATTTTAAAATATATTAAAATAGAAAACCATTATTTTAAATTGTAATACTTATTTTTAAAAACACTGAAAATAGTAACGTTTCCAAACTTTTGACCAGTTACGTGTATGTGTGTATGTATGTATATATATATATATATATACATACATACATATACATATATATACTTGCATACACTTCTTTTGTAACAGCAATTTGTTTTTATAATATCAGCAGAATATTAATTTACCTTATGTAAGCAAACACAGTACATTTCAAGTAGATACATTCATACATTAAATACATTTAAGAGGATCTGTAAATCCTGTTATTAACAATTAAACACAATAATAATTCTGGGGACTAATTACCAAAACTCAACTAAAGGAAAAGTTTCATATTGATTTATATAGTAAATCACCACCTGATGGTGCTATTGGGTCCCATGAATTTACTATTTTAAAGTGGGGGAAAAAACTTGATGGTTCAATCAAAAGTCAGCATCTGACATTCAAAATGATGTCTCGTAGACCCTGTCAATGAAAAATGTATCTTGTCAATTTAAAAGATAAATATTCCAACAAAGACCAAAATGTCTATTCATAAAGGGAAGCAGCTCAGCTGTGTGGCCTTATAGTTCAGATACATAAGGTGACATGGCCAGAGGCTTCAGGCCTTCGTTTGCCTATAAATGCAACATTGCCATTGTGCACAGTTAAAGAGGAAATATTGCATGTCAGTTTTATCAAAAATAAGGATCGACTGTAACTAAGTTATAAACAATCTTAACCATCAGTCACAAAATGCTCAAATAATTTAAAATCAGCGATAATGGCCAAAAGAAAGAGTGTCTAAAGAGCCATTGCAAATGATAGTTTCCACTAAAATAAATTCAAGTTAGATTACAACTGAATTCAGCGTGGGAACATCAATGACGTATAAACAACAGAATGACATTACCTCGAATCAAGAACCCAAAAAGATTTTAATACACCCACTTTACCAGCCTCTACTGCCTAAGCAGCCAGGAAATGGAAATAACTGTGTGACAAGGCAGGGGTATTGTATGTGTTGGTTGTATGACATCAAATAAATGTAATATAACTATCTGAACTTCCGTTTACAGGTTTGTGAATCAAATACACATTACAGCTACATCAAAGTGGATATTCAGTGATGGAAGAGAGATTTACGGAGATATTTCCATGAAAGACTCAAGAACAGGATCAACTGAAAGCTTGCAACTCAGAGTTTCCAGCTGTGGGTGTTGAATGCAGTTCAGGGACTGAACCAGACGCTCATGTTTGCAGGTCACAATCAGCGTTAAAAAAAAGAAGTTATTTTTGCAAATGAGGTATTTCGTAATTTCCCACAAAACAATTTGGGTGCTTATTTTGAAATGAAGCTTACAAAACTTGCACAATTTAACCGGTATACTTTAAAAAAAAAAATTGGTATACATTTATGGTTAAATTAATATGATACAAATAGCTGGTAATTATCAATCAAAATGCTTTTAAATCTGCATTTAAATAATAAGTGAAATATTTAGCTGGGAAGCATCGACTAATGGCAAATGAAGCTCTGAACCAAAAGATGTGATTATATGACTATATAATAAAATTACGGCGTTTATAACCGCTATGGTGAACATATAATTTGTGTTGTAAACTTAGCTGTCCATGGTCATGTGTTATCATTTCTGCTTGCAAAGTATGCAGTCATGATAGCGAGTGTACTGCTCATACAGTGATTTTGCACTGTGACTTGCAAAGGTTCATTGTTTAAAAAGTTACAATTGTTAAAAGTTATTTATCCAAATTCCAAACCATATTTTTAGATCAAATGACGTGGAACAGGCCGGTTTAAAAAAACCATGAGACCAAATAAATAACATTGCTTGGTAGTGTCCAAATGTTTATAGTCTAGCCTACATCAGTCTGAGTGGGTGAGGATGAATTATGATATATAAAGAAATATCATGATGTTTTTTTTTCATGAAGGGGCTGTACTTCCCCTATTTGTCACAACAATCATTAACAGGAAGTCTATGGGGAAGTGGATGTCATTCTTTCTTTTCATACAGCGCTCAGGCGAATCCGGGGTGTTGGGTTTTTAGTATTTTTTGAAAATGTTGGTAGAATTTTAGTAATAGTAAATCTTTCACGCCTACATTTGAAACTATCAAATTGTCTATTTATTGTTGTTTTCCTTTGATTGATTTTTCTTGATTTGACACCAGTCTCCTCGTGTTCTCGTGGGCATAGTGTCAGACACAGTGTGAACTCGCTGTGAGAGTGGCAACTTTTTTTTTCAATGCTTAAAGATATCTTGGATTTGATATTCATAAGCAAGTGTAGTACATTTGGAATAATGAGTTTTGACAGTATTCCATCCAAATCGGAGGTTCTGAGCTGGGATTCACAACGGTTAGCAGACTTTCTGAGGAAAGTAAGTTGCTTTCTCTTTTCATTTTTCAATGTCAAATCACATGAGTGGAAATTGAAAAAGATATATATCTGTTGTAATCAACGCATTATTAAAATGTTTATTTTATAGACTGTAAGCACACATTTAATGCCATTTAAAAATTGAGAAATGGGAGTAGAAGTAGCACCAATGAAATTAAAATAGCATTGAATGTACTTTTATAGACTTATATTTGATATTAAATATTTAATTTGTTTATTTATAGGAGATATGTGTGCGATCCTGTATATTCAACTGACATCATTTCCTTTTCATTATCTTTAGCGGAATCTAACTGGATGTGATAAGGTCATAACACGACATAACATCAGTGGACAAAGGTTCCTGGTATGTACCATTTAGAATTCGGCCACTGGTTTTGCTGAGTAACAACCTAAATTTTGCATTAGAAAACAGAAATAACCATTTTTGGCCTTCATCATAATTTTTTATATAATCATAATTTAGTATATTTCTCATCCTATGCAGTGTGATTTTATTGTATGTTTTTATTTTTTACATTTGTAAAATTGTATAAATACCGGTAGTTATGTTCTTTATGGAGCCCAAACCAAAATTTCCCTTTACAAGTTTGTGGTCTGACTCAATGTGGCATCATTGTTTCCCTTGATCCAACAATTCAGGAAGTGCTGTTATTAGAATCTGAAACTACCAAGAAACTCATAATCACTCAAAAAAAATGATTATGTTTTATATATACAGATTATGGAACTGGTATAGTTCATTTATGTAAGTGACGATAGCAAAATAAAGTAAACTGTGACATATTATATTACCCAAAATTCTTCTAAAATTGATAAAAAAAATTAACTATTCAAAATTATTCAGACACTTTGACCTGACCATGTTTCGCTTAAGTGTTTTTTCTTTAATTGCTAATGCGATCTTTTACACCACAGACTGAACAAAAGTTAGCATTGCTTGGTAATTGTTTGACCTAAATTGGTATTATCTAATTGTGTACTTAAATTTAACACCTGACAGCTGATTGGTTGATTGTAATCCATTACATACCTTCATCAAAGTTATCTGACATTATCAAGATTCATTTGTTTTGACACAGTTCTTGTCATATTTTATTACCATTTTCTAAACTATAGATAATGTGTGTGTGTGTGTGTGTGTGTGTGTGTGTGTGTGTGTGTGTGTGTGTGTGTGTGTGTGTGTGTGTGTGTGTGTGTGTGTGTGTGTGTGTGTGTGTGTGTGTGTGTGTGTGTGTGTGTGTGTGTGTGTGTGTGTGTGTGTGTGTGTGTGTGTATACACACACATATAGTATACATATATTAAGCAAACTGTTTTCAAAAGCTTTACGTTTGATGTGATTAATCAATGTGACAGCACTAATATATATATATATGTATTTTTATTTTAGAGTATGACTGAAAATGACCTTCAAAAGTTCCCTAAGCTTCATGCGCCGTAAGTACTGACTGTGTATTTTTTTCTGCTTATTTTGTGTATGTGTTTGTTTGTTTTTCTTAGTCTGGGTAAACCGCTAATACTTTAGATAACTTTAGAATTTATATGGCATAAAGTGTAGAGTAATTTATCATATCCACAGTATTCATGACTTTGCACTGTGACTTGCAAAGGTTCATTGTTTAAAAAGTTAAAATTGTTAAAAGTTATTTATCCAAATTCCAAACCGTATTTTTAGAATCAAATGACGTGGAACAGGCCGGTTTAAAAAAACCATGAGGCCAAATAAATAACATTGTTTGGTAGTGTCCAAATGTTTATAGTCTAGCCTACATCAGTCTGAGTGGGTGAGGATGAATTATGATATATAAAGAAATATCATGATGTTTTTTTTTCATGAAGGGGCTGTACTTCCCCTATTTGTCACAACAGTATTCAAAGACATATTATTTCTTTATTTAAACATGTATTGTGCATTAAGTAAAAGTATTTTACAGATTAACAGTGCGCAAACAGGTCAAAACCTGCAAGAACACCATCGATGACATAGTGACTTAGAGGAAACACTGCACAGGAAAGATAAACCAGAGAAGCAGATGTGGCAGGAACCATCGCGTTGATGCAGAAATTCTTTTGTAGAGCATGTTTGGTGCTAACTGTTTGAAGCGCCTCACACCTCAATAAAACTTAAATAAGCAGATGTTATTGATTTTTCCCCTAATTTTTGCATTAGATGTGTCACAGTGACTTCATGGTAACATGATTGTTGTTCATTTGTTGAGCCGTGTCAAGTGCACAGAAAATAGGCCAGAAAATTATGTTTCTGTTACCACATCCTGCCTGCCTGAGCTGAACTCTCAGACAGTATACATAAAGCAATAATTACATGCTGTTCTTACACATAAAACACCTACCAATAACATGCCAGCAGTGTTAGTTACACTTTGAGGATTTGAAACTGGTGTTTCCTAATATTTGTAGGCTGATCTCCAAGATTTGTCAGGAAATCAACAAAGAGAAGAAGAGATTCTTTTCACCGATTCCAGCAATAAGGCCAGTACTCTACCATCACAAATCTTGAGATATATCTGATGTATAATATACTCTACCGTTCAAAGTTTGGGGTTAGTAATATGGTTTAAAATGTTTTTGAACTGTTTTCTATTTTAATATATTTTAAAATGTAATTTATTCCTGTGATGTCAAAGCTAATTTTTCAGCATCATTACTCCAGTCTTCGTTGTCACATGATCCTTCAGAAATCATATTAATATGCTGATTTGCTTCTCAAGAAACATTTATTATTAGGGGCCAAGCACCGACGGTGCGAAGGCACCTATTGAAACCGTTCCCGTTCTTCTTATTATTATTCATCTTCTTCTTCTTCTTCTTCTTCTTCTTCTTCTTCTTCTTCTTCTTCTTCCGCCACAAAGTCTATGGCAGCCCATAGAACCGTATGGTAAAAAATCCCTCTAGCGCCACCATCAGTCCAAAATGTGTCTCATGTTTATGCTAATAACTTTTGAACCATAAGGGCTAGAAACAAAATTCTTTTTTCCTCTGATTCCTTGGCTCAAGCCGATTCGATTGCCGACTCTATGACGTAATTTTCCGTCATGATAATTTTCCCGCCATTTCGAATTTTCCGAAAAACCTACTTTTGCGAACTCGTCCTATACGGTTCATCCGATTTGCACGAAAATTGAACCAGATCATCTTCAGACAATGCTGACAAAAAAAATGGAATTCAAGTTGATTTGTTAAATCGTTTTTGATAAACGCGCAAACAAATTTTACGTAGCGGTTGCAAAAATACACTTAAGGCTATATCTCCGCAACGCCATGGGCGTCGGAACCATTGTATGTGGGTGGGACAAGACCCACCCACTTTTTACGATCAATGATATTGGACCCACTCACTTTTATCGTCTCTAACATTCAGCACATGTCTGTTTACCTACCCCTAATGGATAAACACTTATTATTAAACACGTTAGACGCTTTATTTCCACTTTTCTAAAATGTTCTTCATTTTTATTGAAAATAAATGCCTTTCCGATCTGATATGTGATGGGAAAAGGGAGAAAGGCGGACTCGAATCGCGGGTCGATTTGTGTCAAAACTAGATGCCGTGTGTCTTACCACTACACTACTGCCACTCTCAATGATAAGGCGATTTCCGTAATTTTGTCTTTCCGAACTATACGTTTAGCAAGCTAAGCGGTATATTTGTACCTCGCTAATGTAATTGACATCTACTCCAGTAAAAAAATTCTGAGGACCCACCCACATTTTTTTTGCTTCCGACGCCCATGCGCAACACTTTATCGTATTCAAACCAAACTTGGTACAAGTCATCACAAGCATGACCTGAGGCAACATGCAGTGGTACATACACCACGCTTCGGTGCAGCGCCACCTACTGGTCCGGAGATACGAAAAATGGCTATTTTTGCTTATAACTTACGTTTGTCCAAAAATCATAAAAGTGGTCTCGTTAGATTCAGGACGGCATGCCGAGTCGTCTGATATCCAATATTTACCATATCGGCCATTTTTCCACATTTCTTTCAGGATTGGAACCACATGAGGGTGAATAAATGACCATATAGTGCACCTACTGTCAGTATGCGACTAATTATCCTTATTGATATTTAACAGGCCATCACAACCTGTTCCCAGCTTCCCACAACCAGCAGGTATGATTTAAGGTAGAATATATTCAATGCTACAAGTTTGCTTTTAAAGACATTGTCTAGAAGTTGCCTGCTCTTACTATTTTCAGTTGACCAATATGAGGATCAAGCGTGGGACCCTGAAGAGTTTGTAAGTCTCTTATTTGTGTCTTAAAGTGTTTTGAAGCGATCAGCATCACATCTGACAGGCAGAACGCATGCATTCTTTCCTCATTAAGGACAGTGAAGACGACTATGAGGATCCTACCGAGGATAATAATTCAGAAGACGGTGATGCTAGCGGTGGAGACTATGAGTCCCCGGAGGAGGGGTCAGACAGTGATAATGGCTATGAGCCTCCTCCATGTGAGCCTAAAGAAGACACGGCCCAGATCTGTCCCGCTAAACCCATGGAAAACAGTGATTATATTGGTACGCAAAAGTGGACACTTTTCCATCCTATTGCTGTCTCAGTCCTTTGGAAAAGTCATGATGGGATTCCTTGATTTATCAGATAATAACCGCACACGTGGAGTGAGCAGAAGCCAACCGCCTGTGCCTCCGGAGCGCCCGGGTCCTGGACCCTCGCTCCCTCCTGTGGAGCGGCCAAGTGTGAGTCCTTCCTATTTCCAAACATTATGTGTCCCACTTTATGTCTAATTTTAATTTTTTGAGTCTTTTTTGCAATAAACTCTTTATATTCTGTAGGTTGGACTACATCTGAGAGAAGAGCGGCCCCTAAAAAGACCCCCAGGTAAAGCCCAAAGTATGCTTAGTTTTTTTAACGCACACAGTCGAACGCACAGGCTTGCAAAGTATACTTCTTTTGACTCGTACGCGTACACAGGCATGCATATGCGCAGTTTTGAGCAATCTCTCGCAACAAGTTACAACCCATGTAAATACTGCAAAAAAATGAAATGCGCATGTGCGACCTGGTCGTGCAAAGTACATCAAATCCGGCAGTGTGCGTATAGTACAGTACAGTACACGCGTACTCCTCTGATGCCGAAATTCGTGCGACGTGCACTGAACATCGCATACGCGTAAAAAGTGAAGTATACTTTGGGCTTAAGAGAGTATATTTATTCTCAGTGAAAGCTAATCTGGGTGTGATGTTATTGAATTTATCCCCCTTTTCTATATGTGATTTCTACCATCCCGTGCTCCTGTAGCACCTGCTGTAGACCGCAGCACAAAGCCAGGAACTCTGGACCGAAGCCACCCTCCACCTGTAGCAGGTCACTGCCACTAACACATTTATTTCTTAGTGCTTTTTAAGCAAATCATTATTCAGTAATAATACAAATCAGATTACATAAAGGCTAAAGGGAAGTCTTTGACTATTATTTTTTCTAATATCGGGTTGTATTCTTTATCAACCTTTAAACTATTTGTGTCTTCACAGGTGGAAGGGGCACTAGCTCGCTTGACAGAGTAAGTTTGATTCGTCTGTTTTATGAATCAATAAACATATAATTATTTGGTATAATAATCAATAAATATTTAATCAATAAATTATTTAATATAATATATATATATATATTAGAATTATTATTACTTACAACATAATAATTGGTAACACTTTATTAGTTAATGCATTAGTTAACATGAACTAATCATGAACAACACCCCTGTTCAGCATTAGTTAATCTTTGTTAAAGATTCATAAAAATCCAGCTGTTCATGGTTTGTTCATGTTTTCATTGTAAAGTGTTATCTAATAATTAATGTCAATGATGTTATTATTTTCCCACTATATGCTTGAAATATAAATTACCTTTTTTCCCCTAAAATATAGTCTATTTCAAGGTTTGATTTGACTAAAAACAATAATTTTAATATCTCTGTGATAAATGGTTCTGTGATTGTTCTCTAATCATTTTTTTTTCTGCAGGCTGTCCTACCGCCAAGAAGGTACAGTGATTTAATTTAGTTAACTTTTGTTTAATATTACTACATGTGCAGCTTTAGTATGACAATATTTAGTGTCATAATTGACTATTTATTAATAGTAACTACTATTTATCTCTTATTGGTTTGTTTACTTTATAGCATGATCACAATGAAATTACTGAATTACATCAATTACATATGTGTACATAGAATATGCTACATTTATATTTATATAAATGTAGCATATTCTATGTACACAGATGTAATATTTATATTTATATAAATGTATAGGTATTTAGACATTTATTATACATTTTACATGTATAGGTATTATGTATTTATGGGTCATAAGGCATGTTCCATCTTTTGTTGATCCTGGAACAACATTCCTGTCCAAAAACATAGTCTTAACCCTATCTCTACCCCTAAACCTAACCCTGCCCATAACTTATCCCTAAAATCAGAGGGAACTGATAGATGTATAAGAATGGGTAGAAGCGTCTAACCCTTGTTTTAAGCCTAAACTTGTCCCTCAAATCTGATTGGTTGATGTTCTACTTGGTGAAATCACATTCATAGCAGCGGTCAGGGCAATTACTATACATCTCTGTTATGTCATTAAAGTATGATAGGTTTGTTATCCATTTTTCAGGATGTCATATGCTTTTTATCCTACAGCATTAATGCTGCTCCTCTCAGACTCCCTGCAGTGGAGTTGCCAGGAGACCCAATAAGGATTCCCAAACCCTCACTTCCTCCACCAGGGGTGCGCAGAAGTGCCTCCTCCGTAACGCCAGGCTACTCTCAAAACAGGTCAGGTTCAAGAATTTAAAGCTGCTCCATTCTATTCACAGAGCTGCCAATGTAACCTGTATTTCTTTTTCCAACAGGAATCTTGACCACAGAAACGAGGTAATCACATTAAGCACGCACACACACACACACACACACACACACACACACACACACACACATACGTAGGCCTAATCGTTTTGCAATTCACTCACTCAATGTTACTGTTTTTTCTCTTCAACAGTTTCACGATGACAGTAAGTAATTTTCTTATTTTGTGTATTTGCATATTTTGATAAGAGAGCTAGCTTTAACACCAATAAATAATTAGTAAAGAAAGCACAAACGCCCAATGTTTGAATACTCACGGTTTTACAGCTGCCAGGCACAGCTCCAACACATTTCCACTGCACGCCAGGAATCCTTCACCAAGACCACCAGGAACCCACGGACAGGCCTTTCAAACAGACAAGTGTGTATTGAAATGAGAACACTGCTGTGGGTGGTCAGATTTGATATTACTTAAGAACATGCTGCCAAATTAATACTGAAAAAAGTGCAGATACTCCATTATATTCAACTATTTTTCTGTCCCATTTCACACAGTGTTAGCCCCAGTCGATCACTACCAGCAAAACTGCAGGAGGGTAAGCACACATTACACTAGTTGGATTTGTCTTACTATATATATTCAATGAAAGTAACTAATTACACCCGTTATGTTGTTTAATAAAAGCAGTGAACGATCACCGGAGAAGTGCGAGAGCAGCGCCACCACAACAAACAGACATGGGCGGCATGCAGGTACAGTACTTTGAAATGCTTGAGCTGCTGACTATGGTTGCCAGGTAAGCACAAACTGATTCTTGAGATAAAGGACAAAACATGTCCTAAACACAAAAGCCCTATTTATGTTAAAAAGTACGAATTTCAACAAAATAAAAATACTTAAAAAGATCTAAAGGAAATTTGTATACTAGGGGCATTCATTGCTTATACTTAAAATATGTATCTATACTTAAAAACACATGTAAGTTAACCTGTCCTCAGCATGAGTTCAAAATGTAAAACTTATAATTTTGAATAAATCAGGCAGTGTCATGGGCAGCTTTAACACTGAAGACTTCCCTATATATAGGACACATAGTCCTGGAAGTTATAAAAAAATTTATATTTTAAATAAACAATATTAAAGTCTCTGTGGCCACAGCTTTGACATGTCAACTCCGTCGTCGCAGTGTAATAGTTTCTGTAAATAGTTGTGGGATAAATCTTGGCATTTTTGATATTATGATATTTGTTTATTAAGGCAGAAAAATGCCACTGTACAACATGCAGTTAAAGTGGGGGGGTATTTCAAATGAATGATGTCTGATGGTTGACAAGTGCTCTCAAAAAGTCTGTATAATGTGATTTAATGGTTTTTGCATATGCATATGGGGAATTCTTCTAATGTTGTTTCATGATTCTATTTATATACTGCATGTTTAGCCCCAGCTGGACCTTTGTCAACACTGTCAGTATTTAAGGTTTTTGTTAATTTTGAAAAAATGTCTTATTCTTTGTTCAGTTTATTGTGTAAACATTTTAAAACATCATTGAATTGGTGATATATGTTTCATATTAGAAGGAGGGAGGAGAATTAAGTAATTTAGGAACTGGAATATTCATAATGGTGTGAAAACAGAAAAGAATTAAAAAAAAAACTATTTTATGACTTAGCTCCTTTACTGAATACCAATATTACATAACTGAAGACTACACTGTTTTGGATGGATTAAATTAAATTTGCATGCTTTTTTTCTGCGTCTGACGGAGTTGACACAAATTAAGTTATGAAGTGAATCAATGTTCATTTCAGGCCCGGTTCTACGGGGGTGCTAAGCACCCTCCAACGTAAGCAAAAGCACCCTCAGTTGATACTGGAATAATATTGGCGAAACAGATTTGGCAGATGCAAATGCATCTATTTACAGCAAGTTTTTGCAGCAGTGAGTAATGTAGCCAATCACAGATAGTTGTTGATTTCTCGAACGCGATCAGAATCTCACCATTCAAAACGCAAGAGTTTTTATTCAGAGCTGAGTTATGCTGCCTTCACGCCCTCACATTGAATGCAATGAAACTTGAATGCAATGAGCTCATAATCACGATTTTAGAAGTCGGAATTATATTTCTGATACCACGTGAAGGTGGCATTAATGCAGGCTCACGAAACCTCTCATTAACAAACAAAGTCAAGACACGATGTAAGTAAGAGATTTATTGTTGACGACATTTTTATAACATAACTTTGTGAGATGAACTGACAAAGCAACATCATTTTAGTGATCGTAGCGGTCTTGGCTTGGCTCACTTTCGAGGCTAGTGCAGTCATTGAATAAACCTATTATTGCTAAGAGGACCGACGGCCAAATGCAGGCAGCAAAGTTTCGGAAGTGACTAGAATGGGAATGGCATTTATGGCCATGTTTACACACATATTGCATAAAGTAAATTGGTATATCTAATTATTCTGTATCTTTCATAACATTGAGAATCATCTTTATACAAAGTTTGGATAAAAAAAAAAAACTTGAAGCATAAAAATTGATTGGTGAATGAAAACAAAAATCCCATTGTTTGTCTATTCATGTCTTTTAGTTTTCTCAATAATGGGGTTCTGGTGTCCTCTACAGAGCAGAGGATATAGCATATAACATAGGAATTTAAATAAATATATATCAATTTGTTTTTTATGCTCCAAACAATAATGACTGGGAAAAAACAAATCTAAATTCACAAAACCTTTTTTTCTGGTTCTCAGGAAGATATGTTAAAAGACTAGTAACGCATTAAAGCAATGTAAAGGCAGACTAATAGATTAATAGACAATTTGTAGCAAAATATTTTTGAAATTCCAATAATTGCTAAATTACTTGTAAATAAATAATCATACATTTCTCACTGTACACTGCTATGGTGTACAACGGCTCGTTGCTTAGCCTATCTGCACTTTACTAGAGCACCCTCAGTAATTTTAGAAGCACCCTCAGTGATTTGATTCTGGAACCGGGCCTGGTTCATTTTTAGAAGGAAAAAAAAACATTTTCATAAAAACCTGTTCCCTTACATCAGGGGTGGCGAACTCCAGTCCTGGAGGGCCATTGTCCTGCATAGTTTTGCTTCAACCCTAATCAAACACACCTGAACAAGCTAATCATGGTCTGAAGGGTTACTAGAAAGCTAAAGGCAGGTGAGTTTTATCAGGGTTGGAACTGAACTCTGCAGGACAGTGGCCCTCCAGGACCGGAGTTCGCCACCCCTGCCTTACATGGTTCATTGCATCAGTGCACAAAAAACAACCTTCCCAATTGTTAATCAAAACCAGCCCAATCTAGGGTCCCCCAGTAAAAATATAGACTCCAAAAACTACCCAAGGCAACAGAGTAAAAGTAGCCCAATTCTTGGCAACAAAAAATTCAAACTTGGCAACACTGCTGCTGACAAACAATCACACCACTACAGACCAACCAGAAGAGGGCGCCCTTGTATTTCAGTTGAGCTGCTCCATGAATGACTGGAGTCTACTTTCACTGAAAAAAAAACTATTTTAAAACGATTTTCACTCAGAAATTGCTTGTAAATTTCACAAATAATTACAAAGATAGGTATGTAACACTGAATTAAACACGAATTTAACAGTAACACGAACAAAAGTATTTTCTTGTAAAACGTAGGCTACTCCAGGAATTCAAAGCATTCCTTTTGTTTTAGTGTATACTATAGCAGGGGTTTTTAAACTGGGGTCCGGGGACCCCCAGGGGTCATCCAGAAGGTTCTAAGGGGTCCCCAGAAAATTTCAGAGAATAAAAAGACAAAGCAAAAATGGATAAAGTCTACCGAATATTCTAACTGTTTCATTTCTAAATGTTTCTCTCCTTTTTTGACATACATATTCCTAAATTGTATATGTTTGCTCTGTATCTTTAGTGAGTTTTTCTCACTATAGTCCCCTTTATATTGATCTCTGGGGTTGTAAGGCAGTTTTCTGAACACAGTACGTAAGCTGCTTGCATACAATTATTGTGAAAGTTGCTTATACAATAACATATTTAAACAAAATGTTGTATTCATAATGTCACATTTACTATTTATCTAACAGTTTAAATGTTTTTTTTTTTCGTACATAAAAAAAGATGGACTTTAGGAAGGGGTCCCTCAAAAAGGTTCATCATATCTGGTCCTTGGCATCATAAAGTTTGAAAACCCCTGTACTATAGTGTATTTTTACTTCTTATTTTAAGGTGCCAGTGCCTTTATTACAGTGTATGCTAGTTATAACAGCCTGTTCAATGCCACATTTTACTCATGTCACTATTTGGTCTTTTGTGAAATGTTTAAAAGGCAAATATTTCTCATTAGTCATGCCCTCATATCTTATTGTTTCTCCATTTATAGGACATGGATCCAGCTTGGTATGTGGGTCAGATCACCCGCGGTGAAGCAGAGAGCTGTCTGAGAAGAGTTAACAGGGTGAGGCTTTGTGCTCTTAACCTCTCATTGGAATTATATAATAAAAATGTAATTCTCAGGTTAACAAAGTTAATTTGTTGAAATGTTGCCCCCCTGTTAGGATGGGACGTTCCTTGTGCGAGACAGCTCAAATCGATCCTCTAACCAGCCTTACACACTCGTGGTCCTGTACCAGGACAAAGTTTACAATATTCAGATCCGCAGACTACGAGATGGCTTCTTGCTAGGCACTGGGATGAAATCCTCAGAGGTAACTGTTGTTGTTTTGTATGTCTTCAATCATAGCTACATGCTTAATGACCAACGCTTTTAACACTGTTCATTGTCTTTGGCAGACTTTTGAGCGGGTCGGCGACATTATCAACCAGCACCAACACATGCCACTCCTTCTTATTGATGCTAAGAACCGAGAATCAGGCCAACAGAACCAGTGTGCTCTGATTTATCCAGCTCGATATTAAACATTTATTCTACATGACTAATTCACAGTAACTACTTTTGCTTTTTCATTTCATGATTCAATTTTTTTCCCAACTCAACTTCAAATCAACACAATTCATAACTGTCAAAAACTCTCAGGTGTGTGTAAAAATGTCTCTGATGGTCTATAAAATATTGTAAAGTTGTTAAATGCATAGCTGCACATTGAATAGTACTGAACATATGTCCATATAAACAAAAAGAGTAGCCTACTTTATCACTATTTTCACCGTTATAGTTATTTCTCAAACTAAACAGTCTGGTCACTTTTTATTTGAAATTTTCCAGGATGTCCCGTTTAGTTGTTGTTAAATTTGTGTGATCATGAAATATGAAACAAGACAATAAAGATTATAATTCTACATGTGTGAGGAACTCATTGAGGAATAATGGCACTGTCAACAAGGATTCGTGTTTGGGCGTTTATTTCTGTGAAATCTTTCTGTTCACCTTCCATTAATAATTTGAAGACTCACTTTAAAAAGGTGGAGTGCAGGACACAGTTTCCCCTAAATAATCTCACGCCTATCAAACTGTCTCCGAGTTTACAACACATCGGTGTACAAAAGGGGATTCGGTTACATTACTTATGAAACGTCAAAGCAACAGGTTACAATAATAATGCTGTTTGTGGAAGACTGTCGGATTTATGGATGCTTATGTTTGTTAAATGGGTTCTGGATAATCGATTAGCCTACACTTTGGCTACATCGTGCAGCCAGTATTACTTCTTTTTTTTAAAAGACAAAATTATCTTTGCCAATTTCCCTTTTCCCCACAAATAATCTGCTTTGAGAGTCAAGTTAAGCTACACTTACAACAATTAAAGGTAATGGCAGTAACGCTTCTGGTAACACTTTATTTTACAGTGACCTCCTTGTTAAACATGTTACATGTACATAGAAATAACAGTAAATAATGCATAATTACACACAACTAACCTTAAAAAACAAATACCCTAATCCTAGTCAACTTTATTTATATAGCGCTTTTAACAATGTAGATTGTTCCAAAGCAGCTTTACAGTGTTAAACAGGGAAATAATGCAGCATAATTTTATTAAACTGTATAGTCATTTGATGTCATCAGTTTAAATTTCCATACGGTGACAGTGTGCGCTTTAGATCAATAATTAGATCAGTAATATATGGTTCATTATTATATGGTTCATTTAGTTTATTAATTAGATTTATTTCGATGTTTAGTTGAAATCTTTTTGTAATTTAATCCTACCAAAAAATAATCCTACCATAACTTTATTTAGTAAGTATACAATTAATTAATATTACCCAGTATTTAAATATATAATTACACTGTAACACTGACACCTTAAAATAAATTGTAACCACGCTAGCAGATTGTTACATATGTTACATGTAGTTATAATAGTAATAACTATAAATGTATGTATAACTAGGCCTACATGCCTAAACCAAACCCTAATCCTAACCCCATAGTAGGCTCAGTACATGTATTTATTTAATATTACTCAGTACTTAAATGTATAATAGCAGTGTAACAAATACAACTTAAAATAAAGTGTAAACATAATGATAAATATTTTAGACGTCACGGGACCAAATTGAAAATGAGCGAAATCGGTGTGTGGAACTTTTTCGTCCTCGGGAGTTGGATTCCTTTGGGAGTGACTGTATTTCGCCTGCGGAAATTAGCCGATAAACGTTAAAAATGAGCGCGCGTTAAAGGTAAAAAGGTAGGCCTACTCACTCATTGCGGTTTTGATGTAACTTCAAAAATAGGTTTTAATCATCTGGCCACTATAGCTGGAACAACGGATCAGATGGTTAAATAAAACCATACAAAGTCAAACAATTAATCTCGCGCGATCAGGCTACGGCTCCGACACGGCAGGGAGCTGCTGCGCGTGGAGGAATGGGTGGTGCGCGTGCACTGTTTAAGAATGTAAATTACGTTTGAGACCCAATGGCTCAAATTGAAATCGCATTATCTCAAGTGAAATGTAAACAAATGAACCAAGCCTAAGGCATGATGTTTATAATGCCACAGCAACCTTGTCAGCATATCGGACACGATTTGTTTATTTATTTAAATCTACCAAATACCCCTTTTACTTTAATAGCTTATTAAAACACAATAATATCTGCTTGTATTGTAGTGTTTAATATGATATGATTAGTTGAATTCTGGTAAATTGTGCAAATGTTAACTGATCCAGAACTGTTCCAATATATCTAAATTCAACATGTTTGCTATGTGACATACCAAAGTTTTTGTTTTGTGATATAATGATATGAAAGTTATTTTAATTTAAGGAATTGAAGTGAATCAACTCATGAGTCACTCATGAAACTTAAGATATTTCACTGATATATCTAACCACCCATCCATTCCCTGAGGTGCCACCCCCGCCCTCAAACAAATGAGGGCTGAGGTTTGACTGTGACAGCCAATCAGAGCAGAGAGGGTGTTACAAAACTTGTATAAAAACTTCAGGTGAGACAGGTGTCAGGTTGTGATGCACCTGACCAATCCACCTGTGTGAGAGAGAGGCAGCAGAACAGTATTAGGTCATTTCTCCCAGAACAACAGAACAAACAGAAGGAAAAAAGGGAGGAAAGCATGACGTCATTTGTTCCACAAGCCCTTTCACCCCAGTTCCACAGCATGGGGCAGGAGTCCCAAGAGTTCAGCCTGTATGGTGACAACTTCTACAGCACTCAGTCTGTGCCTAGTCCACAGCAAACCCTGCCGTCCGCGTACGATTTCGGAGAATACGCCGGACAGACCTCCAACCCTTACCTGTGGTTCAACGGGCCCGGGCTCAATCCGGCTCCCTGTCTCAGCGGAGGGCCTCAGCACTACGGGATGACGAAGCCGTACATGGCTGCAGGTGGAATCGGAGGCTCTGACGGCAGCATCAGCTGGTTCTCCCTGCCTTCCCAAGAAGATCTGATGAAACTCGTGAGGCCTCCGTACTCTTACTCAGCACTCATTGCGATGGCAATACACGGAGCCCCAAGCCGTCGTCTCACTCTTAGCCAGATCTACCAGTATGTGGCTGACAACTTCCCCTTCTACAACAAGAGCAAAGCCAGCTGGCAGAACTCAATCCGGCATAATCTCTCACTCAACGACTGCTTCATGAAAGTGCCCAGAGATGACACCGATCCAGGTTAGAACATGCTCAAACTTCTACTTGTGTAACTGCTTGGGTTTTAGTTTAGTTTAAGTTCATTTTTAACTGCCAAAATAACATAAAGTTACTTCTGTTGAACAGGTAAAGGCAACTATTGGACCCTTGACCCAAACTGTGAGAAGATGTTCGATAATGGCAACTTCCGTCGCCGAAGGAAGAGAAAGTCTGACTCTTTGGCCGAAGAGGAGGGTAAAGGCTTTTCTGGATCGGACTCTGCTCTATCAAGTCCTAAAGAGCCCAGCGACACCTCCGAGAGAGGGAACTCTCCAGTCTCCACAGATCTGACACCATGTCTCAAAGGCTTCCTAAGTCAAATGGGTGATGTGGCTTCAGGCTCAAGAGAGGCTCTTCTCCCATCTCCCCTGGCATTGCCTTTGAGCCAAAGATCTTCTCCGACTGGGGCGTATGACTCGTACTCGCCGAGCGCAACCGTGCCGCAATGGGAAACCCACATCCCTCCCCCTGTCGCATCCAACATCTCCACTTCACCCGCTCCATACACAGACAGCTATAGTGTCACTATGCTCAACCAGTACACCAGCCAGCTCTATCCAGTGCTGGGCTCCTCTGACTTGCTGTATCCACGGGAGGGAACAGAGGTGTAGCACTGGTCATAGCACCATTAGGTATGAACTGTGGCCGCAGGCACTTGAGGGAGCGGTCGGCCTGCATCGGGAGCCAACTTCCCACCGCAGTGCCTGATTCAGCAGGTCCGAGTGGACACCGAGGAGATTCCCTCTATCTGGCAGTTGTGTGAACGCTCTCACACGCTATTCTCAGACTCAGACTTGCTGACATCATTGAATTAGCGTTGCAGCTAAAAGACAACACTAATCGCCCTGGGCTACTGCTCCCAGTACCGTTTTTTTGTGTTGTGGTTTTTGTTTTTTTGTTTTTGCCACACATATTAATTCTGTAAAACTGAAGCCTGAAACATACATAAATACACTGACATTTGGCATGAATATGAATTTGTCCATTGTTCAATATTTTGTATTTGTGTTGTTTGAATTGTATATTTTGTGATTGTAATATATACTGTATTTGCCTAAATAAACATGCATATTCACAATTGCTATCATTCGCTATTGCTATCATATTTATAGTCATAGGGATAGTTCACCCAAAATGTGCTGTTATTGTATAAAATCTAAAACTTAAGAAAAATAGGGCAACACTTTAAAATAAGGTTAAAATTAGTTAACTACATTAGTTAACATGAACTAATAATGAAACGCACTTCTACAGCATTTCTTAATCTTTAATGCTATTTTCAGCATTTACTATTATTCAAATCAAAAGTTGTATTTGTTAACATTAGTAAATGCACTGTGAATTAACATAAACAAACAATGAAGGACTGTATTTTTATTCATTAACATTAACAAATACAGTAACAAATTTGCTTCATGGTTATAGTTCATGTTAGTTCATGCATTAACTAATGTTAACAAATGAGACCTTATTGTAAAGTGTTACCAAAAATAGAAGTCTTGCTTTGGCATGAACTAACTGAAATGAAATAAGTGGAAGCACTGTGGAAGCAAAGTTATTAAAACTAATAAACTGTATAAAAATAAATACAAAAAAAGATAAAAACGCATAACAAAATTCTAAAACTTAAACTAAAATGAAAATGAAAATAAAAAATATTAAGAAATATTAGGAAATAATGCAATTTTTTTTAATTAAATAAAAACTATCATGCATTTTCAAATCTGGACTTTATTTCTTCTGCTGAACACAAAAGAAAAATCTTTGTTTTGTTTTTTCCACTCCATGAAAGTCAATGAGGTTTAGAGTTTTGTTTTGGAACCCATTGCAATTCATTATATGGACAAAAACAGATATTCTTCAACATATCACAGTCCTACAGGCTTATAACAACATAAGGATGAGTAAAAGATGACAGGTTTGTTTGCTTTTTTAATTGAACTGTCCCTTTAAGTCCCTTTCACCTATATTTCAGTTGCATTACATAACAATGAGCTGAAAATGTTCCATTATAAATTAAAGACTGAACCAAAAGCTAAATTAAAAGCTAAATTAAAAGCATGAAATGGAGAAAGAAATAATACATTTCCTGAATGTTCAATACAACGGCAGAGATGCATCACAAAACTTTCACCTTTTTCAGTCGGATTCATCACTCAGTGCTTATCAAGATGAACATCAACGCTTAGGCTGAGTCAAAGTTAGATCTACCTGCTATCTGCCAATAGATCCATCCCACATAAAGGAGACGTGGGGAGGGAGATCACCAAAGGAACCGTTAAACAACACGCCTTAAACACAAGAAGAAACAGCCATCATCAGCAGCAAGAGAGCAAGTCGTAATTATCAGCGCTTTTGGCAGACTTAAGTCCATTCAATCTGATCCACACTAAAGAGGAGGTCAGGCAAGAGAAAAGACTGCGAAAGGGACAATAAACACAAATGCCTAATGTGCGAAAAGGCAAGAACACTTCAAGCCTAGAGACCAACATCTGATTGTCACCTCAGTTGTCAAAACTACCTGCAGTCTGTCATTACAGCCACTGACCCAAAGTAAAAGAAAGGTGAGGGGGAATACAGCTAAAGGAACCGTTAAACAACAAACCCTAATCGAGAGGAAAAGACTGGTTTGACAGCCAGAGGGACAAAAAAGGTTATATGAAACAAAACTTGTTCCTCAGGGTCTCAAAATCTTTGGTTAAACAGCTACTCAGATGAAACATAATATTCCTCATAAGACTACAGCTCTTCGTTGAAGTCATGCAGCCAAGTCATTTATTTGCAAACATAGCTGGTAATAAAAGTATTTCCCTAGTTTAATGCAAGTTAAACTTGATCCACAGCATTAACACAACAATTTATTTCCACTATGATTACGTTGATACACTTGCAATGGAAGTAAATTTGAGTTGTAAAACTGTTTAAGTCATAATTTTTACAATTGTTTTAGGATTTTGCATTATGCTGTCATCGCAGCAAAGTTAAATTTACATCAAATGTATGTTCCTCCAGACTTAAATCACTTACGTCTTGTGGCTTATTACACTGTAAACGCTAACGCTCAAAATAATGAATTGGTTTGAGTAGGGTAAACTTAATTAAACAAATTAGCTCAATCAAATGAACTTTTATGATCATTTAGAACTTTCTTTTTCTTTTGAGTTCTCAAAACTGACACATTTTCTGAAGTAATCTGAGTTTTACCACCTTGTTTCTTGTAATTTAGACTAATTTGTAAAAATTTTGAGTTTAAAGAAAATTTTATTTTCTATTTCCCAGCACGCTTTGCTGTGGCACTCGAGAGTAAAAGCTAAAATTAAGTGTAAAATTATGTTTGTTTTTGTTGTTGTTGTTGTATTAATTGTTTATTTTTTTATTTAATTTAAAATGGTTTCTTTGGTGTTTTTTTGGGAGGGTTACCATCATGGTGACGTGTGGAGCATGAGCTTGGTTCAAGCGGCAACCTCCCGCAGTTTCTCTTGAAGCCAATACGGAAGTGACATATACTGCAATTCATCGACTGCCCGCTAGAGACAGGCTCCAGAAGGGAGCAGAATCTCATTGAGCCCCATGTTAAAATGACCAACTTTACAGCAGATTAAAACATGTTTACAGCCTGGTACAAATTGTGGTTTTGGTCTATACGGCTAATTTGGCCCTTCATGACAACTGTGAAGGGGGTGAATAACTCATTCGTTTACATTATATAAAGCCTTAAAGTTCTGCATAATTAAAGGCGTGGTCACTTTGAGTGACAGGTGGATAGCCATTTATCTGCTGTCTGTTAGTCATCGCGTCACTTCAGCTCCGCCCACGTCCCGCCTTTTTGCCCATTTTCTGTTATCCGGGAGTGACGCACAATGACGCGCTGCCAATGTCGTCCATACTTTGCGCTTCAGAACGGCTCATCAGAATCCTATGGGTGACGTCACGGACACTACGTCCATATTTTTTTACAGTCTATGCAGTCTTGGTTTGAGAATAGGCAGCCTATATTGTAACTGCATTATAATAGCATACTCATTCTGCAGTTGTTATGCTATGCTAATGCCATCAAATCAGTGTGTTACCAATTAGCAAGTTAGCATATATTGAATTAGCCAGTTAAAGGTGCTCTACGCAATCTCACACATTTTTTAGGCCAAACATACAGCAAACATCTCCTCGCTATCCGCTAGCTGCCTGTCCCCTGAACACACTGTAAAAAAAACGTGGTCTATGTAGTCCGCGTTAGCTCCACAAACTGGAATAATTTCCACCCCCAATTTATTCTTGTCGGCTATTGGCTATTGGTAAGCCAAGTTTCCACTACTAAAATATTTAAGTTGAGATTACATGATCATTTAAAGTTAAATCTATGAATTAGCTTACTAAAATATTTCAAGTTATGAGTACAAAGTAAAAATATGCCAGTTCTGTTTACTTAAACTTTGATTTTCCTAACTTAAACATTTCATGTAACTGATTAGCCTACCTACATTTTTTTGAGTTTTGACAACTTATTCGGGTTTACAGTGAATTGAAACACTGAGGGGCTTGCAAGCACCCGGTGCAATGTGGCGCCAGGCGCGACACAAGTGTTTTTTGCTAGTTTCAGCCTGATGCAGTTATCATTTTCACGTCCTGCGCCACATTCTTTAAATAGCAAATGCATTTTTACCCATCTGTTCGCCCATGAGTGTGCTGGTCTGAAAAAGAGGTGTGTTCAGGCACACAACATTTTTTGTGTTATTTAAAGAGCATGTTATTAATATGAACCTATAGGCGGGTGCACAACAAGTGTAAACTTTGCTTATAACACACACAGCGACACGCAGCAGCACACAAAAATGTTTAAATATTAAAAATAAAAAGATTACATTTATGCATTTGGCAGACGCTTTTATCCAAAGCGACTTACAGTGCCCATATTACAGGGACAATCCCCCTGGAGCAACATGGAGTAAAGTGCCTTGCTCAAGGACACTCTGGTGGTGAGCGCTGGGATCGAACCAGCAACCTTCTGCATATCAGTTCCATGGTTTAACCCACTGGACCACCATCTCAGATTCCTCTCTGGAGAAGCATTCAGTTTTTCCGCTTACAAATTTTGCCATGCAAACAGCAAATCTGCCATGGCATGAGCGCAAATGGCTTTTAAAGGGAAAGGGAGAATTGACTCTTATTGTACGTTACGCCCAACACACACCCATGACTCATTAAGAGAATAGCGACAACCATTTTAGACCATATGTTGGGTGCACCGACCATTTTTCCCGTTGTTAAACTAGCAAAAGTGGATTCTGACATGCCCTAAGTCAACCTGCGCCGTGCACTTTAGACCATGCGCTTAGATCGTTAAAATAGGGCCCTGAGTATTTAAATGTTTATAGAAACTTTTACAATTATTTTTGTGGTAACAACATTATGCCATAAGTCCTGTTCATTGAGCTAAATACTGCAAAGGTTAGCTTGACTTCATCATGAATGGACTGATTTGGACTGATTGTGCTTTGACATATTATACGTTATATCTTGCAAAACAACCAACTCATTTATTCCCTCAGGCAGTGAATCTACAGATTGGCATTGGCATCGCACTGCTTGGGGTGTGTTTTTTAAAATTGCAAGATTTGGGAGTGCAGATAAAAAGAAAGCAAATTTGAATAGTAAATTGAAGCAGTTTGGACCAGTTGGTTTATATGAGTGTTCTGTCCCCACTCCCAGTGCTCATCAAAGAAGTCAAATAAGCACAGAAATGCTGAGGTTACCTGCTGACTAATTACAGTCGTGGGAATCGTCTTTCAGCACTGCTCCCTCATACCAAACAGACGGAAACTGCAATGCTCTGCTTCCATTGGCTCATTTGGATGAGGCATGTGTAGGTATGGCAGAAAATAAAACACTGGTGTGAAATAGGAAGATCATTCCTTTAGATTCGAGAGAAGTGAGTCAGCTGTTCACTGCTAGTTTCAGCAGGGTTTCACCTTTCAGTTCCCTAAACCTGTTCCATCCTCTTACCTCCCCCTACACAATACAGAGGGGTTAAAAGTCTCTGACCTCAGCGAAAATCTGAGACTTCGAAATAACAGTGCATTTTAAGAGTTTGAAGAATATGCAGTGAAGAAGTGTAAGATGTATAAGATTCTGTACTGGGTCACTAATCAAATAATTTGTAGAGAGGTTTGAACAGAAAGGTCTTTGGATGTTCTTGCTTCCATTGCAACACATTGTTGTCACGGTTCATGGATTCATGGTCTCCTTTTCTATGTTGTGAGGTTGTGTGGACCACGGATTTCCGCGAGTTTTCTGGGGCTGGCACGGTCAGTCCTACCGACGATCTCGAGCCCATGCAGGTAGGCAGAGCTCGGCTTTCCCGGGAGGAGAGAGAGCGTCGTCGCGAGAGGGGACTCTGCCTTTACTGTGGCGTAGCGGGGCATTTCCTCAACCAGTGTCCAGTAAAAGATAGAGCCCGGCAGTAGGGAGGAGGCTGCTGTCGGCTGGAGCTGTGTTGGGGAAATCCTTGTCCGCGACTCTCCTTCCGGGAAGATTGCAGTGGGCTGACAGATCCCACGTCTGTCATGCTCTCGTGGATTCCGGAGCGGAGGGTAATTTCATTGACTGTTCACTGGCTCACCAACTTAGGATTCCTATCACCCCCCTTTCCAGTACTATTGCCATTCACGCCCTCAATGGCCAGACATTACCCACCATCACTCACACCACTGACAAGATTACACTCACTATTTCCGCCAATCACCCAGAGACCATCACGTTCCTCCTCACGGACTCCCCTCAGGCACCCATTGTCCTCGGTCATCCTTGGTTAAGGAAGCACAACCCTAGGATTGACTGGGGACACAACACGGTCTCAGTCTGGAGTAATCAGTGCTATGCCTCTTGTCTTGTGTCTGCCCGTTCGTCTGTGTCTAGTTCTGTGTTTCAGGAGGAGACGATGGATTTATCAAACGTGCCAGAGGAGTACCTCGACCTGAAGGAGGTGTTCAGTAAGTCCCGGGCTGCTTCTCTTCCTCCTCATCGTCCCTATGACTGTGCCATAGATCTACTTCCAGGCAAGTCTCCGCCTAAGGGCAAGTTATACTCACTTTCGATTCCTGAGAGGGAGGCCATGGAGAATATATATTTCTGATTCTCTAGCTTCTGAGTTCATCCGCCCTTCTCCAGCGGGGGCGGGGTTCTTTTTCGTGGGTAAGAAGGATGGTTCTCTGCGACCTTGTATTGACTACCGAGGGTTGAATAACATCACGGTAAAGATTACATATCCTTTGCCGTTGATGTCTTCAGCCTTTGAGAGGTTACAGGGAGCATCCATATTCACGAAACTGGACTTACGCAATGCTTATCATTTGGTGCACATCAGGGAGGGGGATGAATAGAAGACTGCATTTAATACCCCTAGGGGCCATTTTGAATACTTAGTCATCCCTTTCGGGCTGTCTAACTCCCCAGCAGTCTTCCAAGCACTAGTCAATGACGTACTGGGATATATGGTTGACCAGTTCATTTATGTCTACCTGGATGACATATTGATTTTTTTCTTCCTCTCTCCAGGAACATGTCCAGCACGTCAGACTAGTGTTACAGAGGTTGTTAGAGAATGGGCTTTTTGTCAAGGCGGAGAAATTTGCGTTTCACGCACAGTCGGTTCCATTTTTGGGTTATATCATCTCATCCGAGGGAATGCGCATGGACCCTGACAAGGTTAAGGCTGTGATAGGTTGGCCAAGCCCAGATTCCCGTAAGGCCCTACAGAGGTTTCTGGAATTTGCCAATTTCTATCGGCAATTTCATTCGCAATTTCAGCCAACTAGCCGCACCTCTGACCGCGTTGACCTCTCCCCGAATGGCGTTCAGGTGGTCTGGTGCAGCCGAGGCTGCATTTACCAAACTCAAGAGCTGCTTCGTTTCGGCTCCCATTCTTGTCACCCCTGATCCTTTATGTCAGTTCGTGGTGGAGGTGGACGCGTCAGAGGTGGGGGTAGGAGCAGTTCTTTCCCAGCGCTCTTCCTCGAATGACAAGATGCATCCTTGCGTGTTTTTTTTTCTCACCGTATGTCTCCAGCCGAACACAATTATGACATTGGTAACAGAGAGTTATTGGCAGTAAAGCATGCATTAGAGGAGTGGCGTCATTGGCTAGAGGGGTCAGGGGTACCTTTCATCGTGTGGACTGATCATAAGAATTTGGAGTACATCAGATCTGCCAAAAGGCTCAACTCTAGGCAGGCTCTGTGTTTTTTTTTTTTTCTCGGACGTTTTGATTTTTCTCTTTCGTACCGCCCGGGTTCTAAGAACATCAAACCCAATGCTTTGTCGCGCGTTTTTGACCGCTCCAAACGCCCGTCTACTCCCGAGTGCATTTTACCAGAGAGACTCAGAGTTTCCACACTCACATGGGAGGTCGAATCGAGGGTTAAAACAGCCTTAGAAGGGGTAACGCCTCCGCCCGGTGGACCACCGAGTCGATTATTTGTACCGGAGGGAGTTCGGTCTGACGTGGTACGATGGGGTCACTGCTCCAATGTAGCTTGTCATCCAGGGGTTACTAGAACCAAATTTTTGGTGAAGCAACGATTCTGGTGGCCTGGTATGGCTCGTGACCATAGACTGTAAAAAAATATGGACGTAGTGTCCGTGACGTCACCCGTAGGTTTCTGAAGAGCGTTTCTGAAGCCTAGTGTAGGCCGTTGCCATCTTGGGAGCGCGTCACTTCCGGGAAACAGAAAATGGGCAAAGAGGCGGGATGGGCAGGACGCGGGTGGAGCTGAGGCGGAGGCGGAGGTGGAGCTGAGGTGCGCTTGCTCACGTGTGAAGGTCGGGTGGAATATATTGGCGGTTGATTTTGAATTCCTATTACTTTCCAGTTTACTACTGAGGTAAGTTAACCTGACGGCTAACAGAGATCAGACGGCTAATCGTTAATAATGACAGCAGCGGGAATCCACCTGTCACTCAAAGTGACCACGCCCTTAATTATGCAGAACTTTAAGGCTCAATATAATGTAAACGAATGAGTTATAAAAAAATTCACCCCCCTCACAGTTGTCATGAAGGGCAAAATGAGCCGTATAGACCAAAACCACAATTTGTACCAGGCTGTAAACATGTTTTATTCTGCTCTAAAGTTGGCCATTTTAACATGGGGCTCAATGAGATTCTGCTCCCTTCTGGATCCTGTCCCTAGCGGCCAGTCGGTGAATTGCAGTTTGAGGCACTTCCGTATTGGCTTCAAGAGAAACTGCGGGAGGTTGCCGCTTGCTCGTGACATCCGAGATTTTGTTTTGGCTTGTTCAGTCTGTGCCATGGTTAAGACATCTAACCGCCCTCCCGATGGGCTTCTGCAACCGCTGTTGATCCCTTCGAGACCCTGCTCCCACATTGCGCTAGATTTTATCACCGCCCTCCCGCCCTCCCAGGGCAAGACGCTCATTTTAACCGTCGGGAACCGGTTCTCGAAGATGGTTCATTTTATTCCCTTGCCTAAATTACCCTCTGCCAAGGAGACAGCGGTAGCTGTCGTCGATCACGTCTTTCGTTTACATGGCCTTCCGAGAGACGTGGTTTCCGACAGGGGACCCCAATTTGTGTCCAAATTTTGGCGAGAATTTTGTAAATTACTTTGGGCGATGGTTAGTTTGTCTTCGGGCTTTCATCCCCAGAGCAATGGCCCAGACTGAGCGAGCTAACCAGGACCTTGAGAGAGGTTTACGATGTCTGGTTTCCAAGAATCCTTCCTCCTGGACCCAATACATCTCATGGATTGAGTACGCACATAATTCGTTACCAGTGTCAGGTACGGGCCTGACGCCATTTGAATGTAGTTTAGGGTACCAGCCACCAATTTTTCCCAGTCTGGAATCCGAAGTCGCGGTTCCTTCTGCTCACGCCTTCATCCAGAAGTGTCGTGACACCTGGAGCAGAGCCCGTGAGACTCTGCTCGAAGTGGGTAGACGCACCAAGGCCCAAGCCGATTGCCACCGGTCTAAGCTTCCCGTCTACGTAGTGGGTTAAAAAGTGTGGCTTTCATCTAAGAACATTCCTCTCCACTCCGTAAGTAGTAAATTAGCTCCTAAATTCATTGGCCCGTTCACTGTCACCAAGATTCTTAGTCCGGTGTCAGTCCGCCTCAAACTACCTCCCGCGTACGGGAGGATTCACCCCGTGTTTCATGTTTCCAAATTAAAACCCCGTTTTTCATGCTCGCATTAATCCGCCTGTTCCGGTCCCCCCCCCGCCGCGACTCGTAGATGGGGAACCTACATATACGGTAAATCGTATTCTGGACTCTAGGCGGAGGGGACGCGGATTCTAGTACCTGGTGGACTGGGAGGGTTACGGTCCGGTGGAGAGAAGTTGGGTTCCTGCCAGGGACATACTGGATCACTCCCTTATCGATGATTACAATCGACAGGTAGGTCCTCCTGGGAGCTCCAGGAGGCGCTCCTAGGGGGAGGGGTACTGTCACTGTTCATGGATTCATGGTCTCCTTTTCTATGTTGTGTGGAGGCGTGGTTACTGGTTACGGTGATCATCACTTCCACCTGCTGCACTCAATTACCTGGCTTTTTAAGCAACTCTCTCACACACTCTCACTGTCAGATCGTTTCAGGCTTCCCTCGTGTGTTTGTCGGCGTGTGTTCCTGCTTCCCTCTGTGTGTGATCTCCATTCCGGTTACTGGATTCTGCCTCACCATTCAGCTCACTGCGTCCCTGCTTCGCCGCCTGTTTGGTTCTGTCTGCCTCCATCATTCATTTCTCGCTATTGGATCTTCCTGTCTCTCATTCATAGCCGTAACAATTGTAAAATTCATGTTAATATTTCAATTTCTAGTTCTAGTTCCTATTAACTTGACTGATGCTGATAATTCAATTTAATGAAAATACACAATATTTACAAAATGCCAAATTGAAGCATTCTTATTATCTGTATAAAATAAATAAAAACCAATTAAACAGATAGGCTACATAAATATACACTCAAAAAAAAAGGTTCTATATGGCACCAAAATGGTTCTTGGCTCGTAATCATGGGGGAACCTTTTTAAGTGCTATATAGCACCAATTTTGGTGCTTCAGTGGTTCTTCAGCGGGTCTTCAGAGGTTCTTCACCGTTTCTTTGACTAAGGTGCTATATAGCACGGCTACCATACACAGAACATGTTAAGAGATGGTACTATATAGCACCAAAAGTGGTTCCTCTATGATTACGATGAAGAACCATTTTTGGTGCGTGTATGGAGGGATAAAAATGCCCAATTATATTTGCACAAAAAGGGCTCAGATATTCTTGCTTCCATCACTAAAAATGCTGGGTTGTTTGTTTGGGTCAAATATGGACAAACCCAACCTTCGGGATTAATGTAAGTCTTTTTACACAACCCATGCAGAATCTGTTAAAATTTTTATTTAATTTTAACAAAAATGATCATATAGTGATCATACAAAATCCAAAAAATCCATACAAAACTTTTATTTTTTATTTAGTACTGTCCTGAAGAAGATATTTTACATAAAATATATTTACATATAGTCCACAAGACTATAAAAAAAGTTTATGAACCATTGATTCTCAATACTGTGTGTTGTTACCTGGATGATCTACAACTGTTTTATTGTTTAGTGATGATTGTTCTTGAGTCCCTTGTTTGTCCTGCAGTTAAACTGCCCGATCTTCTTTAGAATAATCCTCCAGGCCCTCTTAAATTTTCCATCATCTTTCACCCCAGGGAGAGTATACTTTCTATACACTATATTGCCAAAAGTATTGGGTAAAAATAATTGAATTCAGGTGTTCCAATCACTTCCATGGCCAAGAGTGCATCAAATCAAGCACTGCATGCAGATTGCTTCTACAAACATTTGTGAAAGAATAGGTCGCTCTCAGGATCTCTCAGATAGGTTGCCACCTGTGAAATAAGCCCATTTGTGGAATTTCCTCACTACTAAATATTCCATGGTCAACTGTTATAACAAAGTGGAAGCAATTGGGGTAGGCCACATAAAATCACAGCATGGGATCAGCGCATGCTGAGGCACACAGTGCACAGAAGACACCAACTTTCTGCAGAGTCAATAGCTACAGACCTCCAAACTTCATGTGACCTTCAGATTAGCTCAAGAACAGTGTTTAGAGAGCTTCATGGAATGGGTTTCCATGGCTGAGCAGCTGCATCCAAGCCTTGCAACACCAGGTGCAATGCAAAGTGTCGAATGCAGTGGTGTGAAGCAAGTTGCCACTGAACTCAGTAGCGACGTGTTCTCTGGAGTGACGAATCACGCTTCTCTGTCTGGCAATCCGATGGATGAGTCTGGGTTTGGCGGTTGCCAGGAGAATGGTACTTGCCTGACTGCATTGTGCCAAGTGTAAAGTTTGGTGGAGGGGGATTATGGTGTGGGGTTGTTTTTCAGGAGTTGGGCTTGGCCCCTTAGTTCCAGTGAAAGGAACTATTAATGCTTCAGCACACCAAGACATTTTGTATAATTTCATGCTCCCAACTTTGTGGGAACAGTTTAGGGATGGCCGCTTCCTGTTCCAACATGACTGCGCACCAGTGCACAAAGCAAGGTCCATAAAGACATGGATGAGCGAGTTTGGTGTGAAGGAACTTGACTGGCCTGCACAGAGTTCTGACCTCAACCCGATAGAACACCTTTGGGATGAATTAGAGCGGAGACTGCGAGCCAGGCCTTCACGTCCAACATCAGTGCCTGACCTCACAAATGCGCTTCTAGAAGAATGGTCAAAAAGTCTGATAAACACACTCCTAAACCTTGTGGAAAGCCTTCCCAGAAGAGCTGAAGCTGTTATAGCTGCAAAGGGTGGGCCAACGCCATATTAAAGGATTAGTTCACTTCAAAGTGAAAATTTCCTGATATTTTACTCACCCCCATTTCATCCAAGATGTTCATGTCTTTCTTTCTTCAGTCGAAAAGAAATTAAGTTTTATATTCATTGCAATTTTTTTTTTTTTTTAATGACTGATCGTTTTGCTAGGTAAGACCCTATTCCTCATCTGGGATCACGCAGAGCCTCTGAAGCCCTTCGAAGCACTTTGAAACGCCATTGATTTGGACCTTCAACATTTTGGTTGCCATGGAAGTCTATGATGGGGAGAAAAATCCTGGAATGTTTTCCTCAAAAAACGTAATTTCTTTTCGACTGAAGAAAGAAAGACATGAACATCTTTGATGAGATGGGGGTGAGTAAAATATCAGGACATTTTCATTTTGAAGCACTGTAAAAAATCCAATTCACAAAAATGTAGACTAATGTTTTAGTTAACTGGACAATTAAATGCAAAAAAAGTTGGCTTAACCAGTGAAAAGAAGTTGCTTCAACAATCGTTGGACTAACCTAGTATTAATTGTACATTCGATTTGTAAATGCAAGTTAACAAGCATACTACAAGTTGCAACAAGTTAACAATGCATTCTGGGTGCATCATGCAAAACTCATCCATGGCTCCCAGAATGCATTGCGACATGAAGCATGTCACCATTGTTGAGATTCATAAGCTGATTCTTGATGTCTGTGGAAATGAATCTCGCAGGAGGTTACTTAGTGTATAATCTGTTTAAAACCTTATTCAGCTTTTCTGATTAAAACAGTGCTGGATCTTATCTAGAATCACAATAAAACAAAGTAAATAGTATATTGCTCATATTAAACTCAGTCATAAAAGCAGCAAATTAAGCCACTATGATGATTATATTCTTATCATCGAGCAGCTGACAGCATCTGATTGTGTTTTCTCTTGCTTTTCTTGCCATAGCAAACTCAGTTAGTCGTCAAATTGCCCAACTAAAGAAAACACTGATCACCATGATGGTGACATAAACAAATAAAATATATTCAACTAAAAAAAAATATAAAACTATAAAACAACTATAAAAACTCAATCACCTGAACAAAAGATCTGAAATTGGGAGACGTGACCTTACTCAGTTGAACTACTTTGTTTAAAAGTTGAGTAAACTCAAAAAAGCTGTGCTGCAAGTTGCCTTACAATTTTAAGTTGTCAACTTTTCTTTTTTTACAGTGAGTGAACTAATTCTTTAAACCCTACGGATTAAGAATGGGATGTCATTAAATTTCATATGCATAAAGGCAGGTGTCCCAAAACTTTTGGCAATATGTGTGTATATATTCAATCTTTATTCACTCCATATTAGAGTCTAATATGGCTTTTATTAACATATTCAAATGGAGGGGGGAAAACAGTCTACTTTTCAATAATTTGTATATTCAAATTTAGATTTAATAAGCTGAAAAAAATCATTTTGAAGCATTTTTGTGTTTCTACACACAGCAAGGCAAAAGTTTGTAACATTTGGAGTTTGTATTTAAATGACATTTTAAGTATATAGGCCTATCCCACTGATAAGCAATAATCTGAAAAAGGTTCTATGTGGCACCAAAAATGGTTCTTCGTCGTAATCATAGAGGAACCACTTTTGGTGCTATATAGCACCATATCTTAACATGTTATGTATATGGTAGCGGTGATATATAGCACCTTAGTCAAAGAACCGCTGAAGAACCACTGAAGCACCAAAATTGGTGCTATATAGCACTAAAAAAGGTTCCCCTATGATTACGAGCCAAGAACCATTTTTGGTGCCATATAGAACCTTTTTTTTTTTAGAGTGCATAATGATGCTCACAACTTGAGTGAATACCCTATTTTACCAGTGTAAATGGTCAAGATTTATTGCCCTGCGGCAGTGCATGACAACATAGGACACACTGATGTACAGATATGCCAATCATGTCTGCCTGTAACATCCAGTCCCTCCCTCCAGCCCTCGATTCCTCAGGTGTTTATTGTCAAAACACACGATTCACTGTCTCCCTACAACAAAATGACTCTACATAGACTTTGATCTAATCGATTGAATCTATCAACACAGAGTGTGCCGTGTGTTTATAGCCAGGTGCCTGAGCTGCTGTCTCCTGCGCTGATCTAGATTGGATTACCTGTGGCTTAATGTACACTCTAAAAACAAAAGGTTCTATATGGCACCAAAATGGTTCTTGGCTTGTAATCATAGGGGAACCTTTTTAAGTGCTATATAGCACCAATTTTGGTGCTTCAGTGGTTCTTCAGCGGTTCTTCAGAGGTTCTTCACCGTTTCTTTGACTAAGGTGCTATATAGCACCGCTACCATATACAGAACATGTTAAGATAAGGTGCTATATGGCACCAAAAGTGGTTCCTCTATGATTACGACGAAGAACACTTTTTGGTGCCATATAGAACCTTTTTTTTTTTTTTAGAGTGTATGTGATACTGTAAAAATACTGTGTTTATGTTCAATTAACCAATAAAAATGTCATTGGTGTATCTTTAATTTGCTGAGAGATATGGGGGTTTTACTTACTGTGGGCATTTTTGAAAGCTTTATTTTAGTATTCTGACATATTTGATGGAATTAGTCAGATTTCATACAAACATTAAGCCATTGACTGCAGTTAACTTGAAATATCTCTGTCAGTTAAATTTTGCTGCCCTGCTCATTTAAATCCACTTAAAGTTAACATCTCAGTCTTGGCGTCTGTGCATGACAACAGAGACCTCGTGATCACCAGAACATCACAGATCAGCTGATAAACCTGGCATGTGCCGCTCACACATACACACACACACACACACAGATCTGCAGACCCTAGAGACCTCGCCCTGCCTTCATACACACGTTCCTTCATCTCCATTCACACACACAATATATTCAATGCTGTCTGGCCTTGTTGATGGGGCTATTCTATTGAGATCCAAAGAGCTGTCTCTTGTCCAACGACGCTGTAAGTGTGCCTGCTGTTTACTGACACATGCCACATCAATGGGCCAGTGTTGCTTGTAAACACAAGGCCTGATGGGGAGATAGACTAAGACAACTTGATTAAAAATGCCCTATGGCCCCATCAAGTGCAGGTGTGTGGAGAAAACCTGTTGTATTCATCTGAGCAGATGTTCCTGAGGAGATGTCCATGGTCAGTGGAAGAAACATTCTGCAGTTGGAAGAGCGAAGGAAGGAAAATCTATTTAAGCAACAAGTGTTTTCTGTTCTGTAATTTATTCCTGAAGGCAAAGCTGAATTTTCTGCATCATTACTCCAGTCTTCAGTGTCCTTCTGAATGATCCTTCAGAAATCATTCTAATCATTCAGAATTCTTTGATAAACAGAAAGCTCAAAAGAGCATTTCATTTGAAATGTGTTGTAACTATCTTTACTGTTACTTTTGATCAATTTAATGCATTCTTGTTAAATAAAAGTATTAATGTCTTCTTTTTTTTTTTTAAATCACTCTTTTAGCTTAATTTAAATGTAAGAACAATAAATAATTAGGATTTACATTCTTGGCATTATGTCATTGAGTATGTCTAAGACATGTGTTTTGACTGTTTGTGATTGAATATGGAGTTGAACTGTCTGTTTTCAGGGAGCTTTGCATGGTTTCTATTGGGCATTCATTAACAGAGATGGTTTCTGTCACATGCACCAGGAAAATAGCAGAAACCCCCAGTAATTCTTGGAAAATGTCATGCTTATTGATGAGCGCACTTCAAGATTCAGTTACAGCTCATGTCTGTGCAAAACTGTTACATTCACCGTGACGGTTTTCATGTGTCACAGCAATCCAATGCATGAGTTGCCTAAGGACACTGTGTGCGAGTGTGAGTGTGTGTGTGTGTGTGTGTGTGTGTGTGTGTGTGTGTGTGTGTGTGTGTGTGTGTGTGTGTGTGTGTGTGTGTGTGTGTGTGTGTGTGTGCGAGTGCGTGTGCGTGTGAGTGTGCGTGTGTGTGTGTGTGTGTGTGTGTGTGTGTGTGTGTGTGTGTGTGTGTGTGTGTGTGTGTGTGTGTGTGTGTGTGTGTGTGTGTGCGCGTACCTGGTAAACCCCACATTGTGAGGATCCAACAAAATATCCCCCCATCCAAAAAATAATACTAGTAATTTTTGGTCCCCATGTGGAAAACAGCTTATAAGTCACACTACTTGACGTTTTTTGAAAAATGGGTAACACTTTATTTGAATGTGTCCTTGTTACACGTAACATGTATTTATTATAGTAATAACTAAATAGGCATAATTACATGCAACTAACCCTCAACCAAACCCTAATCCTACCCTAACCCTGTAGTATACATGTAGTTAATTAATATTACTCAGTACGTAAATGTATTACTCCACTGTAACACGGACACCTTAATATAAAGTATAACCGTGTTTAAGGGAAGGTTTGTGTTTTGGGTTTTGTGTGTGCTTGATTTAGCATAAGGAACAGGCAGTTCTTACAGTCTGTCTGACGTGGCTTGTATTCCAGATTCTCTTTTAAAGGTCCCGTTCTTCGTGATCCCATTGTTCAAACTTTAGTTAGTGTGTAATGTTGCTGTTAGAGCATAAATAATACCTGTAAAATTATAAAGCTCAAAGTTCAATGCCAAGCGAGATATTTTATTTAACAGAAGTTCCCTTTCAAAGCCTACAGCGAACGGCTGGCTTGGACTACATCCTGGTACTTCCTACATAAATGACGTCGGTAGAACAGTAGAACAGACTAAACTCCGCCCACAAGAATACGCGCAAAAAGGGGGCGTGGTCTTGTTGCTGTCCCACGTGGAGAAGAGGACGTGTCGCGTGGAGAAAAGGAATTGTTGCGTTTGAGTGTGTTTGTCGCCATGTCGTCGAGACGCTGTTATTTTCATCCCGGAGTCAAATCACCTTTGTTTGGCTTTCCCAGGGACGCTGTAGAGATCATTAAGCGCATATATCTCCCGTTAAGAGGCGTGACCTTTCCACGTGCGCTAAGCTGCGGTCAAATCACAACACAGGAACCGTGCCACGTTTGCTAAGATGCGGTCAAATCACAACACGGGAACCGCTGGCACAATCAGAACTCGTTACGTATTTCTGAAGGAGGGACTTCATAGAATAAAGGAAGTCATCAGCCGTTTTTAGGACAGTGAAAACAGCAGTATACAGATAAGTACATTGTGTTAAAAATACTGTTTTTTTCTACACGCGAAACATGAACACATGTTATATTGCACACTGTAAACACAATCAAAGCTTCAAAAAAACAGAACGGGACCTTTAAAATGATTGCAGTGGTAATTTGCATGTAAATATGGAGGGAAAATAGGTACTGGAATGGAGAAGGATGAACTTGATTTTCTGTCTGAACCCCAGCCAAAGAAAAATACATTCAGTTCTTGAATGTACATTGAAGAATGCTCATGGCACTTGTACCAAAAGATTATTTTAAATTGTGTCAATAAAATTTAACACAATACAAAAAACACATTTATTTATGCATTTATTTATTTAAAGACATATATCATGTTACACTAATTTTCATCTGATATACCCCATAAACATTCATAAAAAATGTAACAATCATTTTAGCAAAAGCTCATAAAATACCAAAGCTACGACTTAAAAATAAACCAAAAAAGTAAAACCTAATATACAGGTTCCCTCTTATACAGCATTTTTTACACTATTTGTAATATAAAAAAAAAAAACATTTAACATTATAGGAGCTTATAAAATGAGGAACAAGCCGTCGTTACATTTTGAAATAAAATGAAAAATCTCTTTCTAAAGCTGTGGTTCCTACGAGGAAAGGAAATGTGCAAGCGAAACTGTAAAGAGCGTTTATTCTTAAAGCAGATGATTGTGTAAGGCGCTGGATTGAACATCAGTCCTAGATAACATGAAGAAAGCTCTGACTGTGGCTCATGTCCTGCCCCAGCATGCCTCATTTTCGTTGATTGCTTGTCGGACCCCTATAACCCAGCTCTCTACCCCTATAGAACAGCACCAGTCCCACGGGTTTCCCTCAGGACGCCTGAAAGAGACAGGGTAAAACAAACACAAACTCTCACACCTTCAGACGCTTTCGGCGACAGTCTTCATGAATCCTGGCTTGTCATCGTCTGGCCAAAGGATTAGGTTTACTGTGCGTCAACAGATTTGTTCCCAGTATATCAGTAAATGTTCACAACCAAACGAAAGAAGAATTATGCAAAATCACACCGTCAAAGCGCAAAGAAGAGCTTCTTATCATCTCCGTATGGATTATAATTCAGATCTCCTAACTGTCTGTGAAACGTGACACTGGAATATTGGGTGGGGAAGGCCGGAGAAACATAAACGAGACTCTTATTCCAAAAATGCTATCCAAATGATTCCTTATGGGAACTTTACAAGTCTGTGCAAGTGGACATGCAAACATTGGTCTTTGTGCAGCTACTCATTTCCATTTTCATTTCATCAAGTCATAAAGTACAAAAGAACGAGTGTCAGAACCTGGAGTTACAAGCCAAGCGGGATCCCAGACACACATTTACATCCGTTAACACTGTTTTTCCCTCCTAGATTCCTATAATGAAGAACTGGGGTCTTCTGTTAAAGCCTGTGGCTACAGATAAATCAGAGCATCATCATCTCTACCCGTTTGTCGTTCACAGGCACACATCTGGCCGTGTGCCATTCGCCTAACATCCAAAACCATAAACTCACTAGCTTTGAAATGCTTTCGTTTAAAATTTAAAAGAGAGGAGCTATGTTTTGCATGTCTGCATGAAGTATTTCCATAAAATCCCAGGCATTTATGAGGGGTGGCTTGAACGTTTTTTTGTTTTTTTTTAAGAGAATGACAAAACAAACAGATAAGTGATATTGATTTGTTTTTAATTGCTCTTGGAACATTCAGTATCGTATAGTGAGCTTCTGGTCGCGTCAAAGGGATGCTTTATCAGTCAAATAGATGCTTGTCACTAGAGGTTTCTCATTTATTACTGGTGGCTTTCTCTTGTAAGACCCGTTAGATTTCAGCACTGATCTCCAAATGGGCGTGCATGGTGCACTCAAGTGTGAATTGGATGACAGGGTTGACAGGAGTTTATGAACTGCAAAGCTGTCAGAGGTGGAGAACATGTCCCCACAGGCCCCCGGTCGCCCCAAGGCTGTCCTGATGGCCCACTGACACCCCAATAACCTGATACACGCACGCACACACACACACACACACACACACTCACTCACACAAACAAAAGCTTTGGAACACAAACAAAAATGTCACTGTTATGCAAATAGAGGTCAAGCTGCTGCTTTTTATGATGATCTTAAAGAGTTTGTGATCTTAAGCCTGACATGACATCTCTGTGTTAAAAGCCAACTCTAAACGATATGCTTAGAACCATTCAAGCATTATAATTCACTGCCCTCTGATCTTTCTATTATATGCCCATGTCTCTTCTCTTTTTATGTAAATATTTTGGCCTCTACAATGAGCAATTAAGCCTGACAGACAACCCCTTTAATAGTTTTCTAGTCAAACACTGTCTTAGACTCATTTTTGTTGTTGCACAAATCACTTATGACCCAAGTTTTTAACTTGAAGCGTCACTGAGATTGTTGACTTGTTAATAAATATAATACACTTCACTGTAGTATCTCAAGATTTTAACACTAACTATTAAATATTAATAGACATTAACATTATATATATATATATATATATATATATATATATATATATATATATATATATATATATATATATATATATATATATATATATATTCATTTTTTGTTTTATATTACTAGATTTTTTTAATCTATATTTATTATAAATATAATTTTGTTTAGCACTGGAAATAATTAAATATATAAAATAATAATAATAAAAATATAATATAATATAATATAATATAATATAATATAATATAATATAATATAATATAATATAATATAATATAATATAATAGGCCTATATATTAAAATTGTAAATTGACTACATATACGCAACCATTGAAAAGTTTGGGTTCAGTGAGATTTTTTTTTCCAAAGACATTAATACACTTATTCAGCAAGGATGCATTAAATTGATCAAAAGTGACAGTAGAGACATGATTTCCGCAAAAAATTGCGGAATACTAATTGTTTTCAATTTTGATAATAGTAAGAAATATTTCTTGAGCACCAATAAGCATATTTCTGGATTAATTCCTGACGAAAAGTCAGCTTTGTCAACACAGGAATAAATTACATTTTGAAATATAGTAGAAAACAGTTCTTTTAAATTGTAATCAAATTTGAACAATATTACTGTTTTTACACAGCCTTGGTGAGCAAAAGAGATTTCTTTCAATACCATAAAAAGTCTTAACAACCCCAACATTTTGTATGGTAGTGTAAGCCCTTCATATATTTTCATTTGGAAACTGAACAACTGGCAATGTCATTTCTATCGCAATGTCATGTAATAAGCCAGACAATTTATGAAGTTTCTCCTCCTTTCTATAAGGTGCTGACAGGGGCATTACTCTTGCTGTCAGTCCTCAATGGAAAGAGTTAGTGGGTGCAGGCGGTCGGAGGGTTTACCTGTCTCATGCCCCAGGCTCAGAATTATTGCTCAACAGAATACGATGAAATCAGTAAATCTCCTGCTACACCTGCTTTATCACCAGCAGCACCTGTCTGGAATAGAAACTGTCCCACTCTTTAGAGAGAGGGGATGGTGATGATGGGCCACACAAGAACATGTGCAGAACTGGAGTTCCAGTAATGCTACAGTTGTAAAGACAGCAATGATTCCAGGGTGTTGATTTATAGAATGATATAAGACATGAACCGGTTATAGCCGGCAGGGTGAATTAGGGTGAAATAGGAGAGAGGTGGGGGGGGTGTCACGGTGGCACGTGCTGCTGTTCCAGAGGGGACGGCAGGCAGCAGGTGCATTGTTGATACCCTAAACATGTGCAAGGAAAGTGCCAAGCCCTGGAAAAGACATTTCGGCTAAGATACCGAGAAAAGTAGTTGAGCCAGAACCTGCATCCTCCTGCATTTCCACCTCAAACAGCCAACTTGGTACGTTAAACATGTCAACAGAGTAATGGTAGAAGAAAAAAAAGTATGAAGATATGGGTGGGAGATAAAGAAAAACACGAAATGATAGACAAGTGTGGAAGAAAACCAACTGTAGATTGGTTTTCTCCATCCTCCAATTGTTGCTGTCTCACAATGAAAGTGCCTTTTTTCTATGCAGAGTAATAGTTTGACATTGAGGCAAATGGCAATGTGATGGCTAGACGACTGGGTCAGAGCATCCGCAAAACTGCAGGTCTTGTGGGGTGTTCCCGGTCTGCAGTGGTCAGTATCTATCAAAAGTGGTACAAGGAAGGAACAGTGGTAAACTGGCAACAGGGTCATGGGCGGCCAAGTCTCATTGATGCACGTGGGGAGCGAAGGCTGGCCCATGTGGTCCGATCAAAACAGACGAGCTACTGTAGCTCAATTTGTTCAAGAAGTTAATGCTGGTTCTGATAGAAAGGTGTCTGAATACACAGTGCATCGCAGTTTGTTGCGTATGGGGCCGCAAAGTGCCAACAGTGGGCATGTGAGCATCAGAACTGGACCACGGAGCAATGGAAGAGGATGGCCTGGTCTGATGAATCACATTTTCTTTTACATCACGTGGATGGCCGGGTGCATGTGCGTTGCTTACCTGGGGAACACATGGCACCAGGATGCAGTATTGGAAGAAGGCAAACAGTGCGAGCCAAATTTGAATACTTATGCATCAGGATTTGTTCAAATAGCAATTAGTGATGCTTACCTTAGCAAGAACAACTAGTGATGGTACAATGCAGGCAAACAATATCACATCTCTACGAGAAAATAATTAATTACTTGGTTTTTTCCATTCCTTCAGTTTGTTTTTCCTCCTTCGCCCATATTAAATATTGACCACACTTTGAAGTGTGTACACTAAAACATGGCTGAACTTTAAGGCTTGTTTGGTAAACTCATGGCACTGGCTGTGTCACCATCCCCCTGGACACAGGTGACTCATGTCAGACCCCGTCCCGCTGTTGGGAGTAAATAGAAGAACACGTGGCCTGGAATGTGACTTACAGGAAGGACATTTGCATGTCCTTGTCACATCTTTTCTTTATGCATTAATGCAGTTTCTGTGCCACCCATCTTTTCATCCGTTAAAAACAATTTATTATCACAGTGGTTCCCAACCTGGACCTGGAGTAATCCCAACACTGCACATTTTTGATGTCTCTCTAATCTGCCATCTGAGGTCTTGGGAGTTGATTAGTTGAATTTTTTTTAATGGATGTCAATGGCGGAGAGTCTTCACTATGCTGAATAAACTGCTTTTGTGGGAATACGGCTTATCATCTAATCTTCAACATGTTTACTCTTAAACTTTAGTTTTGTATTTATCTATTTCTAGAGTTTACACTCAAAGAAATACTGTTTTATAAGAGAAGTTACAAACAATTGTTAGGGTTAGGGTTATCAAAAAGTACCCGGATGACTTAGTTCTGACGGGATTCTAAAGTGTGTATAGACCATTTGGGTATTTGCAAACAGATGTGACGTTTTCCTGGTGGCAGAAAATTACAGTTCTGCAGTAGCACTCTGTATGGAAGCCACTTAATAAAACAATAAAAAGGTAATTTAGAGTTTATATCTAAAACTTGTTTTAACTTTTTTCCTTCCATTTCCGAGTTTATATTTCTCAATTCTAAGAAAAATAAAATTCAGAACTGCAAGATATAAACTCAATATACATTTTCCCTTCAGAATAGCAGATTTATATCCCCCAGTTGTGACTTTTTCCCCCTCAAAATTGTAATATCAACTTTGCAATTGCAAGAAAATGTCAGAAATGTGAGATAAAAATTTGTGCCTAAAAATTTTATGTTTAAATGCCACCTAAATAAAACGTTAAATATTATTTCATGCTGTAACTGTAAAGCTATCATGCCCCTATGAATGTAGGGGAGAGCGGGGCACAACCTAACGCTTTTGACTTTCTCAGTTTGTGTAAATCCACTTGGGGTTCAGAGTATTTGTCATGTGACAACATGTCCCATAGGTGGGGTACATTGTAACATGTGGTGGGGCACAATGTAAAATGACCAAATAACAGCTTAAAATGTTACAAAAAATATACAAGACAAACTAAAATATTTTGTCAACAAAATGCAATTATTAGCTTTTTAAAATAAAATAATGGCATTTTTTAATCATTAAAAATATAAGCAATTTTGAGTTTGACTACAAATACATCGCTAAATACAGCTATACAGCATAGTTCAAAACATAATAATAATTAATAATTTCTGAACATTAACTCTCAGTCATTATTCACCCTTTTCTCATGGTTTCTCAAAAGAATTCATAAAAATTTAGAATATAATGGCATATTTCTAATAGGGGCTCATTGTAACGCAGTGTTACCATCGGCACAACTGAGATTTAAATCTTGGCTCGTGTCTTCTGCTGTTAGATCAGCATTAAAGAACCATCTCAACTGTTAAATAACAGATATAAGATTAAAGGGCCGTTCTTCGTGTTTTTTTGAAGCTTTGATTGTGTTTAAAGTGTGCAATATAACGTGTTCATGTTTCGCGTGTAAAAAAACACAGTATTTTTCACACAATTTACTTATCTGTAAATTGATGACTTCCGTGTTCTATGAAGTCCCTCCTTCAGAAATACGTAACGAGTTCTGATTGTGCCAGCAGTTCCTGTGATGTGATTTGACCGCAGCTTAGCAAACGTGGCACGGTTCCCGTGTTGTTATTCGTCAGCAGCTTAGCGCACGTGGAAAGGTCACGCCTCTTAACGGGAGATATATGCGCTTAATGATCTCTACAGCGTCCCTGGGAAAGCCAAACAAAGGTGATTTGACTCCGAGATGAGAATAACAGCGTCTCGACGACATGGCGACAAACGCACTCAAACGCAACACTTCCTTTTGTCCATGCGACACGTCCTCTTCTCCACGTGGGACAGCAACAAGACCACGCCCCCTTTTTCGCGTATTCTTGTGGGCGGAGGTTAGTCTGTTCTACTGTTCTACTGACGTCATTTATGAAGGAAGTACCAGGATGTAGTCCAAGCCAGCCGTTCGCTGTAGGCTTTGAAAGGGAACTTCTGTTAAATAAAATATCTCGCTTGGCATTGAACTTTGAGCTTTATAATTTTACAGGTATTATTTATGCTCTAACAGCAACATTACACACTAACTAAAGTTTGAACAGTGGGATCACGAAGAACGGGACCTTTAAAATAATATCGGATTTGTCTTATTTTAAATAAACACAAAAAACAGAGATGAAAACTAAACTTAAGTGAGAAATTTACTTTTGCTATGGTTAAATGTTACATGTTCAGTAGCTAATATCTTCCAGAGATTTTTTAATTTTGGCACTATTTTTCCTCTAAATAATGTTGATATGGCAACTAGTAAATACACTAAGTTTCGTCTTTCTGGCATGTGTGGAAAGGATTAAAACATGCGCGTTACAACTAACCCCGCGGTGCCCCGCGCTCCCCTAAATAGTAGGCTATGTAGATCTATTGTTTACATCAAATCCATGCTTTAATAGCAAACTAATCATAGCAGGTTTAATCAGTCCAGTCTGTTTGAAATCACCAATTTCTTGCAACCATAAATGTCTGTGTTTAGCTCATAGACTGTAAACATTTTTTTTTTTTTTTTTTTTAATGGACGACGCACCTTCACTCTCTTCCATTGAAGCCGCAAATGTCCCAAATTATGGCGCTGGCATCTTGCGATAATTCTGGACCTGAGTCTGCGCAGTAGTGAGCTGCGGTATCAGGGCCCCGCCCACACTCCCACATAATCGGTTTGTACTGCAGAATAACTTATTATAAATAAACAGTTATGGAAATGTAGAAATTAAAGTTAAAGCTCCAATATCCTCCTGAAAATCCAGAAAAAAGAGGGTTGACGCCTCAGTGACTATTTCCCTCAGAGAAGCTGTCATTCTCTGTCAATCATGACATCACATCTCTCGTTTTTATAGCATCAACTAACTAAAACCATTTTTTTTTAAAAAAGAATACTTGAACGTACATCCGTGTTATTACCTAAAATGACAGAAGCCATATTTGTAAAAAATAAATAAATAAATAATTATAAATAAGTGTAATTTGATTGTTTAGTCTCACGTCCCATTAGATTGCATGGAAAGAGTTTATGACTTATACTGGGACCAGACACCTGGCGGCAATCGAAATGTTTTGGCTTTACTTTTCAGAACTTGTGCGGCACACTTGGCGTCACAGAGTGTCTTCGACAACGGAATAAGACATAGAATATTTATAGAATTCATATTCTATATATGAAGACCTTTTTTGCAATCCAATTCTGAGTCATTTTTCTCTTATTCTGTGGATTTTGTCCATTTTCCTCCACTTGTTAGCGCTGTTTTTCTGCCACCACAATGTATGTACAGCTGCAAATGAGTAACCTTGACATCAACTCCAAATTGGTCTATAGACCATACATAGCCCCGCCCCTTTTCTATCTTAAGGATTGTATTTCCACCGCATAAAGGAAAGATCTTACACATTACACTGACGTTTGGTATCACGTCTGCTTCAAACATTACACTGCTCATGATAAATTTCGTTAGCTCTACAATAAGTAAATCCACTTCACGACAGCAATGCCATAGAAATACACAGAGCTACCACAAAAATGGAAGTTTAAACACAAAATACTAAAGATGGCTGTGCGCTTGTTTCTCTCTTGCATAAGGTCTATACAATGGACACTTTACTATCCCATGAGGCCACGGGAGAGGATTTGTGAATGGCAGTGAAGCGTTGTAACTGATGCTGATAGGTCACATGATACTGACAGCATGGCAGATTTAGTAGGCTATGTCTGGATTACATTCATACTACACACACATACTGTAATGATGAAGTAGAGGCGTGCGCTCCGTGACACATACTATATAGAATGTACTTTTTTAGCGGTCGTAAAGTAATTACTTATTCAAAATAAGTACCTAATCAAGAGAGTATGTGATTTCCGACGTCTGCAGTGCTGAGGGTCCTCCGGGACCAGAGTTGGGAACCACTGCATTAGCCAATCCCTGTGTCCAATTTCACAAACGTTGGCATATTATAATGAGCTCATCAATGAGAATCTCAGAAACCAAAACCAAACATCCAAAAAGAATTCCTTTGCATTTCCCATAACGACTGTGACAGAAAAATGTCAGGAGTTTATTGTTGTTGTTCTTCCAGCACATAAGTTCCTCCATGTACCGTACCTCACATCTGGTGGACTAACTGTGGTCTTGGTCCCTCAAGAGACAAGAAAATCTTGTGTAATCCAATACAATGACGAAATGGTTCCATGCTTGTGCCTGCAGTCCTGTCCTGTTCTCTGGTTTTAAGAAATGGATGGACTGAAACCCCTCTCTTGTGCTTATATACATGATTTGGGAGTAAAATGTGCCAAAAAACAACAAACATCATGGGAGTAAGAGCATTTCGGTATTAAATATTTAAGATGTCAACACAGACTAAACAAGCACCAATCTGGGCCTAGAGAAATGAAAGAGATTCACATTGGAGTCTGTTTATCAGTTTCAACACCTAACAGACACTGTGTTGCCTCATCAAACAAAGAGGCCCTACTTTACTTACTTACTTACTTACTTTAGCTTTGAGTAAATATATCAGAATGATGAGTGATGTTTTTCAAGTTTTGATATCAAATAAAGCCCACAGTACAATGATTTTCAGTGAGGAATGTGTATAGGTCTTGATAGTTGGTTGCCCTTACGAAAATTAACCATGGTTTTATTGTAGTAAAAATGTAGTAACCATGGTTTTTTGGCTAATTGAATACCATTTATATAACTACCGTTTTACCACAAATACCATGGTTTAACTGTGGTTAGAGAAGCAAAACCATGGTTAATTTGCGGTTACCATGGTTTTACTACAATAACCATGGTTTTTTGGTTTTATTTGTAGTAAAACCATGGTTTATTTTCGTAAGGGGAGAGGCATTTCTACCGGAAGGAAAGTATCTGGAAGGACAATACTGCCACCATGTGGACATGGCTGTTGCCAGAAGCAATGTTGCGTACGACACATCCTGATTTTGTTGATCCTGGAACAACTTTCCTGACCGAAAATTCACCCATAATCATATTTCTACCCCTGAACCTAACCCTACCCATAATTTATCCCTAAATTCAGAGTGAAATGATAGATGCATAACACTGATGTAAAAACACCTAACCCTGGTTGTAAAAGGTAAACGTGTCCCTCAAATCTGATTGGTTGATTGGAATGTTGTTCCAGGATCAAAAAAGATGTTGATCCAGGAACATGTTGTACACTTCATCAGGTTCTGCGTTACGGACGACTCAAACTGTTTCAGTCCTTTATACTTTATGTACTTGTTGGGCAGTTTATTAGTTCTTGTAAGGGGACAATGCCTCTACAAAACAGAGTAGGCATAACATGCATAATACAATAGCTACCCTGCTGAAAAATCCATCTTAAACCAGCGTAAGGTGGTCAGGCTCACGGTTTTGGCTGGTCTCCCAGCCTGGTCATAGCTGGTTTATCAGACTGGTTTTAGAGGGGTTTTGATTTTTTTTTTTTAGCTGGTCAGGCTGGTCTTAGCTGGTCAAACTGGTCTTAGCTGGATATTGTTGGTCTTAGCTGGTCAAACTGGTCTTAGCTGGATATTGTTGGTCTTAGCTGGTTTTAGCTGGTCAGGCTGGCTGACTGTCCTTATTTTTTCTGCCACTGGGTGTTTAGACAAATAATTTATATCTGTATATGGACCATGTAATCTGATTAATTTGTAATTAGGTAAAATGTTCATCAGCTAAATTAGGCTGGGAGACCAGCTAAAACCAGCTAAACCAGACTGGAAGACCAGCTTGACCAGATAAACCAGGGTGGGAGACCAGCTAAAAGCAGCTTGCCACCAAATTGTCCAGACTGGAAGACCAACTTAACCAGCTAAGTCAGGCTGGGAGACCATCTAAAACCAGCTTGACCAGCTAAATCAGGCTGGGAGACCATCTAAAACGAGCTTGACCAGCTAAATCAGGCTGGGAGACCAGTTTAGCCAGGCTGCTAAAACCAGCTACTTCCATCTTAAACCAGCTAAGACCAGCCAACCAGCTTAGGCTGGTTTTAGCTGGATTTTTCATTTGGTATGAAGATATTTGAATGTATTTATTTTGGACAATGTATATATACATTGTCCAAAATAAATACATTCAAATATCTTCTGAGAATGAGAGACAACATTCACTATTGATCATGATTAATAATAACACATCATGTCCAGCATGATTTGTTGCAGGTCTCATTAAATATTTCTCATCCTGCAAATCTTTGTTGTTCCGCACACGAGTGTATGTTACATTTGTAATACCTTTTTATTAATAATATACCATGTCATCTACTGTTGGGGGAAAAGGCACTGCTATTATTATATTGGGCTGTTTATTTATATTTTTTTAAATGCACATTTAGATTGTTTGGATGTTTCCATATATTTTTATTTTGTAAGATCTTTATTAATATACAAGCTTTATATATATAGACCATTACAGTGTGATGTCAACATTGATAGACCAAACAAGTTTATGATCATTTAAGGGAATGCATGTATGGGTTGGAAGTACAGTTGCAATCAAAATTATTCAACCCCATGACCTTCAGCAAACCTTCAATTTACTGCCAAAGACTTGCAAGATGACCGGATGAAAGGAGTATAAGAAGAACACTAGACAAGCATGGCCTTCATGTTGGGACATCTTGCCGAATGCCACTCTTGCCCAAGAAGAACATAAAAGGCTGACTTGAAAATACAAAAATTTATTTGGATTGACCAGTGGAGTTCTGGAAGAATGTTTTGTGGAGTGATATGACCACACTGGAACTGTTTGGACCCATGGATCAGCGGTATGTCTGGTGCAAAAAAGGCAAAGCTTATGAGCAGTGTTGGGGGTAACTCATTACAAGTAACTTGAGTTACGTAATAATATTACTTTTTCCAAGTAACTAGTAAAGTAACGCATTACTTTTCAAATTTACAACAAAATATCTGAGTTACTTTTTCACTTTAATTTGACTGACAGCTCCCCTGCCCCCATGTTGAGAAAAATGAGTGCAGAGGCGTTGTGTGTAAACATGATGGTTATTGTAGTTCCAGACTAAATGTGAGCATTTATTTATCTCACTTGCACAATAAAGATCAGTGCTCCTCAAAATGAATAAAATCAGTCAAATGCAAAATCAGAGTACTATGCAAACCTCCAATAATTAAATGTAAAATAAAATGACTATTTTTATGCATAATCTACCTTTATATTTAATTTACCAATGTCTTGCTGCTGACCTTTGATGATGAAAATGACTAGATTTTTTGTTTTTATTGATAAAACTTTTTTCTCCTGCATCCTATTCTACCATTATCCAGAATGGCAGCACAGCAGATCTGCGCCCTCTACTGTTCATGCGTGAATTTGCATTTTTACCTCAGCCTGGGGCTTATTATTTCAATTTTGGTATGAAGAGGTTTTTACCTTTGCACAAAAATATAACGTTTTTGTTATAAACAAAAACAAAAACAAGCCCAGCCGAGAAAAAGTAACACAACGCATTACTTTTCTTGAAAAGTAACTAAGTAACTCAATTAGTTACTTTTTAAGGGAGTAACGCAATATTGTAATGCATTACTTTTCAAAGTAACTTTCCCCAACACTGCTTATGAGCAGAAGAACATCATCTTCTCCATAGTCAAATATGAAGGCGGACCAGTCTTGTTATGGTGGTGCTTTGCTGTTGCAGAAAGTGAAAATCTTGACTGTATGAAGTATCAAGCCATTTTGGCAAAGATGGTGATGGCTTCGGTGCAGAGACTGAAGCTTGATGATCAATGGCATTTCCTGAAGGACAGCCATCCCAAAGTATACACCCAAATCTACTTAAGCCTGGTTCAGGGATCAGTCATAGAAAGCAGTGAACATGAAAAACAAAATATTCTGCACAATTTTACTTTCGTGGGTTGAATCATTTTGAACACGAATGTTTAGACTATTTGATTTGTCACTAACTTTATACGTTCTCAGAATTACTCATATGTCTTAAACTTTCTATAATCGTTTACTGATTCATTGTTTTCATCAAATTCTGTTCTTGGGAAGAATACATAGGTTGAATGCATCTAACTGCATGATTTGTATCATCTTAGAACTGTACACGGCTGACATATGGACATGTACACAGGTGCCTCTGATAGCTAATTACTCTAAATTGTAATGTAGACACATTATCTGTAGAGCTGCTTTGAAACGGTGTATTGTGAAAAATGCTATATTAATAAATATGAATTGAATAACGCCATTAAATCAGATGTATTCATCCAGAATGCATATGTATGGCATTCTATGCCATGCTGAATATATTCGATAATTTTATATTGAAGATTCTTCAAAGTTAAACAGCATTGGATTTTATACACCTAAAATAGTATGTAATCCAAAGAAATAGATGCTAAAAAAAACAGTACAAAAAAAAAGTTTATTTCAATATCTCTGAGGTCCACTGCCCCAAAATCAATCAAGTCTGAAAGAAAACCAATCAATGCAGAAAGTATTACAAAGATCAACAGTGTCCAAAATTGAGTAAAACAACAGGCTGAATAAAGCTCCATCCATAGTCTGGTGACATGAACCGAAGCTTCCTTTAAACAAAATCATGTTAACGGCGAACATACATTTGTAGAAAGGAGCACAAATGTAAGTCAAAAAAGATAACAACTGTCCAGAATTGGGTTCAGTCTTTACAGATGCACTGGTGTACACTTACACCATGCAAAAAGTCACCCACAACCATTTGACATTTAATATGATTATAAAATGATTGAATATGAAGTGTCCTCAGATTGGTTTAGGCAGAGATGTGACTTCCTCCAGACACTCATCATAGGCTTCTTTATATTCATCATGCGGTTTGACCATGATAACACAGGTGGGCCGCTTGGATCCAGCTGAAGAACCCAAATCCTAAAGAAAGAGCAATACAAACATAGGAGTATTGTCACTGTACTTTAAATTTGATTTGGAAAGGCAAATATAATATTATATACACACTTCTAAACTTACAACTTTAGATGGAACATAAGCATAAGGCATGTTTCGGTCTTCACACATGATCGGTAAGTGACAATACACCTCGATGGGAAGAGTGTCTCCAGCAAATATCACAATACTGAAAGATGAGAGAAAATAGCGTTAAAATAACAAACTTTAGTGTGGACCATGATGATAAAACATGAGGAAAATAAACCATCTTACCCAGTCTCCCCTTTGTTGATGAACTTCTGTACCTCTTTTACTCCTCGTCGGATCTGTTTGACTTTAGCAGCTGTGGAAAAACAACGATAATGAATAACTGACTACAACCACGTGCCTGTCCCTTAAACAATACAACTACGATCATATTTAGTATACTTTTATTCAGACTGAAGGGTGTAATATTTAACTATTGTCATGAGTGGGAGGAAAACAAAACTTTGTTACCTTTCTTGACGCATTTGTAGAGCTTTTTGCTTAGTTTACGCGATGCAAGCGGGTTTGCGATGGGATTTATATTAGCTATTAATTCTTGATATGATTTCTCTGTTCCACCGGTCTCCTCCTCAACGGGTTTCTCCTTCTTTACCTTTGTCATTTTTCGCTAAAATATGTGAAAGTTATAACTCAGAGCTTAGCTTCAGGGTAATTTAGTGTTGCAGGCCAGAACACACGTGCAGTGAGAATCTGAACGTCTTTCCGGTGTTTTTTCTCCACGCTATTTCGGCGTTATGTACTGTGAGTTCGTTTGAAAACACTGACCCCTAGTGTACAGAATGAACAAATGATGAGATTTTATTCAGACAACACCTCGGCCTCGCACACATACACTCAAAACGAATCGTTTTCAACATTTACAAAGGATACATCTGTAAAAACTTGTTTACATGAAAATAGCTTACAGTTTCTTCTCAGTTCTCAAAAAGTAAACTATCAGGGCAAAATAAATACATATAAATATTTTTTTATCTCCCAAATAACATTGTCCAAAGTGGAATTAAACATATATCTCATGGGCATTTCTTCCCTCGAAAAGAGAACTTCTAGTATTTGTTTTTGGGTAATGGTGGCCTATAACACTTACTTGACACATTCAACAACAGCCAATGACTTCCTGGGAACATTACAATAATGGTAAATAGTTAACATTAAAGGGACAGTTCACCCAAAAATGAAAATCCTGTCATCCTTTACTCACCCCTCGTGATGTTCCAAACCTGTATGAGTTTCTTCTGCTGAACAAAAAAGAAGATATTTTGAAGAATGTTTGCATCAAAGCAGATAGAGCAACCATTGACTACCATAGTATTTTTTCCCTACTATGGTAGTTTATGGTTGCACTGCTTGGTTATCAACATTCTTCTAAATATCTTCTTTTGTGTTCAGCAGAAGAAACTCATACAGGTTTGGAACAATTTGAGAGTGAGTAAATGATGACAGAATTTTCATTTTAGGGTGAATCATCCTTTAACATTAAAATTATGCATTATGAACTCACATGAAGTAGAATGAATAGTATATTTTTAAATTATCGCTGTAAACATGATTGTTTCATGATGCCTACTTCATTAACTATTGTTAAACATATAGAAACTCATTATTAAGTGGTAGTAACTTTCTAATAGAAGTCATTGCTGTCAACTATTAATCACTTACAGAAACCACCACGACAAGGGTGTAAAGTGCATTTTTCCGGGTCAATTTAACACCACGATTCTTATTACACTGCCTTTAACGCACACAAAGCAATAATGAATCTTTCCAAACATTAAATGGGCATTGGACATTCTGTAAATCAGGGTTCAAAACAAAAACAAAAAACAAACTAAAAAATGCCTAATTAATCTGTGTAGATTACAGGTTAGATAAAACAGTGCAACATTTACAAATACATATAAATAACCATAACTTCAAAGAGTAAGTCAAATGTGTAGTTGTCTAGAGATGTAAGAACATACTAAGAGTGTAAAAAAATAAACTAGAGAGGACTGAACCAAGGCCCTGTCACTGCTCCTGTGTCTTCACAGCAATACCCACATGGGCATGGCGAATGGTACGTCCATGCAGCATGTAACCGTCTTGCTTCACCACAGCTATGGTGCCGGGCTCCACTTCCTCTGCTGGAGTATGACAGACTATTTCATGCTGATAAGGGTCGTAGGCGGCTCCCACAGGGCTCATCTTCTCCAGTCCATGCTTGGTGAAGACGCCCTGCAGCCGCCCCTGTATGTGTGCCAGGTATTGTGTCAGCTGCTGCACTCCATCCCTCTCCTCAACTTCTGTGCTCTTCTCCAACAGGTCTGCCACCTCCACAATGTCACGGCAGAAACTCTGAATCCCTGCAGGAGGAGCATGACGTTTAATACAATATTGCTAGAACAATGCAATGTGAACACCTGTCAGCAACATGTGTAGCTAAATTAAAAGTAGGTTACCAAATATTTTGGCGTCCTCAACAAATTTCTGTGTTCTTCTTCTAACATTGTCCGAGTCAGCAAGGGCTCGTTTGTATCTCTCCTGTGAAAAGAGTTTGATTAACAATTGCCAAAAGCAAAAAACAACCAAACTGCAGATACAACGTTGATTAAACCTGATGGCAAAAATAATGCAAATAGGCTTATACAATTTATTTAAAGCAATTAGTGTTAATTTTGTTGATGAAATCTATGATGAAAAATGTTTGTCGACAACCTTTTTTTTTTTTCCACGACTAAGACAAGACGACACAAACTTTGAACAATAACTGTGACTATATCAACATGCAAAAAGACGAGACTAAAATGATAACTTTACCAAAATCTCTCTTCGATTTTAGTCGAAAAAAGGGGGGCAATATTACAGACAAGCCTCTATGACAGTGGTCGCCAACCCGTCGATCGCGATCGACTGGTCGATCTTTATCACTGTCCCGGTAGCTCCCGATAAATAACCGAAAAATAATTAACAACATGTAACAAGTAGAATTATGTACTGCTCCTTTAATGCAGAAGGCAGTCCGTGCCGTGGACGGAGCGCGTGCTGTGAACGTCGCATGTATGCGTGTAATATTTCTGTTGCTCTCACTGTTTATTTTCTGTTCAGTAACACAGTTGTTAGTGAAGTGTTTTGCAAACTGCCCCATGTGGGCGTGGGATCGACAACGCTGATAATAAACCCCTGTGAAATATCAGATACGTGAGTTTTGCTTTCACTTGACTAACGTTACAACCATTCAGGCCAGCTATCCGGCCTCTCTGTGTAAAGTCGTACAAACACATTATCAAGGCACGAAATCGCTCCTTATGCTCCCAAAATGTATTATCTGCAACCTCAATTCACACAGCAACAAATTGACCGATGCTATAGTTATGACAGCGCTACTGCAGCTGAATATCTCTTCAGCAAACTGCCGCAAAGGAAAGTAAAAGTTGCAGACGCTCATACACAATCACTATCATTAAAAGTAAAGTAACTAAATGATCAGTGCTTATGCCACTCTCTCTCCTATTGCAGTCCTTGATTTGAAATGAGCTGTTTTGATCAATACAATGCAGCTCATATTTGTTGATTTCGGTGATGTGAACTCCATTAAAAATGCATATAACGTGGGAATTGAAGACACCACATTTATGTGACCAAGTGTAAATGGAATCGTTCTGATAAATCAGATATCTGATCTGTAAAAACACGAAGTGGACCAGGTATAAATAGTCCCAGCAAGATAACTGTTCGGGATGCTTGAAATATAGGAAGAAAAATATAAATATTGAATTGGGGAGGGGAGGGGAGTTAAATTAATGTATCTCTGAACGAAACTGTCTCAGTTTTGATGGCATTTTACAGCGGTACCCAAAGAAACGCTTCTTTTCCATAAGCACCATCTACTGTCAAAAAGTGAATTAGCATTTTTATTCAGTCCATCTGTTTTTGTTTTGTGCAGGTGTGTCTTATGTATCAATTTCACAAAGCTAAAGCTGAATAAAGTCTTGAAATTATGCAATCTAATTTAAATAAAAAAAACACTGCTCATGCTACATGTGTGTACCTTTGTTTGGGTAGTGATTAAAATGTAGTGGTTGCCTCACATTTCAAATGGCAAATTTTTTAAGCTAGTTTGGGCTGTTATAGAGCAAATAAACAACAAAATAATTTGCTTAAGCAAAGAAAAAAAACGACAGATGTTCTCGAAATAAATAAAAAAAAACTCTGAATCGGCCATGAAAAATCTATAAGTAGATCTTGCCTTTCATCAAGGCTGAGGTCAGGGATCTTTGGCTTGAAAAGGTTGGTGACCACTGCTCTATGAGATGTCGAAAGTTTAAATCCCCCAATCAGAGGAGGATACATTTTCTGTCCAGTGTTTTGCTTAATCATTGCAACCCATGTGCACGCGCTCTCTCTACACTGCGGAAGAAGAGCCAATGATATAAAAACACAGACAAACAAGCAAGCTGGAGTTCAGCAATCTCCATTGAGATATTCTGCTTAAATGAAAGTGTCATTCAGCCAGTCTGTGTTCTGTCACACCCTGTTGCTGCAACTCAATCGATCAAACATTCTCAGTGATGAACTGTAATAAATCCAAACATGATCTCAACTATATTTGCAATTGTGGTCGCTGAATAAATGCTCTTATGCAAACTCTGTGTGACAATAATACGTTGTTTTAACAGAAAAAAAAATCTATATAATTTAGAAATATTATTAGGAATTTTACTGCTTTAATTTATGAGAAGTTTGTTTTACCAGTTCATATCATGCAGAGTGTGTTAATTAATATGAAAAACAGCCTGATATGATAACCATTATGCAGCATGACGAAAATGTGTTCATAGTTTTCATTGATTAAAACCAAACTAAAAGGCCCAGACATTTATAGGCCTGGGGCCCGTTCTTCGTACCTCGCTAACTCAGTTAGCTGGATTTGATTGTTGACGATTTGGCATGATCTTGGATTGTTTGGTTCTTCGAAGCTCATCCTGGACTTGCTGTCATAGCAACAGGTCCGTAAGCTTAAACCTGCTCGCGAGCAGATTTATTTCATGTAAACAGGATTAGATTGCATCTTGAGGTGATACTTAAAATCTGTCCCAGCCACCTCTATTTTATTACAAGAGTTCATTACTGAACCAGGGGCAATAATAATCATTTTAAATAATAATAATATACAAATTTTAAATTGTATATGAGAATGTATATAATATTATAATGTTGTGTATAATACTATAGACACAGCCACTTGATTGAGCGATTTATTTGTGATGGAATAATTACATTATAATTTTATTGGAGGTTTGCACACATGTTGTACAGTTAATCTGAGGCGTGCATTAATTTAAGTGATGACGGATATTATGGGAGTGGCTTGATGCAGCGCAGGAGATGCAGAGAATTTGACCTTGACCTTGACCCTTAAGAAACTTTAATACTGTCACGTTACAAATCTGCTTCAAATTGAATTAGAAATTGAATTACAACACTGAAATAAAAATGTAAAGGGTGTACAAATACTGTATAAAATCGTGAAGATAAATAATTGGTAATCAAAAAAAAAAAAAAACATTTATCATTGATCTATTATAACTTTTATGTTGGTTTGGTCGTTTAGCTGTTTCCTTATAACGGTCCAGATATTCGTGGGGTTTTTTTGTGTAATTTGCCAAGTTATTTGCCAGGTGACTTTTTTAATTAAATGATGTCATTACGTTGCTGTCTTGACGCCAGCCAATCGCTGCATTGCTGATCATGGTTTCGAGTATCGATGCATCTGCCCTCTTCAGGGAAAACAAGAACGCGCAGTGATCTTAGATCATTTAATCCAGATATTTAAATCCAATCCGCAAATTCGTTTGAAGAACCAAATTAGCCAGACATCAGTTATCACGATTAACAGATCTGGGATCTGTCAAATCATCTCAGATGTATTAAGCGAGGTACGAAGAACGGACCCCTGGTTTCACAAACAGGGCTTAGATTGAGCCAGGATTAGGCCTTAGTTAAATTAGGACATTTAGGTAGCTTTTATAAACATGCCTTGGAAAAAAAATATTACTGATGTGCGTCTTAAAACAAAACAATGAGCGACATATTTTAAGATTTGTCAGTGCCATTGCTTTCAGTTAAAACGGCTCAAACATGCATTTTAGTCTGGGACTAGCTTAAACCTTGTCTGTGAAACCGGGGGTTAGTAGAATAAAACGTGACCAAACAAAAACAGGACATGGTTGACTAAATATGATAAACTAAAAAGTTCATTTGACAGGACTAATACTAAAGTACTTTTTAGTTTTTTATCATATTTAGTCGACCGTGTTTTTGTTTAGCGTCTGTGTTTTTGTTTAAATCACTCGGGAGGACAGAATTTAATAAAATAAAAAAACTACAATGTGAACTTACTGTAAGGTCGTGAACCTGCTCTTCCAGTTTTCTAGCTCTCAACTCCAACGTCCTGAAATGTGTCACAGAATGACTGTGGTCGTCATCTCCATCGTCACCTTGGCAGTCGTCACCAGCACTACGCTGTTCCACCGCAGTGCTGAAGAGCCCTGCAACGGACCTGGAGGAAAAAAATTCCTCAGCATGATCATTGCATCTAAATGGAAAATGTATTTTATATTAGGCGGCTTCTAAAGCCTGTATATCCAATCAAAATCCCTCTTTTACACCACAGTTAAAAGACTATGGTATTCAGCTTTATGCTGAACACAATACTGTAATGCTTATGTTCTTTCAGCATAAAGAGATCTGATTGGCAAAGTAATATTACATGAAACAACAAATTATTTATTTATTTTTGACCGCAAAATATTTTACATTGCCAAAGCTTTAGCCTTCACAGTTCTCTATGGCAGGATACAATGCCCCTCAGGATAAAAGGCCACTTAAAACACAACACAGCACCGGTAATGCCACAACAAATTGTTTGGCGTTGGCATAATTGGAGAGGAATGATTTTGTTGTGATGGATGTGAAACACGGTAAAAAAAAAAAATAGGTAAGCCACGAATTATGAATCCACTCCCATGACTTAATACATGTCCACATTTAATTAATTAGTTTTACCGGTACGATTTAACCAAATTAAATTGTGGGAATATTTTAGTTCAAACGTGGCCATGTTGTACTAATTATTTTCCTCATTTTAAATGAGTTAAATCATGCATTATATATCAATGACATGTGCATCTTTTTTTGTGTCCAAGTGCATCATTTCCTTTTAAAATAAATTGAAATAAATTCATGACATATCACTTTATTCTGTGAAACCTATTTAGTTTGAATTCATTTGAGTAAATTTAAACAATACATATTTTTTGTTTTGCTATCTTTAACTCCCCAAAATGTCAGGTGGTGCAACTGTCTAAACAAATCAACAGACAAAGAAAACCATTTAAAATGGTGTCTTAACAATAAAAAAGTAAATACCATGGCAGAATTTTAGGTTTGAAACCTTTCATAGAAACATTTTTTATAAATATTAGTTTTAAAGCTGTTGAGATCATTGAAAAACTTTTGTCCAACAATTTGTATATTCTCAAATGTCAGAGTAGCACAACTGCAAACATGGCTCTTTTATTATGAATTGACAAGGTAATAACAGGAAACATGATAATGCATCATCCAGAGGAAACTGATCCTAGAGGCAGAGTGAAAGGTTTGTAGATCTCTCTCAGATACTAGTAAAAAAAACAAAACACTATTTAATGTATTGGTATGTTAGTACACTTTCCATGTCAGGTGGTACAACTACAGTATATACATAGATACAATTTATCAGTTCTATAAATCATTAATTTCAAGCTATGTGTGTAAATATTTAATACATAAATTAAAAAAAAATCATAAATAAAACTTTGGGACAGGGAGTAAATTCTTACTACGTGTCCTTTACCCATTGTATCCTAAACAAAAATTCTTGAATTTTTATTGTGGGCTCAATTTGATCCTAGAGAACAAAAGTGGCTTAAGTTTATTGGGACAATGGGATGGGGATGGGGGGTATGTCGGTATGTGTCGCGACAAAGAGAATCCACAGGGAAAACCATTCATCATTACGAGTGATTACACGTTTACTCCGTTTTACATGAATAGTTGCGAAAGTAACTGATCCGTAGGGTTGATGATTACTCAAGGGAAAGTAAAGTTATGAAAACAAACAAACCTTGAAATAGCAAATAAAAACCCATTGCCGGTGTAATTACTATATCGGACACTATTGCAATACATAGAAGCATTGTTACATTTCACAGCCCGTTACAAGGACAAAACGTTTTAAAGTAAAAGAGAGACAGGTGTGATAGTAAAGCTGACAGACGTGATTGATGGAGTAACGTACTCTTGCTAAACAACTTGACAACACATTTTAAATTACAAAATGACAAATGATCGACGTGTTCGTCGTTTCTGAACAAACTCTGGGTTGTATTTATTGGTCACATTGAGGTTTGAGTCCCGCTAAACCGTTAAGGTTAACGCTCTCGTTAGCCGGTTAGCAGCGACGCTTCCCCCACAACACTTGGCAATAATGTGAGAAAAAAAACATTTTCTCGTATTATTTGTACATTTGTCTCAATATTACTCTTTAAATCATGTTTTACCTGGTGACCGCCCTTGGTGTTAACCTGCACAAATCGATGGGATATCTTCTCGTTGCGGTCAGAAAGCGCACGGCCATTTCCTCAGTAGCGTATGTGGGGGACGTGCGCGCGTGACCTGCTCGACGAGTCACTGTTCAGAATTCACTAAGCGAGTCGATTCACTAAAACAACTCTGAATCTCGCTTTATTGGTGCTGCAAAAAGTACAATCCTACATCTACGGTTAATTATATCTAATCGTAAAGCCATTAAATCAGACAGGTGTTGTTGTTTTTTCTTCAGCCTACTCCGTTTGACTGATTGAATCCTTTATTAAACACAATACTCTGTGGGTTGTAATTCTTTTGTGCCCCAGGCAAGGACCACCCACCCAGACTCACACAGCCAACTCAGATATCCCCTAATTTAACGTGGTCGATTTTATTCGTATCACAGTATAAAAAAGCATTAATATATTAACACTCCAAATAACCACATTGAAAAATAGATGTAGTACAATGTATTTTATGGAAAACTAAATCCATGGACCCCTGTAGCGCAGTAACTTCATGGATCCCCAGTTGTCAACCCTGGGTCTGCTTGATATGGTCAATGAATGAATTCACAGATTTCAGAAGCAACGCATATCAGAGTTGATGTTATCCACCATTAAAATTGCCATTTGCTTCTATAAACAGAACTCCAACAAAGCCATTTTTGAAAACACATTTATTACAGTTATCAAGATATTGCAGAGAGAAAAAAACAAAACAATGATTGCTTTCTTTAAACTGGTTTTATGTACATAGTAGAAATAAATAAATCTGGTAAATTAAGTGCCCTAGTATTTAAAAAAAGAGGGAAATCCTTTGAACTCAGTTCAGTTTCAAATAATATATAAAAAAGGGAGACATTAACTGCACAAAAATCAGCAGAAAGACCACATCAGTTTCCTGTGGCATTATACAGTAAGAAGTGAAATGACACAATTTCACAGAATTCAGGCACCTTTTTTAACATTTATATTAAACAAATAGATGTTTATAAAACACTGCTTCCTGAACATTCCCTTATCCTTGCCATCCTCATGCAAGTTTTATTTAACATTCATCTTTATTTACATACAGACTCCCATCTAATACATGATCAACTGTCCTGTGCATAAGTGTAGTGTAGTGGACAGCCAGGATGGTCACAGATCTTTCCTTTCACTTAACACATTGGAACCAAGATCCTCAGACTCTCTTGATGACAGCACTATAATTACATCACTTTCTTTGACTCCCATTCCTAAATATAACATAACATTTAGAAGAACAGTATTAAACAGCATCAGCATCAAGCATCAGTTTTGAATGTTTCATTTAATCTATATAATGTTAGAGATTAGTTCAATCATATACCTTGGCTTTCTGCATGACATTTCCTTTGGTGGACGCATAGATGGACAGGGGACGTTTCTTCATTTCAGATGCACAGTTGACCGGCACAGTGGCATCATTGTAAATGTGTTCCTTTTTTTTAACTGGAACCTACAAGTATTAAGATACAAAATTATTTTTTAATGTAAATTCCGTTTACTCTGAAGAAAAAACATATTTAGAGTCAAGAATGCATGTACTTTAATGATGAGTTTGCTTTCCACAGGTGCCCCCAGAATTCCTCCAGTCAGAGACTTCTTAAGTTTCTCTTTCACCTCCGCGAGTTGCAATTCCAGGTCCACTCGCTCAGCTTCCTTCTGACGGCAGCTTTCCTCCAGCTGGGCCAGGTGCTGCTCAATGGCTTTCTGCTGTTTATCTGTTGCACATATATACAAAACATATAACGTTAAAGTGTCCCTATTATGCTTTTCCGGATAATATGGTACCTTAGTGTACTATAAAGCTGTGAATGTGAAAGGTCTGCAAATTTTAAAGATCAAAGTGCATGACAAATCTCGATTCTGTAATTCCAGCCTTACTTTCCACACAAACCTACATAAGTCTGGAACAAATATGCGTAATACCAGCCTAAGCCTCTAGAAATTTTACGTTCCCAGAACGTCCCCACTGGTGTCAAGGATGTCGCCTAATAATGTTCCCAGAACGTTCCAAGAGGGTCATGATGGGGAGTTCTTTAAAGGGTTCGGGTACGTTCTCGGAATGTTTAGGGGACCATATTTTATTTGCAAATTTGATGTTCCCAGAACGTTCTCAGAACCTCCCCGCTGGTTTCAAGGACGTCACCTGGTAATGTTCTTAGAATGTTCTGAGACGGTCATGATGTGGAGTTCTTTAAATGGTTCGGGGATGTTATGTGGCGGACCTTCACAGAACAGTCAGGACGTTCTCGGAAACGTTTAGCGGACCATATTTAATTTGGAAATTTGATGTTCCCAGAACGTTCTCAGAACATCCCTGCTGGCAGGGCTGGACTGGTAATCTGGCATACCGGGCATTTTCCCGGTGGGCCGATGCACTTTGGGGCCGATACAAGGTTATTTATTTATTTTTTTGCCACTGATTGGCCCATCATGCGGGGACAGCTGCCCATTGGTTTGTCTTCTGAATTGACAGGCCAAAGCTAGACATACTCCCTCCATATTCATAGACTGTGTCCCTTTTAGGTGCTGTTTTTTCTATTTTTATTTTTTTGAGCGCATGAAACTGCAAAAGACGCATATCCGCACAGCGCTATCAAATGCGTGTTGTGTTTCTGCTGCTCTATGAAGTGAGTCTGAATTTTGTTTTATACAGTCATGTGATATGGGAACATGTTCTGCCACTGAATCAGCTGAAAACAGCCGTGAGCATGTAAATACATGACGAGGTCACTTGGAAAACGGCAATACACGCAACTAGCTACAAACTTGTCACTCTAGCACAACCACAACAGCTTGCAGCCACTAACTGTGAAGAAATATGGTGTTTTGGAAGAAATGTATATATTAAAAATGTTGCTATTATTACTTACATTAAATATTGCGGAATATAAATCACTTTTATAGAGGCTGTTTTTGTATTTTCTACATGTGTTTACAATATTTTTTATTACAAATTCAATAGTTTATTGTTATTTATTTATTTTAGAAACCATATACCCATGGTGATGAGGAGCATGGTTTTACCTGTGACTACCATGCTCTTACAGTTAAATGAAACTACAGTTAAACTATAAATAAAATGTCTAAAAGTAAATAAATAAAAGCTTTTTTCTCTTTAAATGAACTTTTTAATAGATCTAATGAAATTTGACTAAATGTTATTCCAAATGGAACTTCATGAAAGATAGATATCCGTGCTGTGAATTGTGAATTTAAATATGCAGTAAATTCGATAATATCCAGCATTATTTGTCCCTGTCTTAGTTTTATTTATTTACTCCAATTTAAGGTCCTAACCCCAGCAAAAACATTCACGGGGGAACTCATGGGCCGGATGCGCTGGGTTTGCCAGGGCCGAATTTTAGCCCCAGTCCAGCCCTGCCTGCTGGTGTCAAGGTAATGCTGGTAACGCCTGGTAATGTTCCCAGAACGTATACAGTAAAACCCAGGATTTGCACAAAAATGTTCTCTCAAAGATGGATCAATACCAACTTTTTGTGATCCAACTTCATATCCAGAACACACAAGTACTGCACTTCAATGTGTGTTTGCAAATCACCTTTCTGAATGTGCTAATGTGGCTAAAGCTACCATTGTCTCTTACTGTATTCACAGAAACCAGAGCTTGTTATTTTTACCCTGTAAATGCTCACCGCCTGTACAATTCAGAAGTGCACTTTAATTACTTCTTGAAAATAAAACCAATGACATAGCTCTGATCTCTGTGAATACAGAGACAATGGTAACTTTAGCCACTGTATAGCGTCCTAACCAGCACATTCACAAAGGTGATTTGCGTACATTCACAAAATATAACATACAGGATTTACAATTACAGTTGGTATTGATCGATCAGTTGGTATTGAAGCAACTTTTGTGCAAATCCTGTGTTTTACTGACCCTTATTTGCAAAGCAGCACAGTGTACATTGATTCACACGAACATGTGTACACGAACCACAGCACTTTAATAACCAAAAGAGGACGTTTTTGGAATGTCCCTATCCCTAATGTTCTGTAAAGGTTTGGGATTTTCGTCACCTTTAGAGAACTATGAAACTATGAACTATCGTCACCTGACTTTTTTATGTCCCTAGACCCACCGTCAAACGCTGTAGTTGTAGCTGATGCCTAGAAGAGTTTACTTCATGTTGTTGAAATGCACTTCCTTAGCATGCACTTCCAAAGGATGAGGAATCAGGCTCGAATTGATACGGTAAAGCCTACCTTCATTACTGTTTGTATAACTGTGTATAAAAGCACTGAGGAAGCCTCCAGAGCTAAAATTCAGATATGGTAATGGGCGTTTTGTTTCTGACACGTGGTCTGCATCCGAAATCGCATTACTCTCTGGAGTAATTACTTATTTTGAATAAGTAATTACTTTGCGATTGCTAAAAAGGAATATAATCCAGGTCATCCGGGTACTTTTTGCCTACACATTTAAGGGTATTGTGAATTACTTCTTTTGTCATATACTGTTTTTTGCTAACTACAACGTAGAGAACAGGTTTGCAAGATTTTCACAACAAAACCCGCCCAAATTGATATTCAAACTAGCCCAAAACTAAACCAATCGCATTTCAGGGGGGCCCCTGGTAAAATCTGCATAAAATTTGCATTCCTGGGGCTAAATATCACATTATCGGTGTCGCGGACTTGGCAACACTGGTAGAGAAGTATGCGATTGCAGAATAGGCTCTAGGGAAGGAGGGATTTAGAGAGACTGAATCCTTTATCAAACTGTTTCAGACACTGTGCTGCAATGTATTTTATGAGAAAATGAAAGTGTTTTTTTTTTTACCTTGGATGCAACTTATTGTAGGTGACCTCCAAAACAAAAATTGTCTTTAAAATAGCATAATAGAGGCACATTAAATGAACAGCTTGTGTAACTTGAATATATTGTCAACAGGTGGCGCCAAATACTGCAATAATGGTAACAAACCACCTTGCATGTTTTGGATTAACACTCGGACAAGTCAATTCTCTTTCAGTCTTCAAGTCGGTCACCTGTTGCGTTTTTCAGCCCTTCCTTTACCACCCTCTTTTCTGAGCGCAGTGACAGCAGGCTCTTCCTGATTTCTTCTTTTTCTTTCTCTAGCTTCTCTTTCTCATTGAGATACCGTCGTGCATCTTCTTCCGCCCTCGTCTTTCCATATTTACCGTAGTGATTCACAGCTACAACACAAAAACAAGGCAGAATTGGTCATAAATGGCAATTCAAGAGAATTTAATCAGTAAATGAGGCAATGATTTTGTTTGTCCAGATGATGCTCAAAAGTCAACCAAAAAAGTGATTTTCCAATGAAAACAAACTTACAGGAACCGTGTCGCTTCACTGTGATCTGTGTGTCACCCGTGGCTGTATCCACACTGGACATCGAGGAATAACGCTTCAGTTTAGACTGATTCTCATCTACCTGCTGGTGGAAAAGAGGGAGGAAAATGAGGAGTAATTACAGTTTGTGTGTAAAACTGTAAAAACTTTTTGTAAACATTCAAACGTCTTGGTTTCCAATATGACAGTATTTATTTAGGCATTATGTGCTTATTTAAGGATTTTCTAAAAATGTTCCTTTTTATAAAGGAACATGCTTACAATTACAGAAGATTTGTAGCTGACTAGACAGCAAAGACAGTTGCACAACATTACCACCCAACAAAAGAAGAAGTGGTTGTTGCTGCCTAGTCCATGAAAAATGAACTAAAACTCTAAGAGAACGGTGGTTATTCTTGCTGAACTGCAGAAACAACACCCATATGGGCAGAAACATGCTTTTCAATAGCCATATACAGCTCTAAGTAACCTCCCACACAGAAAATACCACGAGTTTCTGTTATGCTATTTGATCATGAACACAAGAAAGTACACTAATGTTCAAAGGTTTCATTAATATGGAAGCCCATTTCTGCCACTAAATAAAAAAATAAAACAGTAATTGCGACTTTTTATCTCAGAATTCTGACTTTTTTTCTCACAATTTTGAGTTATAAAGTCAGAATTCTAAGATTGCAATATAAGTCGCAATTACTATTTAATTTTTTTTTACTTAGTGGCGGAAACGGGCTTCCATAGCTGAGAGGCTCGATTTAACCAAACAACACAACATTTTTTTGGTAACACTTTAGTTTAGGATCCAATTCTCACTATTAACCAGTTGCTTATTAGCATGCACATAACTAAGATGTTGGCTGTTTATTAGTACTTATAAAGCACATATTAATGCCTTATTCTGCATAACCTTATTCTACATCCCTAATCCTACCCAATACCTAAACTTAACAACTACCTAACTAACTATTAATAAGCAGGTATTAGGCGTTTATTGAGGCAAAGGCCGTAGTTAATAGTTAAAGGGATAGTTTACCCAAAAATTAAAATGATCCCATAATTTACTCACCCTCAAGCCATTCTAGGTGTATATGACATTCTTCTTTCAGATGAATACATTCGTTATATAAACAAAATGTCCTGTAGAAAGTGTAACACCTCTCGCAGTTTAACATGCTTACACTACGCCCAACGTCATTGTCGTGCCAGTTTTGCTTTTTTCGTAAGTTGAATACGGAAGGCGGTCCGCCAGAAGCTAGATATTTTACTTATAAAATGTTAAATATGGATATTTTTTCTTTCACAAACCCATCGATTTGCTTCAGAAGGCCTTTATTAACCCCCCGGAGCCGTATGGATTACTTTTATAATGGATGGATGCATTTTTTGGGGCTTCAAATTTTGGCCTGCCATTTACTGCCATTATAAAGCTTGGAAGAGCCAGGACATTTTTTTTATATAAGTCCGATTGTAGTCGTCTGAAAGAAGTATGTCATATACACCTAGGATGGCTTGAGGGTGAGTAAATCATGGGATAATTTTCATTTTTGGGTGAACTATCCCTTTAATAGTGAGAATCTAAAGTGTGACCCATAAAAAAAAAAAAAAAAAAATTGTATTAATCTTAGCACTTTACCAACACGCTTTCATAGGGAACTTCGTCGTAAGTCCGTGGGTCTGTGGATGTGCTGCTGGAAGAGGTCGCCCACCTAAGGCATGAAAATTTAATAGAATTAGCATACAAATACTAACATTTCTATACACATCCCAACATAAACAGTCTAAATATACTAAATTCTACTCACAGAAAAGAGTGTCGTGCTGCATTCTGGATGCTGCTGATAGTGTCCACATCCACATAGTCATAATGCAGTGCCTCAGGGGTGGTGGAGCTGCCTGCTTCAGCCAACAAAACCCCCAGCCAGCGGCCCATCTCCACAGAACAGCTCGCCTGAGGTTCATTATATTACAAAATTACCCATATTTTCTTACTGAAAGACCTTAAAATGTTACAGAGATCCATTTTATTACCTCCAGGGCGGCCACTTCTGTGCTCGCTCGCATGATACGGAAGGCAAAAGGATGTTTGGGCCCAAGACCGGGTAAGACGTCAACACCATGGAGGACTAAAGAGCTAACATGGGTGTGAATATCCCCTCTGTCCTTATGGAAATATAAAGTCCCATTCCTCACACAACACCAGCGCTCCTTCCAACACTGATTCACCAGGACATTCAAGTAACCTAGGGAGAGAAAAATCCATCAGGGACTTGCAGCAAAGTCTCAACAGATGAAAAAGATCAACAGCTAATCGCAAAAGGATATATGTCTCCTCACCACAGCGGGGATTGTCATCCAGGTGGGAAAGCGTGTTGGTTTCGCCCGGCAGAGGCGGCTTCTTCTTGGAGAAACTGATGATGCGGTTGATTTTCCTGCCAGCAGCTCGACTCATAGATCCAGTCAGCTCAGAGAATGTCCCTTTCTTGCCCTTTCCTACAGGAAAAAACACAGGAAGCATCATAAGAGGATGCATAGAGTGCAAGGACAAGACACGAAACACATGTAAGGATTCTATTTACGAAAATGTCTTTGACTTCTTCTGTTAGCAATGCTAAGTTGAAAAAAAAAAAACCCAGCACATTTAAGTGTATGGCTGTTGCTTGCAACACTGAGTTTTGAAGTGTTTTTATGCATGCTTTAAATCAGGATCCATCCATAACACTAAAAGTAGTGAACATAACAAAACTAACGGTGTGTGTGTGTTATTAAAGGGATAGTTCACCCAAAAATTAAAATTAGCCCATGATTTACTCACCCTCAAGTCATCCTAAGAGTATATGACATTCTCTTAGGATACAAGAGACGAATACAATCGGAGTTATATTAAAATATGTCCTGGCTAATCCAAGCTTTTTAATGAATGGCTGTTTCTGTTTTGAAGTCCATTAAAGTGCAACCATCAATCATAAAAGTGCTCCACACAGCTCCGGGGGTTACTAAAGGCCTTCCGAAGCGAAGCCATGCGTTTGTGTAAGAAAAATATCCATATTTAAAACTTTACAAACTGCAATCTTTAATTTCCGCTAACTGTCATACGCGCACAAACGCATGGCTTCGCTTCAGAAGGCCTTTATTAACCTCCCGGAGCCGTATGGATTACTTTTATGATGGATAGATGCACTTTTATGGACTTCAAAACAGCAACAGCCATTCACTGCCATTATAAAGCTTGGAAGAGCAAGGACATTTTTTTAAAGGTCCCGTTCTTCGTGTTTTTTGAAGCTTTGATTGTGTTTACAGTGTGCAATATAACATGTGTTCATGTTTCGCGTGTAAAAAAAAAAAACTGTATTTTTAACACAATTTACTTATCTGTACACCGCTGTTTTCACTGTCCTAAAAACGGCTGATGACTTCCTTTATTCTATGAAGTCCCTCCTTCAGAAATACGTAACGAGTTCTGATTGTGCCAGCGGTTCCCGTGTTGTGATTTGACCGCAGCTTAGCAAACGTGGCATGGTTCCTGTGTTGTTATTCGTCAGCAGCTTAGCGCACGTGGAAAGGTCACGCCTCTTAACGGGAGATATATGCGCTCAATGATCTCTACAGCGTCCCTGGGAAAGCCAAACAAAGGTGATTTGACTCCGGGATGAAAATAACAGCGTCTCGACGACATGGCGACAAACACACTCAAACGCAACAATTCCTTTTCTCCACGCGACACGTCCTCTTCTCCACGTGGGACAGCAACAAGACCACACCTCCTTTTTTCACGTATTCTTGTGGGCGGAGGTTAGTCTGTTCTACTGTTCTACTGACGTCATTTATGAAGGAAGTACCAGGATGTAGTCCAAGCCAGCCGTTCGCTGTAGGCTTTGAAAGGGAACTTCTGTTAAATAAAATATCTCGCTTGGCATTGAACTTTGAGCTTTATAATTTTACAGGTATTATTTATGCTCTAACAGCAACATTACACACTAACTAAAGTTTGAACAATGGGATCACGAAAAACGGGACCTTTAATATAACTCCGATTGTGTTCGTCTGAAAGAAGAAAGTCATATACACCTAGGATGACTTGAGGGTGAGTAAATCATGGGCTAATTTTCATTTTTGGGTGAACTATCCCTTTAACATCCGTGCACCTTTAGTTTGATAGATTTTAGATTTCAGTTTTATTAAAAAAAATTAAAAAAAAAACCTAGATGATATTTGATAAGTTAATAATTGTTTTAATTTTTGGCTGATAAAAATAGAGGAAATGAGTATGCACTGTTTTCAATATAGGCCAAAAACATAAATAACAATTTCTAACATTGGCTGATATCTGATATGGTACCAGAATAATGTGCATGCCAATACAAAACCTAAAAAATAAGGAAAAAAGGATGTGACATACTAAAAGGGACAAACTTTAACCTCAGGACACATCAAAGACACAGGAAGTACTGCAGAGAGCGGCTATATCCTTCCTGAGTTCCTAATGCCATTGTTTTAGAGTGACATCACAGAACTAACAAGAGGAAACGTGCTGCACCTGGATAACCGACTCTGACCCCAAAAGCATTCACTAAGCAAAGAATCGTTTATGTCCATACCGTTCTCACAGATCTCGCGGGTAACGTCGCCATTGGCTGCGCTGTCAGAATCAGAAGTATGTTTATCTGATGACATCATCTGTAGTGACCAGGAAACATTCGGAACAATTATAGGGACCACCACACTGGTTATGTTCATTTCAACATTGTAATCAATTATAGTTTAGGTGTTTAGAGTCCTCTGGGCTACTGGAGACTGGTAATCCATTCAGACTCACCTTATCCAGCTCTAGTTTTCGCAATATCATTGGAGAGGATGAAATCTCTTTTCCATTAATGTTGTTTGTCAGGTTGCTCACTTCCTGAATGACCTACACAGATTTAAAAGAGGAGAGTCATACAGCTAAAAAAAAAAAAAATATATATATATATATATATATATATATATATATATATATATATATATAGTTTATTTATTTATTTATTTATTTTTACCAGGGTCATGAATTGCATTGTTTTTATTATTTTGTTTCCTGAGGTGCATTAATATATTTATATATGATGCTTACATCAAAAATTGTCATCTTTTACAAATAAAAGGTAATTTATTACCCTGATTTTAGCACCCTGATTTAAACGCTCTATTTAAAGGGGCGTATCTGCTATGAGACCCACTGCTGTGATTGGCTAACATCTTTGCATATGAAATAAGTATTACATGAGGAACTCTCTTGAAAACTTTCACTACATTTTACTATTACAGCTGGGGAGATTAAAGCTTGGTTTATACTCGACGCGTCCACACGAGCCTGAAGGTGCGCACATCAAAAATGATGTCATCGCGAAATGGGCAGTAGTGCGCATTGGGTGCGCGATACCCCATTTCGCTTGACGGTGTGTGCAGCATTTTTTGTAACTTTCCACGCGACTCCGCATCCAAAGATGCAAGACTTCGAGGTGAATCTAGCCGAGCATGTACGTCTCATCACACCGGCACCTAGTTTGCGCATCTAAATTAGTTGCTTACATTTACAAAATGTGCCTACAACAGCATATTAAGCCTTTTTAATGAACATAAGGGTCCACGTTTAATAAAAATGTTCACTAAACTACATGAAAATGTTTAGTGAAATTAGAAAATGTATAAGAGATCGTTAATTTAGTTGTATACATACATGTTCTCATATCCATGCATTTTGTTCTAATGTCACAAGTAAAAATCTCAAGCTTTACTGGGTTTTACACGATTCTTTTGTAGTGTTGTATTAGTGTTGTACTAAAATAAACATTGTCACGTGTGTATCATACTTCTTTTGAGTCGCCCTTTTTTGATTCAAAGATTAGTACAACGGCGAACGCGTCATGTGTCAGGTGCGCGCGCAGTCAGTGGAGGCTCACGCCGTGGAGCCAGGCGAAAGTATAAAGAAGGCTTAACTAGCGATGAGCATTGTAGCCGATGACAGACATGGCTGTTGAGTGCATGAATGCAGCGACCTCGTCATTGCAACTCAATTTCTGCACTCTCACGAATGCTTTCACCATAACTAACAGTGCAATCACGATGTAAATAAGAGATCCATTGTGCAGTATATCATTGACTGCATCATTGACTATAACAGGAGTTTTAACACAGTCACTGATAAACACGCGCTGTGTGATTGAAAGCTCCAGCGATTATAAAGGGAGGGTTCTTTGATCACTTTCTTTATACAATTTAAATAAAATGTTATTTTCGTGCTACTAAGAGAAACAATGTGAAGTTGATCATTTAGTCACTGGATTGATTTGGTGACGCATAAACAGCAATAAATGATTTTGAGATAATAAAGAACATCTGACTGTACATGAATCATTACATGTCAGAAATCACTGATCACAGATTAGGCATTATAATTAACACGGTTACATTTAGTCACATTTAGTTCAGTTTGATTGGACTTTCAGTTTGTTTGTATATGTCATATGTTCCTTTGTTCTGTTCTGTTTTTGGACTAACAAGTAAGTTTTGAGATCTAAAACTTACAGGATGTTGTTATAGTATAATGACCACTAACATGTTAAGGAAAGTTTGATTTCTCAATACATGACCCTTTTAATCTGATCTATGACACTCTCTAAAGGGGGGGGGGGCAATTCTGTTTCATGCATACTGAGCTTTTTACACTGTTAAAGACTTGGATTCCCATCCTGAACATGGACAAAGTTTTTTTTTAAAGTTGGACGTTTGATGGAGTATTTCTGTGCCAAAAATACTCCTTCCGGTTTCTCATAAGTTTCGTAAAGTTTTTTTTTCGAGTATGGATATATGTGATGTCAGATGGGGCGGAATGTCCTTGTATGGACCGTACGGGCTCTTCGAGAGAGCAAACACTTTAGGGAAGCCGGTTGCGCTGCAGTCCCAGGACTTCACAAAATCAACAATGTCACCAAAGAAGTGTGTTTTTGGTTCAAGTGTTTGTTCGTTCCCTGAATTTCGGCGACGATGGTTTATAAACAAGGTACAGTTCAAGTCTGGATTTGTAGCTGGCCTAATGCTGAAAGATGGAGCAATCCCAGCGATTAAAGTTCACGGTTGTGTGTTGGTAGCAGGTGGTGAGTAAAAATGCTTCAAATGTCTTTGTGTTGTTAGCTATCGATTTCATTGTTTTTCTATGTAAAGATGCATAGCTCAACGCAATAGCTGCTCGCACTCGTCATTCTTTAGCTCCGAACGATACGCCCCCAGCCGCTCTGATTTTTTCGGAAAGACTTGGTACAGCGTATCTTTCTTTTATAAATATAATAAAACTAAAGACTTTTTGGAGATATGAAAGATGCAATACTACTCTATAGGTACTCAAGATTGACATGAGATTGACTGAAAAAGTTTACATGCATGACTGGTATACACTGACCTGTTTTGTGTGATTTAAAATTGATTCTTAATTGGCCAAATATTTTTGCATTATGAGCACTAAACTTTTTGTGCTCATCAAGTGTTTAACACTAATTAATTTCCATGACTTTTTCTGTCATTCAGGATAACATTTGTTTTTTAAATTAATTTAATAGATATTGCACTTTGGATAAAAGTCTCTGCCAAATGCATAAATGTTATATTAATGTTAAATGTTAAGACCAATTTTCTTTTAGAGTTGAGCATCAGTGTTAACCTATTAACAAAAATTACATCTAAAACTACAAAAAATAATTGTCATGAATTGAAATTAAGCTGAAATAAAATTGTCAGGGTTCTCCTCTGACAGCTCTGTATGTTATGTCATTGTTTAATGTGTCTTTGTTTGTGTTGTGCATGAACACATGGCTCTGTCTTGGTTTGTGTTTGCCATGTGCTCCCTGTGTCCTGCCTCCTTTTTTCCTGTTACCACGCCCCCTTGTTTAGGCCTTGTCTAGTCCTCATTGATTAACTGATTGTGTGCTCACCTGTTCCTTGTCTGAGTGTGCTCACCCTTTCCTCATGTTTTCTGCTCCTTGTTTGTCTGAGTGTGTTCACCTGTTCCTCGTGTTTTCTGCTCCCTTTATAAAGTGTGTTCTTTTCCTCGTGTGGTTGCTGGTTCGTTATATGTTGTACCTATGTGTGTTATGCTAGTTTTGCTAAGTGTTTGTGCTGCTTTTCGGTCTTTCTTGTTTTCTGTCTCTAGTTCCTATCCTGCAAGTAGAGCTTCCCTGGCAGCTTGCTCTCCCTGCCTAGCTGCAAGCTTGGTGAGTTTCCTGATAAGACCTGACTGCATTGCCCTAGGATTCCTGCCTGGCCATCGCTGGTATCCTCTGGTCTCATGCTGCTCTCCAGTCTACCACCTTCTAGAGTTAGTTATTGTGGCTGCTCTTCCTGCCTGTGATAGTGCTCCTAACCTGCCTACTTTTGGACTGTGTTCACCTCCTCACCATTTTTTGTCTTGTCAGCTGTTTGTCAATAAACCCCTGATCACTCATTCCTGCATTTGAGTCCTCTCTCATAGAACTGTGACAAAAATAACATCTAAATATTAGGTGAAAAACTTTAATGAAATTGAGAAATGTTGCCTTGGCCACTAACTGAAAAAAATAAGTTGAAGTATTAAAACTAGAACTGAAATAAAAATAATGAAAGCTAAATGGAAAATAAAAATGAATAAACATGATAAAAGCTCATGGCAAATTTACTAAAACTTAAAATAAAATAACCTGATTATATATCAAATCTAATTAGAACTATTAAAAAAAATATACAATATTTAACTCATACTAAAATAACACTGAGAATAAACTATACAATTTCCATGACTTTCAATGAATTTTATTAATTTCATGCCTAGAAATCATGATTTTAAAATTCCCTGGTATTTCCATGCTATGGGAACCCTGGGTGTTTTATGACCTTCTCTATCTTCTCACATACAGTTATTAATAATAATTTCAAATCAATATTCTAAGACAATTAATTTATAGAATTTGTAAATAGCCATAATGTTATATTTTGCGGTGAAGCACCTTGAGCCAGCTTTCGGCCTGTTCTTTGCTCTGCACAGCCAGCACTAGAGCCTCTCCTCCTGGCATGGAGAAACGAAGCTCGTGCTTCTTGCGGCGTCCATCTTTAGGCACATAGATGACATTGCAGAGATTCAGGGGCAGGTCAATGTGTGGACAGCGATCTTTGAGATTCTTGAAGCACTGTGGAGAATAAATGCTGAGTTTAGAGCTTGGCAAATGAATAATACATTTCTAATAGCCAGATGTTTTCAAATATAGATTGTCTCAGTCCCAGTGCGATTCACCTGAAGTCTGTTCTCGCGGATGATTGTTAGCTGCTTAGCCCACTGACCGAAGCGCTTCTTGCGCAGCAGGAAGGCGCATTTGCGGCAGTCTTTCATTTGGCCCAATGGACTCTCCTCTGAGGGCCACTGATGCATCCTTTCTCTGCTTTTAGCTTCCTCATCCTCTTCATCGTAGGACTCATAAGAACTGCTGAGTGCATCTGAATCATTGTCTGTTGACATTAACAATTATTAAAACTCCACAGAAATATGGAACATTTGGTATGCACAAGCATGAAAAACAACACAGGTTCCTTACAAGAGTTTTTGCTGGCCCCGTTCAGACGAGTTGTCGGGTAATTGTTGTCAGCATCTTCATAATAAGCATCCTCTATTGAGTTTGGAGGGCTTGAATTGTCTGGTAAATAAGTATACTGTGTTAGGTTTCATAACTGGCTGTTACTGTGCCATCTTAGGATTGAATGTGTTTGCACTTACTGCGTGTAGTTATATACTGTGGCGCTGTGCCCGGTCCGAGCGGGGCAGCTTCTTCATAATAATCATCAGGAGGAGGTGTGGTAGGAATTGGGGGAGGAGGTGTGTCTGTGGGACTCTGACAAAACAAAACCAATAATTATTCAATTAAATTTTGCATGCTTAAATGAAATTGTCAGGGTTATGTTTAGTTCTGTTTAGTTTCACTGTATTAGGTTTCTAAATTTGATCCAGTCTTCATTGTCACATGATCCTTCAGAAATCATTAAGATTTGCTGCTCAAGAAACATTTATTTTTATTATCAATGTTGATCGTTGTGTTGCTTAATATGTTTGTGGAAACTGTGAAACCTTTTATTCAGGATAACAGTACTGATTTGAAATAGAAATCTTGTATAACATACTGACACTTAAATTTAATGTGTCCTTGCCGAATAGAAGTATTTTTTTAACAATAGTGTATATATTTGGATTTGTTAGATATTCTGGTACCGATTTTGTGGGCAAGTGCTTGGACGCCTCCTCTTGCTCCACATCTTTCATCTCTTCAGGCGAGTCCCTGAGATCCTGCAGGTCACAATCTGAGAACAAACATCAAAACTGAACAATTACAACACATGCAATTCATAAGACACCCAGGGGAAATGATTATAACTAACAAAGCTGCCATTGTTTTTTTAAATATTTTTTGCAGAACCTACAACAAGTATTTATATATTACAATGTTTTAGGCACTGTTTAGCAGTTTGCAAAATACTGCTATTTAAATACTTGTATTTAATTAACTCACCAAATTCTTCAAACAACGATTCAACAAAGCTGGTACCATTTTCATAGAGAGAGGTGTTCATGTATATGAAGTCAGATCCATTCACTATAAAATAAATAAATGTGCAACTTTACAAGTGTTATTTACCCTTTATAAATAAATTCTTACATAAAATTCTACATAAAACATAGTTAAGACAATCTTATACTACAGGGCTGTCGAATGCTTGAATCTGATTGGTTGACGAACGTTCTAAGGTGTGCAATTATTTTCAAGGAAAAGCACGGCTAAAGTAGTCATGACCGCATTATAGTTCCATATCACTTCACCAAATGATTTCAGTTATTTCAAATGTTATTTACAGCCGACAACAGCAAAATAACCAAAACCTACAGCAACACTGATCAAGCAAATAAATAGTTAAGAATAGGATAAAAATGACAAATTATTTTTTCCACAAAATTACGTTCTATTATGTATTGTGCATTTATTAGTTATTATGGAAAAGCACATACTCTCTTTCTCCTGGACACAGACACACACTCGCACAGAAATGTTATTAGCGCTGCTCTGACGATTTTATCAGTAAAATAGTGTGCTATCAAAAGCTGAATCCTTCGTTACTAGCTCTAAAATGACGTTTTGGAATTAGCAAACGGAGGCTTGGGAATAGATGCGTAAGAAATTCGTCCTGCACACAAGAGCGTTTTAGGGACAAAAACCTGACAAACGGGGTAACCGTATAAGCGGAAAAATTGACTCTGGGCCGTTGAATTATTGAAAAATAGTGCATTACTGCACCACCTCGGGTGTGCATTATTTTTCTAATAACTCAACAGCTCATCACCAATTATTCCTTACATAATGAATACTTTATTCCTATAATTTTTTAGGATAACATTTTTTGTGACTAATTTTTAAAAATAGTCCTTTTCTTCAGAGTGAAATACCTATAGATTGCTATAATTATTAGCATGTGAATCCCTTCAGCGTGGCCGTGGCCAATAGATTTAGCTCAGCTGTTATGTATTTGCTGTTCAGTCTCACCAGATGGCTGCAGCTGTTTGACCAAGTTCCTGACCACGCTCATCTTCTCTGCGGTGGCTGAACTCACGCTCTCGTTCTCCAGCAGCTTGAGAAGCAAACTCAGCTCCTTCACCAGGTGCTCCATACCTGCACAGAGAATCATCGAGAGAAGGACAGGATCAGTGACCATGTTTGCAGAAGATGACAATCACTAGTGGTCTTAGACTTTTGGACCCCATTGCATTTATATTCATCAGATGGTCTAAAATACACACGCAACCTTTGTTACTGGGCATTTTCATTCAGTCCATTTGACCTTTTAAAAATCCATCTGGAGGCCTCAGCTATTGGACATCTGATTTCTTTGGCTGTTTGTATGAAGAAACCTTGCCAAAATGCCAAGCATGATATCCCGAAGGTTTAATGCAATAAACAAGCAAAGAAAAGGGGTATGACCTGAATTGATTTCTTATGGTAGTGCTCTTACAAATCTGTGTATGGTGAACAATAGCTGCAGTGTTATGAATGGCCTAACAAACACAGGAAACAAGAAACCCCCTACAGAGAAATTACATTTTTAGAAAGTCTTGGAATTGGAATTCACTTCAACAATACTACAGCATTGGTTGTCTGTAGGTGCGGACATGTCTCATTTTTCATTTAAAGAAGGAAACCTGTGGAAAAGTAGCTTGAATTTACAGACCTGAAATGTACAGTTACACTCTGGTTTTAAAATTCTGATTAACATTTACTGGTGATTTAATACTTGCGTTCTCTTAAGACATAGTTTTCAAAATGTTATGGGAACTGATAATAAATAAAATTTCACAATAACATGTAATAACAAGTCCAAAAATTAACCATTACTTATGTTTGGGGTCTCAAAGAGCTCAGGAATTTTTTTTTTGAATAATTATTTATCATGTAATTAATTATTAATTACTTCTTTAAAATAATGTCATTATTTTAGCAATAACAAAAAAAAAGTTTTCAAAACCTAAGATTTTCTAACTTGTTTAAACTCTATGGGCCCTATCTTGCACCCAGCGCAATTGACTTTGTACACCGACGCATGTGTCATTCCTATTGTGCACCCGCGCAAAGCGCGCTTTTCCCTCCACAGAATACACTTTGCTCATGTAATCTACACAGATGCAACAGTTATTTTTGCAAATCATAAATTGTTACACTAAAAAAATATTAACACATGAGATGACGGAAATCATTGTGGTGTGCCACGAAGATGTGAAAAAATAGGCATAAATCTAGCTTACAAATTATTCAGGCTAATTGTAATAATTAAGGATAAGACCTGTTTGCCCAATAGTGGCAAGACATATATGTATATAAGGACATCTGACAAATTGGTTTGTCCGTCAAGAACCAGGAAAAAAAAAATCGACTGAAAAACTGAAAAAACTGAAAGACTGAAAAAAAAAAGACTGTGAAATCACCTTTACCATAATGTACAACATTACAACACAACTTCTCTGTCTTTCACTGCTCTTACAAGAACATCAGTCTCCTCGGCTGTGAACCGCTCCTGGCGTGCGCCTGGTAAATACGCCATTATAATAGCAATCCATAATGGAACTTGCGCACCTGCTTTTAAAGGGAATGTTGGATGACGCTCTGATTGGTTTATTCACGTTACGCCCAAACCACACCTATGAATAATGAAGCTACTTCAGACCAACCCATTTTAGATTTGCGCCGGGCGCAAGAGCCATTTATCCCGCCGGGAAAATAGCAACAGCGCCGAGACCCGCCCACAAAGTTACTTGCGCTTTGCGCTTTGACACTTGCGTTTCAGATCGTTAAAATAGGGCCCAATAAAAGTCAGACATTAATTGTATTTTTCTAAAAATGAGCTTTTCTGTGCTCATTCAAGTGACTGCGTGTCCTGTTATTTTCAATACTTTTTATTTTCAGAGTGGGTAAATAATTTTGCACTGCTAGTTGGCAGTCAACTTCAGTTTCAATCCTCACGATACATTTCCTCATTCTTCTGTCTTGCCATGCCACTGCATTCTGGGAAATCCAGTTCGATCAAAGTCACCTGAATGGAGCCATTTCGGTAAAACTGTGACATACACAAGATTGGCCCACTCAGTTAGATAATGAAGTATCTTTTCGATGGTCTAGTTAGGGTTTCAGATACTTGGCTGTTATCCTTACACCCATTCCATGGCATCACGTTTATACTTGGCTAACTACACACAGCTTTTTGAGATCATAAAAAAGACTTGGCGAGATGGGAGGTACTACCTCTTTCCATGTTTGGAAGGATTGAGACAGTTAAAATTAATATACTACAGAGGCTTCTCTTCCTATTTCAATCTCTTCCTGTTTTGGTTCTAGTCTCAGCGTTTAATAAACTAGAAAAATTGATTTCATAAAAGACCAAGAATAAGACTTAAAATACTTATGTCAAATAAAGACAGGGGGGGGGGGGGGGGTTGAACCTTCCTAATCTTAGATACTATATTGGGCTGCTCGGTTTAGGGCTAAGGCTGCTTGGCTTGGCATCGATAAAGAGGCAGAATGGGTTAATATTGAACAGAATTCACTTCCTGGAGTCTCTTTGACAGTTCTGCCATTCATGGACTTGCAAGCACAGAAAAGAGTGAAGAAAACAAATATATGGATAGCATACTGTCAAAATTTGGTCCACAATAAAACCAAAAGTTCAGAGGATCAAAAACCTTATCACGTGCAATATCTATTAAAGGTAACCCAGATTTTCTCCCTTCTACTGTATATGGGATAGTGCATTTAGTAGATGGGAAGAGAGTGGTTTAAAGATAATTAATACATTTTTTGATGGAGAAACCACAAGATCTTTTTTCTCAATTATGTGATAGGTTTACACTATTAAGCAGACTGAGGCAATCAAACATATACTGCCCCGCGGCCAGCTGCTGCCTCCACCCAGCCGCCGGCACAGTCGCCTCAGCCTGCTCGCCGCTGAGGACGCCCTCCTAAGGCTCCCGCCCCTCCGGCCTGGCCCCAGCAGCAGTCTTCACCCAGGCCGGGTCGTGGAGGTCGCCGTAGGAAGGCGTCCTAGTCCGCTCAGCCCGCCCTGCGCCCCGAAACTATTTCAGAGGCTCCTGGGGCATATGGCATCTGCAGCCGCGGTGACGGCGCTCGGATTACTACATATGAGACCGCTTCAGCATTGGCTACGCGATCGAGTCCCGAGATGGGCATGGCGGTCTGGCACGCTCCGGGTATGAGTGACTCGGGCCTGCTTACAGACGCTCACCCCGTGGTCGAACCTCAGTTTTCTACGGACCGGAGTGTCCTTAGAACGAGTTTCCAGGCATGTTGTTGTATCAACAGATGCCTCCTCCACGGGCTGGGGTGCCATGTGCAATGGACAAGCAGCCGCGGGCTCCTGGACAAGACTCCAGTGCCTTCTGCATGTCAATTGCCTCGAGTTGCTGGCAGTACGGTTCGCCCTGCACCGCTTCCAAGCGTTGCTGAAGGGTCAACATGTACTAGTCCGGACAGACAACACGGCCACAGTAGCGTACACCAACCACCAGGGCGGTCTACGCTCCCGCCATCTCGTCTCAGAAGCACCTGTGGTCCCTTCGTGCTGTCCACATCCCGGGAAAACTGAACCGTGCAGCCGACGAGCTCTCACGGTTTCAGCCACTTCCTGGAGAATGGAGACTCCATCCCCAGACGGTCCAGCTGATTTGGGAACGGTTCGGCGACGCACAGGTAGATCTGTTTGCCTCCCACGACTCTTCCTATTGCACCCTGTATTATTCCCTGACCGAGGGCACGCTCGGCACGGATGCACTGGCGCACAGCTGGCCGCGGGGCCTACGCAAATATGCGTTCCCCCCAGTGAGCCTTCTCGCACGGGTACGGTGCAAGATCAGGGAGGACAAGGAGCAGGTCATGTTGGTCACCCCGTATTGGCACGGCCAGACCTGGTTCTCAGAACTGCTACTCCTTGCGACAGCCCCTCCCTGGCCTATTCCTCTGAGACCGGACCTCCTCACTCAGAGACAGGGCACCCTATGGCACCCGCGCCCCGGATTCTGGAAGCTCCCCGTGTGGCTTCTGGATGGGACATGGCAGGTTTGAGTAGCCTACCACCTGCGGTGGTCGCTACCATCACTTCCGCTAGGGCAGAGTCCACTCGGCATGCATATGCGTTGAAGTGGAACCTCTTCGTCACCTGGTGTTCTTCCCGCCAAGAAGACCCCTGGAAATGCCCGATCGGGTCCGTGGTCTCGTTCCTCCAAGAGGGGTTGGAGCGAAGGCTGTCTCCCTCCACCCTTAAAGTGTATGTGGCCGCAATATCTGCCCACCACGATCTCTTGGGGGACAAAAAGGTAAGTCAGCACGACCTAATCATCAGGTTCCTGAGGTGAGCGAGGAGACTGAATCCTCCTCGCTCTCCTCTCGTACCCTCTTGGGACCTCTCAGTAGTTTTAAGTGCTCTGCAGAGGCCTCCCTTTGAGCCTTTGCGGACGGTTGATATTAAGTTCCTGACGATGAAGACGGCACTGCTGACCGCATTGGCCTCCGTTAAGAGGGTAGGGGACCTGCAGGCATTTTCAGTTGACGAAGCGTGCTGGAATTCGGACCAGCTAACTCTCACATGATCCTGAGACCCCGGCCCGGATATGTGCCCAAGGTTCCCACCACTCCGTTCAAGGACCAGGTGGTGAACCTGCAAGCGCTGCCCATGGAGGGGGCAGACCCAGCCTTGGCATTGCTCTGTCCAGTACGCGCTCTCCGCGCTTACGTAGAAAGGACACAATGTTTTAGGACCTCAGACCAGCTCTTTGTCTGTTATGGTGGAAAGTGGAAGGGAAGTGCTCTCTCAAAGCAAAGGCTGTCTCACTGGATAGTGGACAACATTGTTTTGGCTTACCAGCAGCAAGGTCGACCATGTCCCCTTGGGGTGAGGGCCCACTCCACTCGGAGTGTGGCCTCCTCCTGGGCTCTAGCGCATGGCGCCTCGCTAACAGACATCTGCAGAGCTGCAGGCTGGGCGACACCGAACACATTCGCCAGATTCTACAATCTCCGAGTGGAGCCAGTGTCCGGCTATGTACTCGCCTCTACTAGTGGCCGGTAATGGACCAGGCTCAGGTGTCTTCGCTTGCTCGCCATTCCACTCCACGGACTGGATACGTGCGATATTCTCCTCAGGTGAGCTTCCCCGAGAGCCCTGAGTTCCTCCAGCACTGTCGACGCTGACAGTCTGCCGACAGTCTCAGTCTACCCTTTCGAGCCCAGACCCTCATGTCCGGCCAGGTGCCCCATGTGCATGGTTCCCCTCTGGCGACCCCCACACGAGTATTTCCACCGTAAGCCTCCTCAGTGAGCAGGTGTCTTTCCCTTGGCAAGTCCCTGCCACCCCTAGGGTTAAAAGTCCACCCTCTGGCTGGTACCCTAGAGTTCTTCTATATGCAGCCCTTAGCGGGTCATATGTGTATCTCCTAAGTCCTCCCCACAGGTAGGCATTTTGGCATATCTCCACTGGAATATGCTTCCCAGTGTACCTTGGTATCCTGTGATAATTGGGAGTCCTTCGTCCATATTAGTCTTACGACAGGGTACTCACACTTACGCAGGGCACTGGAAGACAGCCGAGTGGCGTTGTTGTATTGGGACCCCCGTTCGTTAGTCACTAACGTTACGTAGTAGTGACTGAACGAAAGGGAACGTCTCGGTTTCGTATGTAACCCTCGCTCCCTGAGGAGGGAACGGAGACGTAACGTCCCTTTGCCACCTCTGCTGTGCTGCTGGAACACGGAGTTCAGTCTTGGCTCCGCAGCAGTTACATAATGCAATGTTGCCAGCGTACTTCCTTATATACCCACGATGTGGGGCGGAGTTACGCATGCCATGGCATTGGCACTGCCATTGGGTGCTGTTAAATTCTCGAAGGTAATTGGCTTCTAAGCGAAACCCCCCCATTCATTAGTCACTAACGTTACGTCTCCGTTCCCTCCTCAGGGAACAAGGGTTACATATGTAACCGAGACGTTGTCTTATTTTAAATCTAGCTTTACGAGCTTTCAGAATACGTTTTAGTATCAGTGTCTCTTTTCCGCCGCTTTGTTAATGACCTCTTTAGTAAACCAATAAATAACTAGCAAAAGCAGCGCTGCTTGAATCTCCTCCATACTTGTAATTGTTGCAGACAGTGTCGCGCAAAAATGATTACTGTCCGTAGCTGACTGGGAGGAGCAGGCTCACGCAGTCCTACATCACCGGACTAATTTGCCTAATCTTCATGGTACTTTAGACTGCAGTGGAAACGCAGACAGTAGCAGGTCTGGGGCTAAAAAAGTTCCTGTAAAAAAAGTTCCTGGTACAAATTGTTCCGGGTAATTTTGGTGGAAACGGGGCTTAAGTTAAATACTGTAACAGAGGACGAGGTGTGGATAAATATACAGTGAGGAAAATAAGTATTTTAATACCCTGCTATTTTGTCCTCATAAAACATAAAACTTTCATAAGCCCTATTCGGACAGGACTCGTTTTTTAACGGAGGACGAAATTTGTGTTTCACAGGCGTACTTTGTGATTTTAATTCTGTCCAAATCTGCCATGTCTGTGTTTTTCTCACACAACCTCAGTAAAAAATTCCAGGGCAAATGACCTACTGTTTTTCGGCAAACTAAAACTTTTCAGTGCGTGTCTGCATAATCGGAGTTGCTAACACAAGCTCTTGAAGCTCTGCCCTCTTCTTGAAAGGGGGCAGGGAGTAGCAGCTAATTTGCATTTAGAGGGACACACACAAAAACAGCGCATTTTCCTCTCGCCCTCAAAAAGTGACAATTTTAACATGCTATAAAAAAATGATTTGGGGTATTTACTCTGTGGACATCAGAGACTTATTTTACATCTTGTAAAAAGGGTCATAATGGGACCCCTTTAATTCTTTTGTGAAATGCCAACCTTTTCTAAATTCGATAGTTCTGTCAAGATTCAACATTTGAAATAGAGTTTGTCTGACAAAATGACAGCGGGACTTTTTTTTTATTTATTTTTTTACAGTGTATGCATCCCTCTGATCATTCCAAAAAGAATTAAATCTCTTTCTCAAAACAGATCAGAGTCACACATCTTTCCCATGTAAGCACTTCACACCACACCCGGACTGGAGAGAGGGATGGGAGAGGAAAAGTCCCTTTTTCAAGGCTATACCTTCCACTCATTTAGCTTTGCTGATCCAGGAATTATTATTCTTGGCCAAAAGTAATTACTGCAATATGTGACCTTTCTTTTGCTTCTGCCCTGACAGCGTTTTTTCTATCTTTCTGGACCAGATCAAAAAACCTGTTGCATAGCTCACGATGTTTCTTTTCTAGACCCTCACCGCTCCAAAAACAAACGTTGCTTTGAAGTGAGGGTTGCAAACCGCTATGCAAACAGGGGGAATTCAAAATAACGGATCTTTTCTGCGTTTGCACTTCTATTTTGAGAATCATCCTGTTCATTGGATATTTCTTGGTATGTAAAAGTCCATGTTACACACTACTGTTAATATAAATAGTGACAAAAAATAGTGCAATTAAAAGCTGATTAAAAATAATTGTGCTGCAAACATTAAACATTAAAGAATTACATTTTAGCATTACTCATTATTTCTAAATTTTACACAGCACAGGGAGGAATAGAGAACATCAATGAAAGACTGTAAGAGAACTTGTGTCAGCATATTTACTTAGAGGGCTGTACAAATTTGCTCTTCAGTGAGTCATTTAACAAAAACCCTCTTTTAAAAAAATAAAACCCTTTGTAAGATGATGCAAGAGAAACAGTAAAATGAACCAACAAATGTAAGCACCACATTATACAAACATACTGCTAAAAAATAAAAGTGAAAAATAAACCACTGATTTCACTGGGATTGAACAGTCAAATACATGCACTTATATGTCAAAATGGCCATCTTTGCGAGTTTCTTCATAAACAAAGTCGTTTATGTCTTAAGCGAACGTAAATTTTAACAACTGCGCTCTACTCCCCCCGGGGCCAGTCTTGGCGGCCGCAACACCTGGGGGTAAGGACAGACGAGACGAGAGAAAAGGAGTCGGAAGCATGAGGAGCAACAGAGACGAGAGAGGGGAGAGAGAAAAAACAAATCCTGGTCCGGTTCCCTGACACACTGCCGCTCGGTCCTCAGCATAGACAGTAAAATAAATGGACACAGCGATCCCATAGGCTTCGACGGGGAAAAGTGAAGTCAATTAGAAACACTCACTTCCTGATGGCTGAGCGTACTGCGCAGCCTCAGACTGAGCTTGACGACATACATGTCGTGAGCAACCAGTCTGACAGTTGTAAGTCTTCTAGTAGTTGTGCAAAGGGAAATCTGAATCACATTGTTGAAATATTTTGTCCCGTTGCTTTTGGCTCTCTATGGGCTTCTCCCCATGCTTCTCCCTTGACTTTATCGGACTTTATGCCTCCACGTTCCCCCGATTGCCTCATAGACAGAAAAAGATTGCCTGCGAGCTTCTCGCGTGGTTATGACGCAATCGTTAGCCTATTTTTACAAAAACTGCTTTTACTGGGCGATAGTGCAAGATACAAGGTAAAGGAGCCTTTTATACATTGTCGTGTTTCTTTAGAAATAAACAATGGACAAATGGAGTCTTTAAACGCCTCAGATGATTGTCCATGAGCAAGATACCTAACCCCAGCTACTCCCGATAAGCTGGATGGCGCCTTGCATGGCTGACACCGCCGTCGATGTGTGAATGGGTGAATGTGAGGCAATGTGTAAAGCGCTTTGGATGGCCATTGGTCTGTTAAAAGCGCTATATAAGTGCAGTCCATTTAGTATTGTGTTGTCACGAACGCGCTCTCACTGTCACAGTAACAAATGAGCAGTGCCAGAGGTAATTCTGCGTATTGTCTATCAGCTTCCAAAGTTTGTAACTCCTTGTCTGTGTATTCTGGCTCTTTTGGTTTGATACAAAGTAAAAATCCTCTGACAATTCCTCAAAGTCAGCCATGCAACAGTCACGTTTGCTACTATCTTCCTAGTCACGTTGGTTTTGTTGACAGACGTAACAGCGGGGCTTATCCGGTCCTGCGCGCAAATCACTCCGCACTCCGCAGAAGTAGAGCAGTGCTGCGCCTTCTGAGAATATAGTCCCCAGTATGTATACGTTTATAATATGGCTGTGTCTCATGTAACCTTGTTATTTGTACACGCTGTGACTATACACATCACAACATGTAAATAGGAAAATGTTGGTGTTATTTTGTCACTTATTGAGCAGTAGGCTAGCTGGAGCCATATACCTCCAGTCTTTGTGCTAAGCTAGGCTAACGGTGGGTGCGTCAGACAGAGTTATGGTATGTACGGAGATGAGAATGGTATGTATGGACTTATCTAACTCTGGGGGATACAGTCAACCTGTCCAAGCCACAACCATCCAATCAATTCCCGATGGCCAAAATCAAGTCCCACCCTACATTATGCTTGTTTGAGAAGTTGTTTCACTCATACGTCATAACAGTAAGACTATCGCAACTTCCGTTTACTTCCATGCTGACTTTAAACACAGTCAGCGATGAGCTATCTTTTAGTTGTCTTTCACTGAGTTGGCTTAATGGCCAGTAAACTCCTAAGAGTTTTCCTCTCTCCCAAAAAGGAGGAAAGGTGAATATGTGTAAGTCCGTAAGGGTAAGCGAAAAAAAGAGAGGGGCGGAAGAAGAGTAGGAGGCGGAAACTCAGAGAGCAGAGAGTAGGATGACTGTGTTATTGTACTGAGAGAGGCACAATCACAACTCCAGGGCTGCAGCTCTCGAGAGGGCCATTGTCTGGGTGTGCACTCACTGACACAGGCGAGGGAGTGACCCGTCCCTTTTCCGAGCAACTTAAATTCCCACACAACACCCTCTGTTCCTCTGTCTTCTTCTGGCCATGTTTCTCTCTGGAAACTGGGTCAAGTTTGTGGAACTAAGCACAGTCAGCTCTGTTACAACTATTCTGAAGGCTTGCCTGTTTTTGCTGTGGTGGATCTTGTGTGTAATGTGTGGGAATGTGAGATTGTTGAACCCCTTCCGACTGCTTGAGTGGCTTTTTTGAATGCATCTATAGTGTCTGCTGACTCTCACAGACCAAAGACATATTGAATTTAACCTTAAAGTGACAAAAGAATGACCAACTGAAAACAAAGACCTCACTCATTAACAAATATTAGTTATATTAGTCTGTATATAGGGTAATGGGTTCTTCAATAGGGGTAGGTCTTTCAAGAATAAACCCCAAAACTTCCATTACACCACTATGCATTCAACCGGAACCAATTCATATATTCAAATGTTTTGTTTCCTTAAAGTCCTTGTAAAGGCAATTCTGATATTTGTTTGTAAAAACATTATAAATGTTAGAAAAGTATTGCTGAAACACATTACAAAGACTGTGAACTATGTAGTACACTGTAAAAAAAATAAAATAAATTTGGATAAATTGTGAAAATGTATCATTACATATTGGCCCAATAAATTGCTTCCAAATAATTATCCCCTTGCAAAAAGATGCTTTGTACTAATCATAACTTAAGGTCTTCACTCAAAATTAAAATTGTATATTCATATTTAATTGTGCTCAGTCAATCTATGAAGTCGAAGTGAAAAATCCATGTTGGATGAACAAGTCCTTCGTCCGAAAAACTGTATCATGCGCAAAATGCATTCATGCATTCATTGGTTTCATGAGTGTGTTCTCGTTTTCCACATAATTGTCTAATGGTAGCCAATAGTTTTATTTTCCTCATGTCTTATATGTCTAAAATGATATAGGTATTAAGTAAATTAAGTCATTTGTGTGATATATGCGGCATGCGACCATTGAACACAGTGCTGTTAGATTGCATTTGGCGTCGGCCTCTTTCAGGGCTTAAGTAATTGCCTTTTAATATCAAACACGTCAAGCTCGATTTTCTTATTCGTCCATTCCTTCATATCATCCTCATTATATAATGAAGAACTTCTGTTCTGTCATTTGCTAGATGTGATGCAGGGAAACTTTGCCATTAATGTTAGTTTTTATTTTTATTTGCAGGTTTTTAGCATGCAGTGCCGTGTTTTGTTCACCACATTAAGACATCATGTTACGCAGAAGACTTCTTGAATATTCAGAGTTTTTCCTTATTGAAAATAAGGTATTTTCACCAAATATCCTGTGTTGGAATTTACTTGTTAATAAAGTAATGTGATAAAATGTCAACCCTGTTGTCTGTGTTCTGTATTTTGCTTAATATATTTATGTTTTTAGTCATTTTTGTCTTTTGGGACAGTGAGAAATAAACAATTGTGACTACAATTTAAAATATTTAATTGGACCAACCTCACAGTTTCACTGTAAAACATTTCTCCAATTCAAAATGTTCTAGTGACCGATCACATCTACATTTTTTTAGTTGGCCAAATTGAATTTCTGTGAATTAAATTGTATCAATTCACAGAAATTCAATTTGGCCAACTGAAAAATTTAGATGTGATCGGTCACTAGAACATTTTAAATTGGAGAGGCCTGACATTTTTTACAGTGTTGGTAAATAAAAATTTTCCATTGGCTCAACATATTTCTAATTGAGCCCATGTTAACCGACTATTGCCACAATGCATAAAATTAAATTCACAGAAATTCAATTTGGCCAACTGAAAAATGTAGATGTGATCGTTCACTAGAAAATTTTGAATTGGGGAGGCCTTACATTTTTTAAAGTGTACTGAATTCAGAAGTTGGACCGCTAAACAGTTTTTCACTGTTGCTGTGTTCAGGATTTTCTGGGCGGGGCTAAAACGGTGGCTCGATGACGGACTGGAGCCACCGAGCCTGGCTCCTCCCCTAACACGATCATAACTAGAGCACATTCGCATCAGTTTGCCCGCTCGATCGCGAGTTACTGTCAGTACTGTTAGTTATTAAGGCCTACAACTTACAAAACAGCTTTCAAAACAAAAACAATGGTCAAGAAGAGGTGGATTAATTTTGTGAACAGCTGCCTTGATGGAGAGCTGAGGATCACCACGACACCTGCCTCTAAAGTGACTTTACACCGGATCGTTTTACAAACTTTCACCGGAGACAACTGGGATTCACTGATAATCTGCTGCAGAACCGACTACCCCCCGCCCAGGCCTTCATCCTCCCGTCCCGCCGACATCTGGTGCATGGTGAACATAGACGGTCGTGATCAGTACGTGAGTGTTGTCTTGTGTGCTACAGCAGATTTCCCGCGAGTGGGCGCGGTTTCGGCGCAGACAGCGGACACACCCCCAGCGTTTGAGAGCAGAGAATGCTGCTAATTATTTCAAGTATTTGATAAGCTATTTTTTGATAAGGATTTTTTTATGATTCAAATTTGGCTGGGTGGTTAATAACACATTTATCTGTGGTGTGAGGAACATTTTTAAACAACATTCCAACTGAACTTTTGAGTGGCTCTGCAAAGTAGCTAGACAATGTGGCATTGTGAGGTCCAAAATTACACAATGACATCACCTTTGAGGAAAAGAGGACAATGCAGTGTGTAGCATTCAGAAATGCAGTGCAAACATTCATTCACCCAAATACATCACTGAACACAATTACATACACACTAACACTTGCAAAACAAATTCTAGGGAAAGCAGCTGTACGGTCTTGAGGCAAGGGCATTGTGGGTAAGGGGATATGTCCTGCAGCTGTAGCTTCCTGTCTGGGCTGACGACAGCAGTTTCTATCATCCCTAACCTTCTGCTTCCTATTCCTCTCCTCCACACACCCCCAAAAATGACATACCATCCGTCCTTCACTAACAAGCACGCTCTCTCTCAGCTCTGGACCCTCCCATTTGGACCAGATCCAACAAAACACTACAAAAATCATAGCACACTACATATCTACAACACGCACCATCTGTGCCTGTTTAGAGGTCTTATCCACAGACCATGTTGGGTTTCTCCTGTAACAGTCAGGAATGAGGGCTCAGATCCGACAAGCATCATATGCAGAATGCCGTGACCACAAAATCCTTAAAAAAGCTTATCAGCTGTCTGATTCAGGGTGGGTGGACGTCACGTGCCATAGTTCCACAGGACACACAAGCAGGGCTGATACATAGAAGAGGCTTTGATGAACACCAGTCAAGGTCACATGGAGGCCACATGGATATAAGGGTGAGATGGCTATAATTTAAAACTCACTATTTTAGTGGATGACAGCTTGTTGGGTAGGGCCAATTACAGAGGATCAACAGGCCACATAATTGAAAGGGAAAGGATGAAGGCTTTGAGGATGACCACATGGTTATTGATGGCTTAATGGCATGGGGGGAAATCCTCCTACAACAAGTTGCAGTACATTGTGGTTGTCTGAACACATGCTGAGGAGGGTTGTACACCATTAAATTCCAATTCAAATAAAGTTATCAACTGAAGTTTAAGTAGAAAATCAATGTTAAATAAGAAATCTTGTTGAACATTTTGGGTTTCATAGGTCTTATGAACAGAGATAATGAAACAGACAGACACACAGACGGATAGATGGATACTAGACAGGCAGATGATGGACGGACGGACGGACGGACGGACGGATGGATGGATGATGGATGGATGGATGGATGGATGGATGGATGGATGGATGGACAAACAGACAGACAGGATTTGATAAGAGCTGACTGATTGTTATAAAAAGTGGGAAGAAGTTTTCAAATCATTGTGTTCTTGTGTTAGCAATGCCTAAAAACATGCATCAAAATGGCCTCACAAGCCAATGAAATTGCTTCAAAGAATATTGCACCTGAAAGAACCATTTACTGGATCAAGAACTTCAAGGAGAGATTTTCAACTCCAGTGAGGAAGGCTTTAGGACGTCCCAGAGTATCCAGCAAGCATCAGGACTGTATCCTCCTTCGGTGTCAGCTATGTATTTATGTCACCACAGAGCAGAGCTTGCTCAATATTGGCAGCAGGTGGTTTGGAGTGCATCTGAACACACAGTGAGGCCAAGACTTTTGGACAACGACGACCTTCAATCAAGAAGGGCAGCAAAGAAGCCACTTCTCTGCCTGAAAAAATTTCAAGAACATACTTGAATTCTGCAGGAAGTACAGGGTTTGGAGAGCAGAAGACTGATGCAAACGTATTTTCTCTGATTCACCTCCCTTCCGACTGTTTGAGACATCTGGAAAATCGATGGTCTGGAGAAGAAAGGTAAACGCTACCATGAGTCCTGTGTCGTGCCAAAAATGATGCATCCTGAGACCATCCATGTGCGGGAATCAATGGAATCTCACCGTCCTGCAAGACCAACTTCTCCCATCGACCTAGGAGCAATTTGGTGATAATCTGTGGGTTTTCCAGCATGATGGAGCACCATGTCACGAGGCAAGAGTGATAATGAAGTGTCTCGGAGATCATTTCATTGATATTTTGTATCCGTGGCCAGGCAACTCCCTAGATCGTAATCCCATAGGGAACCTGTGATAATCCTCAAAAGGCAAGTGGACAAGCAGAAACCCATAAATTGTGATCAACTCTGAGTACAAAAAAGGCAAGAATGGATCGCCATTAGTCAGGATTTGGCCCAGAAGCTGATGTCCAGCATGCCAGAGCGAATTGCAGAGGTTATGAAGAAGAAAAAATATAAACTTTTTGCATATATTAAATGTTTTTGACAATGAAAGCATTTACAACTTCTGAATGCTTATCATTGCTTTCCAGTATGCCATAGTAAAGGCCTTTGCACACTCCGAGTCCGATATTTGCATGCAAAATTTTCGCATGTCAAAAAATAAATTCGACCACGTTATGTCAGTCACGCTTGCACACTGCCTCCGAAACTTTCGTCCGTCACAAAAAAATTCGGAACAGGTTCGATTTTCTGCGTTTTTCCAATCCGTTTTTCCCATCTACAGTGCTGAATCTGATGCCCAACCTAAACTGCTGGCAATGGTGGTGAATGAATCGCCAGTGCTCAGATACCTACAATTATATATAGCCTACAAATATTATTGTATCAAAAATACTACTAATATTATTATATCATAGCTATAATTATAGCACACCAAGTCCCTGTAAACCGTGTTTGTGTGTGCGCGCGGATCCCTAGGATCAATTGATTCACGGAAATTGGTGGTCTTTTTAATATGTGGCTCCAGTATTGCTAGCAAAGCATCAAACTGAGTCACTGACATTCTAAAGTAAACTTTGAATCGGTCTGGATAATCACGCAGCTCCTTGATAAAGAGGTGGAACTCTCCTTCCTCTCTACGTGATCGCAGGAGTGGATGATGGAACCATTATTTCCTCTTTCTTTTTCTCTATTTAAGAAGAGAGAGGACAAAAAATCATCCTCACTACACTCTAAAAAAAAAAGGTTCTATATGGCACCAAAAAAGGTTCTTGGCTCGTAATCATAGGGGAACCTTTTTAAGTGCTATATAGCACCAATTTTGGTGCTTCAGTGGTTCTTCAGCGGTTCTTCAGAGGTTCTTCACTGGTTCTTTGACTAAGGTGCTATATAGCACTAAAAAAGGTTCCCCTATGATTACGAGCCAAGAACCTTTTTTGGTGCCATATAGAACCTTTTTTGAAGACGGCATTTTGTATTGTTTTGCGTTTTTTTTCCGTAACACATTCATTAATACGCATCGGACTCAGTATGCAAGGTCTCTGTGCGTGACGAATTTTACGGATCACTAATACGAAAAAACGCATGCGAAAATTTCGGACTCAAAGGCCTTAACATGTGAAAAAATAATCTTGACAGACAGATAGACAGATAGATAAGTTGGTAGTTTGTTTGGTTGGTTGGTTGGTTGACTGATTGATTGAATAATTCTTTCCAACTCTGATGCTGATTTGTATTCATATTTTGCAATATACATTTATATGATATACAAGTTTTATGATTGTTTACTTCATGCACTGTGTGACCACTGAAATTTGAGATGTTTCATTTACAGTCCTACAAACATCTTTCCACTCCAAAAGATGTTTTCTGGTTGGAGGATAATGCTATATTTCCGATTTTGTAAACCACAGGGATGACAGTTTTCACTGACATAAAACATTTGAGGATATCACTTGGATAAGAGTCTAGTTGACATATGCAACCAAGTATTTTGCAGTTGGATTATGCAAAATAAAGTGAATGCCGGTTGGCAGACACCAGAGGACTAACCTGCTCATCAGCACAAAGTACATCAAAATGAACAAGAGAACTGTCCGTTCATAACCAGAAGGGGTTTATAGTGAAGGAACAGAGCAGTCTTTTGCTAGATTCTAAGAGTCTACTCTGTTTCTACACTGCAGTCATAAGACTTAAGGCACGCAGTCATGAGAGTTGCATTTGTACATTCTCCCCAACAACAACCCCGGCTGTGAAACCTGCCATGACCTTTTTTGACACAATCCTAATCTTTCACTGTGCAACTTATTCTTTGATTGTTGCATGAGAAATCTGTGATTGATTTGGATGAAATGAGCATTTTAAAAAGGCAAGCAAAGCAATGCAACTGCCATTAGACATTAGAATTGCATAAAGAAAAAGGTCATTCAGGTGACCTTTCTTTAGAGAGACACCAACATTATCACCATCATTTCAGTTAATCAGAAACTTAATTTACGGGTTAAATCCAGTGTTATTTTAGTATTATTTCTATATTATTTATTAACATTTTTATCAACATTTATGTTAATATTTTTTCAGATTTCATTTAAAATAATTTTGCACTTTTGTTGTTTGTTTTTGTTGTTTTATATTTTTATTTATTCATTTAAATTTTAGTTTGTTTCATTTTCATTTAAGTTTTTCATTTAATATTTATATTTTATTTTAGCTTTATTTAAAAAAATTAAAATAAAAAATTATATATATACACTCACCTAAAGGATTATTAGGAACACCATACTAATACTTTGTTTGACCCCCTTTCGCCTTCAGAACTGCATTAATTCTACGTGGCATTGATTCAACAAGGTGCTGAAAGCATTCTTTAGAAATGTTGGCCCATATTGATAGGATAGCATCTTGCAGTTGATGGAGATTTGTGGGATGCACATCCAGGGCACGAAGCTCCCGTTCCACCACATCCCAAAGATGCTCTATTGGGTTGAGATCTGGTGACTGTGGGGGCCATTTTAGTACAGTGAACTCATTGTCATGTTCAAGAAACCCATTTGAAATGATTCGAGCTTTGTGACATGGTGCATTATCCTGCTGGAAGTAGCCATCAGAGTTTGGGTACATGGTGGACATAAAGGGATGGACATGGTCAGAAACAATGCTCAGGTAGGCCGTGGCATTTAAACGATGCCCAATTGGCACTAAGGGGCCTAAAGTGTGCCAAGAAAACATCCCCCACACCATTACACCACCACCACCAGCCTGCACAGTGGTAACAAGGCATGATGGATCCATGTTCTCATTATGTTTACGCCAAATTCTGACTCTACCATCTGAATGTCTCAACAGAAATCGAGACTCATCAGACCAGGCAACATTTTTCCAGTCTTCAACTGTCCAAGTGAGCTTGTGCAAATTGTAGCCTCTTTTTCCTATTTGTAGTGGAGATGAGTGGTACCCGGTGGGGTCTTCTGCTGTTGTAGCCCATCCGCCTCAAGGTTGTGCTTGTTGTGGCTTCACAAATGCTTTGCTGCATACCTCGGTTGTAACGAGTGGTTATTTCAGTCAAAGTTGCTCTTCTATCAGCTTGAATCAGTCGGCCCATTCTCCTCTGACCTCTAGCATCAACAAGGCATTTTCGCCCACAGGACTGCCGCATACTGGATGTTTTTCCCTTTTCACACCATTCTTTGTAAACCCTAGAAATGGTTGTGCGTGAAAATCCCAGTAACTGAGTAATACTCAGACCGGTCCGACTGGCAGTTCGAGGTTCGAGGTAATGTTAGTGCTAACAATAATAAAGAAAGATGATGATCAACACCTTATGTGTTACCACTGAAATGTAGATGTAATATATTTAGATGATGTGCTACTACTGTATTTAAGCACTGTATCACACAAGTTGCAACTTACATCTGTGTCGTTCTTTTTGGTGAAATGGTCCCACACACTACTTTTCTTTGCACGCTTCATACTGCCGTCTAACCTCGAGTGTTTTATTTAGCCTGTTTACTTTTTGCAAACCTTGTGAGCGCGCAAACCCAAACGCTGTGACTTCGCGCCAAATGTTTTTTATTGGTTTATTAAGTACAAACAGGCGAGTTATGATAAATTGAGTGTGAGATTTGTTCACTTCACACAAAAAGATTTTGGAATGAGATGGCTAACTGTAGTAGCGTTTAGTCCACTGTCTATAAATAGCCTAATTTAGAGATCACTTTTTTTTTTTTTAACCGACAACTTTGATCGGTTAACGTTGATACGGTCAACCATCGGTCAAACGGTCATCGGTTAACATCCCTAGTTCCTAATAATCCTTTAGGTGAGTGTGTATATATATATATATATATATATATATATATATATATATATATATATATATAGTTTTAGTTTTAGTTAACAATAACAAAACTGATATAAGCCTCTGGTGGAAGATTGGACAGTATGGAATTATTATCCTTCAAATACCGATGACTGACTTTCCCTTATGTTGTACCAAAACTGTATGATCTTTTACACTGTGGAATGCAAAAGAAAATATTTCGAAAATGTTTTGGACCCCACTGACTTTTTGACAGTTAAGACACTGAGACATGCTTGCAAATCTTTCTTGAAATTCTTATCTTTCAGACATTCTTATCTTTCAGACATAATGCTCCTACCTATATCTTGGCTACTATTTTGCATGACTAATGGGATTGTGGAAGGTTGATTAGGAAAAGCTCTTCCAGCTTTATCCCGGGCCTCAGCCTGACCTCCTTTCATTAAGGGTTAATACATTGGTCATCCACATCAAGCCCTGTGATGACTGGCTTTGATTTCTACTCTTTGAGAACACAAGTGTGGAAGGGCCCACAGGGTCGCACACAAAGACCTTTCCGGCCCCTCTGTATCGTAATAACCCTGTGTGATTTCACTACAGACAAGAGCCGCCCTTGACGGCTGCGCTCGGTCCGAGGAATGCTGGAGTGAGAGACAGTGTCAGGCCTATGTGGACCCATCAGGCTCGCAAGCTGCAGAAGAGAGAAGCCTTTGTCTATTTGGCCATGGGTATTTATAGATGTAAGCCATGTGCATAAGGAACTGGAGGAATCGGTGCATTTTAGACTCCCCGCCCCCCACTCCCATCTTTCAGAGTTTGAATGAAGTCTTAACTTGCATCAAAGCATATTGTCATATATATGACTAGAATTGCCGTGAAACAATTCGTCTGTGAATTAAGTAGCAATTAGGAAAAACAAACCATTATTTTACACTACCGTTCAAAAGTACGGGGTCAGTAAGAAAAATGTATAATGAAAATATTAAGCAGCACAACTGTTTTCAACATTGACAATCAGGGCTTGCTTGACATTAACACGTGCCAACTCGCCCACTTTGGCGGGTTGAATTATATATATTATATATAGCCTAATTTTTTTTCAATTGTAGTCTTTTAAAAATGCATCTGAAATAATAAAGTGTAATGTATTGTTGTCAAAATTAGGGCTGTTTAACGATTAATCGCGACTAATCGCATCCAAAATAAAAGTTTGTGTTTACATAATATATCTGTGTGTGCTGTGTATAATTATTATGCATATATAAATACACACACATGCATGTGTATATTTAAGAGGAAAAAATATATATTTATATATAAAATATTTATATTTATCTTTATATATATATATACATATATATACACTCACCTAAAGGATTATTAGGAACACCATACTAATACTGTGTTTGACCCCCCTTTCGCCTTCAGAACTGCCTCAATTCTGGCATTGCATTGATTCAACAAGGTGCTGAAAGCATTCTTTAGAAATGTTGGCCCATATTGATAGGATAGCATCTTGCAGTTGATGGAGATTTGTGGGATGCACATCCAGGGCACGAAGCTCCCGTTCCACCACATCCCAAAGATGCTCTATTGGGTTGAGATCTGGTGACTGTGGGGGCCATTTTAGTACAGTGAACTCAGTGTCATGTTCAAGAAACCAATTTGAAATGATTCGAGCTTTGTGACATGGTGCATTATCCTGCTGGAAGTAGCCATCAGAGGATGGGTACATGGTGGACATAAAGGGATGGACATGGTCAGAAACAATGCTCAGGTAGGCCGTGGCATTTAAACGATGCCCAATTGGCACTAAGGGGCCTAAAGTGTGCTAAGAAAACATCCCCCACAGCATTATACCACCACTATGTGGTAACAAGGCATGATGGATCCAGGTTCTCATTCTGTTTACGCCAAATTCTGACTCTACCATCTGAATGTCTCAACAGAAATCGAGACTCATCAGACCAGGCAACATTTTTCCAGTTTTCAACTGTCCAATTTTGGACATAAATATATATACAGTATATACATGCAACTATAACTTAAAAATATACATGTATGCATGTGTATTCAAAAATACATAGTAATTATATACAGCACACACAGATATATTATGTAAATACAAATTTGTATTGGTCGCGATTAATCGTTAAACAGCCCTAGTCAAAATACTGAATATCGATAGTGAAATCTGAAATGCTTCCAATACTAATTTTCCGCAGAATAGATACACAATACCAGCTGCGCTTTCTCACTCTCTCATCTCTCCGACAGCGACACACAAACACCTCGTTTCATTTGCTTCGGGTGAATATTGTTGTTGTTACGGGGCAATTTCGACATGGGATTGCTCGTATAGCACAAAATTTTACTCACACCCAAAATGCACTTAAACAGTGAAACACACACAAAATAATGTGAAAATGCCGGTCTTGTCGAGTATTCACGTGAACAGTCAGTTATGTGTTAAGTGAAGGTAAAGAGTTGATAAAGAAAACGCATGTGTAACAGTATAATGGATCCATGAGTCAGGTCTTAAAGTGACAGCAGCCTAATATACCTGCTGCCAAATTATGAGATAGTATAAAAAATATATATATATATGGCAGTTTTTCCCCATGGTATCGGTGACAAAATTGAGGTCAGTGAAAATGCTGAGTGGATAGTAACCAAAAAAGTGAATGTCAATCCCTGTTGATAATAATAAGAAATGCTTCTTGAGAGCCAAGTCAGTATATTAGGATGATTTGTGAAGGATCATGTGACAGATATATTAAAATATATTAGAATAGAAAATTATTTTCAATTATAATAATATTTCACTGTAATATTTTTTACTGTATTTTGGTGAGCATAAGAGACTTCTTTCAAAAACATACAAATGTTACCAACCGCAAACTTTTGAATGGTAGAGTTCATAAAACACTAAAATGCAAAACAGCAAACTGGTTTTCATAAAATAAGGTAATGTATAAAGGAATAAGTTTCACCTACATGTCTAAACTCACTAACGCTCCCCACAAGAACAATTACACACATAAAAAGGGCATTTCCAAATCCCACCATGACTAAAAACAGCAACAAGTAGCTAATGGGCTGTTTTTTCCTGGCATCCATGCAAACAAACTCAGAGTTGAACACATTCACAAACGGATTTCCTGCATGAGAGGCTAGGAAGTCTTCTTTCAGATCATGAATAGCCATCATGCTGAACTGGCCTTCAACCAGCTCAGAACAGCAGGATGAAGGCGCTGATAGCTGGGTCAATGGAAAGTTAGGGACATGAAGAATACAGGATGAGAGAATGAGAGATATTTTTTATATATTTTGCAACACTGGCTGTGAAAGACCTTGCACTTTTGATTCAATATAAATATAATGTGTTAAAATGTACAGTTATGATTCTTGTTAAACATTATGATTTCCTTGCACTGGACGTGTATATTTGGGCATTTAATAAATTGTAATTTGGAGGAAAACAAAAGAAATGAGAGCAACAATATTTAGTTCAGTCCATCTAAGAGTCATTCCACAAATTGGCTTTAAAAAGGTCATTTATTTTTTACACGTGAACTTGTTTAATATGTTATACATAGACAAAGTACGCAAGTAAGAGTTAATACAGAATTTTTTAGAAATGTATAGTTTTATTTACTGTACAAAATTATGACAACAGGATTGTCTAATCCCCTACTTGAAGGGTTCACATGCTGATAGGGTGATGATGTCATTATGATGTCATTATGCTTTCTATGGTAATGTACATCTGTTCTATAATGGGGAGTTATGATTGTAACAAGATTGACATATCCTGGGGACATAATAGGAATGTTTAATAGTTTGATAAATGTTACATCCGCTAACATCTATATTAAAATGGTTATAATTGAAATTGCCAAAGTAGTTAGCCTAATGAAATCATTGTTTACACTTGTGGTCATTAAGGGGGGAAAACATACATTTCGTGTAGTTCAAATAGCCTAAGTTTGACACATAGTTTATTCATTCATTATGATATTGGCCATCTATTGCATCACCAACAAACTTTGCAAGTGTGTTGATGAGGTTTCCTTTTTATCCCGATAAAGATCAGAGAATTATGTTATAGCCTAGCATCTGATTCACCTTCCAGGTAGACAGAAAAGGTGCGGATGACCTGGTAATGTTTAAAAGCTAAAATATTGCATTATAACTTATTTCGAAGACTGTAACTGTAAGGCTATTTTGGTATGAATAAAATGTCAGACTTACAAGTGGAGTCGGTGATCTCCATGACGAAGAGAATACTTTTCTTGTAACACGCTTCAGCAGCCGCTCACTGTAATGTACACCAGCATCTTATGCAGCGCGCGTGTGGCCAACACTACACTTTTGACAGGGGCGCGTGCAGACCACTCCAAATCACTACTAATCCGGGTCCTAGCGCTCGTCAAGTTAACGACTAGTTCCTAGTGGCAAACAACGTCATTCAGCTGGTATTTGGTCTTATGCTTGCTGTCATATAAAACACACACAATGTAAATAGGACAGTCATATAAAGTTGGTTAAGGGCTCATGGTCAAATGTAATTATCCATGGTGGTTTGGATGTAACATCAATATGGTTACTGAGATAGTGGCTGATGCTAAAGTTTAGCACCCTCCAGAGGTAGAGGTCTTTCTTTATACAGATTTAAATATCAAAACACAGTGGCCTACGAGTGAAACATATCGAAAAAAATATTGACATATTATCCAGAAAGATATATACATAATATTTAAAAACATTGTTTTTGGATACTTTGATTCTGACCCTACTAAAAATAGCCTAATACTTTTTTTTTCAATTCCAATTTTATATCCATAAATGTAAATTTATCAACAACAAACCAATTTTTCTGTCTTTTTGAAAGAATCTTCAGTAAATAAGAAAGCAAGAACGTCATCAATTTGTAAGGACTTTAATTTGTACATTGTAATTGATGTATATTATAATATCTTACCATCATGTTCTTTTTCTCTCATCTTCTCTTATTTTTCTTGTGTTATTTTTCCGTTTTCATCTTATCATTGTTAACTCTTCTTTTCTCTGGTGTATTCTGATGACATTGAACATATTGCTAATGCATGTTGTATATCATATACAAAGCTGTATATCATAAACATGTCATCTCTATATTTTTTTGCAACCATAAAAGAGTGAAACAAATATCTGAAAAATTATTTCAGAAAAGAACAATGCAGAACACTTAATGATAATTTAGCTAACGTAAGCAAATGTTTACTCTAAGTAGTAGCCTACTCAAGACGCTCTTGGCTTTAATTCATTTTTGTGTCTTTGGCCAAAATCCAAAATATGCTGTACAACAAAATTATGGAAAATAATATATATTGAAACATACTTCATTAAAAATCAGTTTCTATATCTTTCCAAGTTTATGGCAGGGTTATTATAGTTAACTAAAACTATTTTTCTTATCGCTATTTGAAATAAGATAAATGTTAACTGAAAAAACAAAACAAATTTTATTTCACTTACATAGCCTACAAAATAACTAAAACTGAAATAAATAAAAAACTATACTAGTATTCATAGCCTATTTTAAAAGATACTATTTTAACTCAAATCAAAATGGAAAAATATCAAAATAAAATCATTCAAAATGTTAATAATATTATTATTTTTATACTGGTATGTGTAAAATGATCAATGTAGGCTATAATGTTGGTTCTTTTACATGTTTTGAAGCAGGTTAGCCAATTAGCCATATAAAAATACTACTTACGTAGTCGGTTAGTAGTAGGCCTAAAAAAAGGCTCTATATAAATGCTTCATTCAATTATTCATTCATTCATTCATCCATCCATCCATCCATCCATCAATCACGAGTATGTAGTCTGTCACGACACTGAAATCGGCGAAATATGCTAATAAACAGAACACGATAAAGGGTAGGCTACTAATATTTTTAAGGGGATTAAAAAAGGCAATCTGAGAAAATATAATTTTAAAATCCAGACATTTTTGATCAATCCACACCTTTCCAGTCATGCAATTATATGGAACCCTGAAGAGCCCACCCCCTCACAGTCTTCTCGAATCTTATAGGTCAATTACCTGTCAGTCATCATAAAACAGAACTTCTATTGGCTAGCTGGGTGATGAAGGTTGGGTCATGAAGTAGGTGTCCCAAACTGCCGCACATATCATCGCATCAGGGAGAAACGCAGGATTTCCTGTGGTGTTGCTGAACTGGACACATTCAAGTTTTAGATTCGCAGAAGTACCTAGCCTAATTTTAACCTCTATCGATTTAATGTCTTAATCAAAACCATCTCATCCGTACGTGCCCTAGACTACACCTCGACGTAGTTAGTCTGAAAGAAGTCCATCAAAAATGTCCGAACCCACAGTGGCCGATACTCGCCGGTTAAACTCCAAACCGCAGGACCTGACGGACGCCTACGGCCCTCCCAGCAACTTTCTGGAAATCGATGTGTACGACCCGCAGACTATTGGAGTCGGCCGCAATCGCTTCACCACTTATGAAGTCCGGATGAGGGTAGGCTGGCCCAGTGAATTAATGTGTATGTGTATGTCAGAGGCTGCGGCTCGGTTCGGCCTAGTTAGCCTGCGCGCTAACATGCTAACTAACGCCTCATTCGACGCGAAAGAGTCTTTACACTATCAAAGCGTTTAGATGTTATGAACTGCAAGGTTTTGACCTAAAAAGCAAGCGGGATTTAAAGAATTTGGCGGGTAGAGATTGAGCTAATTTAGCTGTTGTTGTTACTCTTGTCACCCATCAACAATCTCCAGCGAGTTGGTTATCTTTCATCTAACGTTAAGCCATTAAGATAAACCTGTGGATGCTTTACTATTACACATGTTTCATTGTGTCGGTTTGCATTCGAGAATCCTCTGCATCGTGTACCCAGCTAACATATCTATATATTATTTAATAATCATGTGACTTATTCTGCTTTCTCCGATGAAATCCAGACAAATCTTCCCATTTTTAAACTGAAGGAGTCGTGTGTCAGACGAAGATACAGCGACTTCGAGTGGCTGAAGAATGAGCTGGAAAGAGACAGCAAGGTATGACATCCTGGAGCTCTTGCAGGAAACCCATTGCACCATAAATTACACATACTGAACAAATGCTGTCTTTACATGTTCTGTGCAGATATGAAACATGTTTTACTTAATGAAAAAGCTTTTAAGAGAGACTTCATTTACTGTAAAGTCTTGCATGGGAAGTCAGAAAACAACTATTATTGAACAATAATATTGGCTAAATATTAAGAAAATTCGATAAAAAAAACAACTTCTGTATAATTGATACATCAGTCTTTAATGGTGCAGATAGTATGATCTATTACAATATAGAGCTCACACTCAAGGGAAAACATATTTTTTATTCAGAGCCCCAAATTGAGCAAAAATATGCCATTTGGCTCAGTTGCTAATATTTATCTGGTCAAAAAATAAGATGAATTTCTGCTTGCTTGTGATGTAAATCAATGAGATCTGTATAGCAGACTAGTTGCATAAATGTATATAAGGATCAGTTGTTATTAGACATCTCTCAATAATATGCAGTGTAGCCAAGTCCAGCTGTTTTTCATGTCCCCGGTTGAAGCAACCCCAGTAATGTGAATTTTAGTGGGGGGAACCTCGCTAAAAACCCCCACAGATTTTACCCTCGGGAGGCATTTTTCCAGGGGACCCCCCCGAAACAAGATTGGGCTAGTTTTGAGTAGTAATATGGTTGTTTTTGTTGTGCAATCCTGACAATGTGTGTCAGGGGCTGCTAAAAAAGCGTTTTGGCCATTCATTTACACAATGCATTTTGGGTGCCGGAAAATGATAACTCTGGAAAACGAGTTTCAATGTGCACGTTTTTGAAAACTGTCTCCATGTAAACAACAAAAACTAAACTCTGTGAAACGATGACGTCATTACATGTTCAGTCTATAGTGTTTCATTGGCATCTAATGGCCTGGCAGCATTTTAGTCGTTTCCGTGGATTCGTTTTGACAATGGTGTCATCTGTAAGGAAAAACTTCTCTGTTTTAAGCATATCGTTGTCATGTAAATGTACCATTAGTAAGATGATATTTACATGATTAGGGCCAAATTTAATAAATGCGGCAAACTAACGTGAGTGCAATTCCAAAAAAGCGACGATGGGAGTGGAAAGTTCAGCGCATGATCTACTGATGTCACACAAATTAAAGAACACAGACGCAGCCGAATCATTTCCATAACGACCAACGCAATCTATCAAGAGCGTCTACCAAATTAGTGTCTGTTTTAAGACATGCTTTATTTGGGCAATAAATAATGGCACAAATATCAGTAAATTGACTAGCGTAAATCACCTTGCGTGATTCATTTATATACTCTCATCCCATAAATTTTGCGTCTGAAAGGGAAACTCCTATGCAATATGCAAATGCAAAAATAACCCTGTCCACACCGCTAATTTTTCCACTGCGTGTCTTTAGTAAATCCTGACGCTAGTTTTTTAACGCCAAAAGATAGTTTGCGCTAGAGCAAGCTGTTAGTAAATCTGCCCCTTAGTTTTATGATCAAAGCTCTGTAGTTTTAATTGTGAGGGAAAAACCTATAATACAATGCAGTGATTGAGAGATGTACAAATAAGCATTCCTCAGAAGCCTTTAAGATTTCACAGAAAAAAGGTATGTACCACGATCTGAAGGGGGACATATTTAGCATTTAGAAGAAAAAGGTATTTTCCTTAAAATTATGAAGTAGTGTTGTCACGATACTGGAATTTCTAACTTCGATACGATACCTAAAAAGTATCGATATTCGATACCATGGGGAAACGCTGCATATACTGTCAAATAGATATTTGTAATATAATTAATTTTTTTGTCCGTTTATTGAAAGTCTAGGCAATTAAACATTTCTTCTGAAGAGATCACTTTACATGATAAAGCTTTTTCTCATATATAAACATTGATCAATAACCATTAAAATTATCTCTCAAATATTTTCTAACCAATTTTGTTGCAATAGCTTGCATACAGCTCAAGGAAGCTTGGTTTCAAATTGAATTTAAAAAGACGAGTAAACTAATAAAATAAGAACAAATAAACAAATTACAAACAATAGCACAAATAAATACAATAGAATAAAGATACAAATTAAATGGACTGCTTTATTTTTTCAGGTATGTCTAGTATTCGGGTAAGAAACTGAATTAAAAAAAAAAAAAACTACAAAGTAATCAAATTTAAAATAACATTGGATAATCTTCATTGTAAAAAATGAAATGCAGATTAATCCATTAAAGGTCCCGTTCCTCGTGATCCCATTGTTCAAACTTTAGTTAGTGTGTAATGTTGCTGTTAGAGCATAAATAATACCTGTAAAATTATAAAGCTCAAAGTTCAATGCCAAGCGAGATATTTTATTTAACAGAAGTTCCCTTTCAAAGCCTACAGCGAATGGCCGGCTTGGACTACATCCTGGTACTTCCTTCATAAATGACGTCAGTAGAACAGACTAACCTCCGCCCACAAGAATACGCGAAAAAAGTGGGCGTGATCTTGTTGCTGTCCCACGTGGAGAAGAGGACGTGTCGCGTGGAGAAAAGGAACTGTTGTGTTTGAGTGTGTTTGTCGCCATGTCGTCGAGACGCTGTTATTTTCATCCCGGAGTCAAATCACCTTTGTTTGGCTTTCCCAGGGACGCTGTAGAGATCATTAAGCGCATATATCTCCCGTTAAGAGGCGTGACCTTTCCACGTGCGCTAAGCTGCTGTCGAATCACAACACAGGAACCGTGCCACGTTTGCTAAGCTGCGGTCAAATCGCAACACGGGAAGCGCTGGCACAATCAGAACTCGTTACGTATTTCTGAAGGAGGGACTTCATAGAATAAAGGAAGTCATCAGCCGTTTTTAGGACAGTGAAAACAGCGGTGTACAGATAAGTAAATTGTGTTAAAAATACTGTTGTTTTTTTACACGCGAAACATGAACACTGTAAACACAATCAAAGCTTCAAAAAAACACGAAGAACGGGACCTTTAAAGTTACACACGTTAATCAGTCGAGCAGTAAGTGATCGTTTGTCTTTTTGTAGTTTGAATAATAAATAACTGCTGTCCCTTTAAGACGCATGCATGGATCCAAACACTGTTCCTGTGAGCTGGTTACGACTGTTTACGTTAATACTAGCCAAGATGGGCATTGAGAAATTTTGAGTGTATTTGACCATTAATAAGCTGGAAAAATTAGCTCTTTTTTGCACTTGTATGTCAGGCGGCTTTATTACGATATGTGTGTGTGTGCTTCAGATGCAATCGCAAAATCTGCGGGAATTAGTAGAATTAACGTTATGTGCAACCCCGCATGAAATTCAGACCGGTCACACCAATACTAATACGCTGTCATGAAGAAAAATCCAGCAGAACACGCGTTTGCTGTGTTCAGAGGTTTAACTGGACTGAATGAGAGGAGGCGGGTGCATGTCAACTCGGTGTCTGTCGGAGAGGAGAGGCAGCTGGTATCGATACTGTAAAAAATTTGTATCGTATTGTTTCAGATATTTCAGTATCGATATATATCGAAATATCAATATTTTTGACAACACTAGTATGAAGTATAAATCAGAGGGCAGAAGGCAAATAGAAGATTGTATGCAACAGGTTTTTCAGCAAAGTTTTGATCGTGGTGATAATTTGGAGGCCTTAGACTTGAATTTATAATTTTAAAATGTATGAAAATATCTCCTAGATTGTTGTGCCTCCATTGCCTGGAAAGGCATTGAAGAGACAGCTCCCCTTCCGTGGAGATGAGGGCATTTTTGAGGAGTCCTTCATTGAGGAGAGACGATCTGGGCTTGAACAGTTCATCAACAGGTTGGCCATCGAAATGATGCACAACGGACACTGCTAAATTATAAAAGTACAAGACACAAAGTAATATTTGAGAGTCTGAAATGATTACAACTTTTCTTTTTTCACACTTACTGTCAAAAAGACGTTTCATGGATTGCATGCATAAATACTGTGCTCATGTTCCTCTTCAGAATTGCAGGTCATCCTTTGGCCCAGAACGAACGCTGTCTTCACATGTTCCTGCAGGACGAAAGTATTGACCGGAACTACATTCCAGGAAAAGTACGGCAGTAGGGTTTTCCAAAATGGGACGAGGGAGGGTCTTCTTTCTTCGGTTGTGAGCTTCTAAACCCGATCATCTGCAAACAGTGCAGAGTAACGTTTATTTTTACACCGAGCAAAATCTAGATACGTGATAAACCGTGCAGGACTCATGTTTTGTACGGGTGTCTGAGAGTTTCTCTTTACACACACATTGCATTTCTTTTATCGATACAATGTACTTGTTAGTGTGTGTGTGCGTGCGCGAATACATTATATATCTATACATTAAGCTGTAGCACTGTAAAGCGAAGAGGGTTGGCTCATATCTTTGTCCTCTCTGGCGACTGTTAAGAGAACGTGCTTTTCAAGTTCAAGAGTCGAGGTGTATTGCTTGTCATTCCAAATAGCGCAAATGCTTACCACAACATTAAGGGAGAGACGGATATTTGCAGCTGATTAGAGAAATTGTCATAAATATAAAGCGTTACACTGTTATGACAGCAGCAAGCTCAAAAATATTCTGGGGTGTATTTCAATCTCATTGGTTTTTTGTTTTTTTTCCAAGTCGTATATCTTTTTGTAGTCACATGACCATCAGCAGTACTGTAAAATACTAGTCAGTATTCAAGATTCACACACAGAACTTGGTGCTGTTGCTTGTTGCTCCCTTAACCGTCCAATGCGTCGTTTAAATACAATTTAAATGACCATATTATACAAATGTGCATGTTGTATAACTCTGTGACTTCAATATTTTTTTTCAGCCACATGGATTATGAAGAGATTAGAGCCTTTTAATTCCAATTTTATGTGGAAAAAAGTGGTTGTGAGACTGTTGGAAGATTTATGCTGTTGCTTGAATAAGTTCCAAAAAAAGAGTAAATATCAAGTATATATCACGCCTGTTAAAGGGTTGGTTCACGCAAAAATGAAAATTGTTATAATTTACTCCCTCTCATGTCATTCCAAACCCGCCTTCGGAACAAACATTAAGATCTTTTTGATTAAATATGAGCGTTCTGTCCCTCCATTGACAGCTAAACAATTAGTTTGACGCTTCAGAAAGTTCATAAAGAGATTGTAAAACGAATCCATATGAATTTAGAGATTTAGTCCAAATTTTCTGAAGAGACATGATCGCTTTATATGATGAACAGATTTAAGTTAGGCTTTTATTCACATATAATCATTGATCAGTGGACTAAACAAGCTAAACCGAACCTGCTTGACACGCAAGAACAAACCTCATTGGTTGCCGAAGTTCAAATGTGCTGCGTAACACATGAGAATCAACGTCATTGGTCCTTGTGGAAGCTCAAACCTGCTGCGTAACATGAGAATAAACCTCATTGATTCAATCTGTTCATCATATAAAGCGATCGAGTCTCTTCAGAAAATTTCGACTAAACCGCTCAGTTCATATGGATTGTGTTTTTTTCTCTTTATGAATGTTTGAGTGGAGAGGACCGAAAGCTCTCAGATTTCATCAAAAAGATCATTTATGTTCCAAAGACGAGCGAAAATCTTGTGGGTTTGGAACGACATGAGGGTGAGTAATTAATGACAGAATTTTCATTTTTGCGTGAACTATCCCTTTAAGTATGCGTTACCCAATAATAGGCATACGGTGTGTTCTAAAAACTGCTATCGAGTTGAAGTACTGTAATATGTCTTTTTGTTAGCCAATATGGAGTTTTCCCCAAGCAATTAATAAACACATGTACCTATTTTTATATAATAAGTGCATGAGACCTGTATAGTATGTGAGTGCAGGTTTAACTCCAGGATGCATTCTGAACATGTCGATCGTGTGAAAGATGAAACAAACAAAAAACAGCTCTCTAAGAGAGGACGAAATATGTGCCAACTGTGTAAAAGTTGTCCTGCCAAAGTTAGTCATTTTGCTCAGAATGACTATATTTATGTTATCTCCTGTGTTCATCAATTTGTGCCTGTGACATTTGTCTGTAAATAAAGTCAAACGAAATAGAGAACACCGGCTGGAGATTTTATAGCATCATTACATTTTTCCCTTATTCTGTTTATTCTCTCTTCCATTTTAGGTGTGAATAAAGTAAGTTTTGTTTTTTTTACTCTCAGTATGTTGTAACTGATGTGGGGAAACAATGTCTGCATGAATGCTAATGATCAAATTGGTTATATTGTGGGGGAAATGCTGTCATACTTAAACTCGTTTCAATGTCGTCTTATATCCTGTGGCTTTGCTAATTTTAATGTTGCATCTGCTTGTCATGGGAAACTACTGTCGGCTGCATGTTTTGATTTTGCATGCTTCTGGTCACACAGACAACACTCTGACTGTTCTTAACATTATCCAATCAATAAAATAGAATATGAAGGAGTCAGCATAGAGTGCATTAGTTGTGTCAAGATCTCTAACCGTGTTTTCTTTTGGCCTGTGATCCAAAGGTTTTGGTAAACCCCTCCCTGTCCTGGACCCATCTGCTCTACCAGCTCTTTTCTGCACATCAGTCAAAGCCTTTCACAGCTGCTGTCCATGATATCCTGTATATATTTCTGTTCTCGGATGGAACTAGACTGCAACACCTATTTCACCCTGAGGATGAACTCATCTTAAAGCTGCATTTACCTCATGCACTCATTTTGAGTAAAGAAACTTTTTTTGTTTTGTGGGGGCTTATATTTAGATAAATATTACTTTAAAAAAAAATTGTGCTTTTGTGTTTATTCTGGTTTAAACTCCTAGCTTCAACCTTTCAGGCAATCCACCAAAGAGGAGAATTTGGTCAGGCCACTATGACATTCCTCAGTGTATTCTAAATTAAAAGGCTAACATTAATTGGATTTGAAGCAACCCACTTCAGTCCTAAAGAAAAGTGTCACGTTGAAAAGTTGAGTAGTTCCATCCCAAATCAAGAGAACCAATTTTTTTTTTTTTAAATCAAGCTAACTCGCTAAATGTAGCACTTCAGAAATTAAAACTCGGATTGCCTCTCGACAACGTCTTCCTTTACATTCCGTATTTCATTTGTATCCTTTTGACTTTGACAGAATATGTTATAACAAGGCTTTTGCGGACATTTTACTTGTATTTCCCTTTGGTTAGTGTCAGTGTACGAGTCAAGCTTTGGGAATGTATATATTCAATCACTGTGAAAAACTGAATTCCATTATGACAACATATTACATTTGCTATTATGTTTCTATGTGCCATCTCTTAAAAGGAGTTCTGTTGTTTTCTGGCTCTTTCCATTCTGGTTATTTTCATGACTGTGTGTAAAGAAAAGGGCACTAATTGATTTTTAAACCGATAGCCATCCTTTCTACCCATGAATAAACCCCTCTCTGTCTCCTTCAATGTATTCTCTCATTCTGTTCGATAAGACCATATGATTTATATTTGAAAGTTAATCGAATGCAAGTCTTTGTAATTATATACACATGATGACCTCGACATATTTGAACTGTCGTTTTAATACAGTAATTCATTGAACGGACCAAAAAGGCTATTTTCCTGAATGCAACCACGAGGTGGCAGCGCTGCAGAAAGATGTTGCAAGTTTGAGAAAACTTCGTCAATCAGCATAATTTCATTGGAAAGAAAGTTATATTTTATACTACACTATTAAACTATATTAATATTTTAAATAATATTACCGATCAAAAGATGCAAACAATTATATATATATATATTTTTTTTTAATGTTTTTGAATTATTTCGGGCTGCATTCTTTTAATCAAAAACACAATAAAACGGTAATATTCTGAAATATTACAATTTAAAATAACTGTTTTCTATTTTAATATATTTTCAAATGTAATTTATTCCTGTGATGGTAAAGCTACATTTTCAGCATCATTGGTCTTCAGTGTCACATGATTCTTCAGAAATCAATCTAATATGCTGCTCAAATATGTTGAAAACAGTTTTTGCTGCTTAATATATTTGTGGAAACCATGATATTTTTTTTGTAAAGATTCTTTGATATTTACACTGATTAGGCATAACATTATGACCTAATATTGTGTTGGTTGCCTTTTTGCTGCAAAACAGCCCTGACCCGTTGAGGCATGGCCTCCACTAGACCCCTGAAGGTGTGCTGTGGTATCTGGCACCAAGATGTTAGCAGCAGATACTTTAAGTCCTGTAAGTTGCGAGGTGGGGCCTCCATGGATCGGACTTGTTTGTTCAGCACATCCCACAGATGCTCGATTGGATTGAGATCTGGGGAATTTGGAGACCAAGTCAACACCTCAAACTCGTTTCTGTGCTCCTCAAACTGATGGACGGGTCAGCATGGGCACCCTGACTGGCCTGCGGCTATGCAGCCCCATACACAACAAACTGCGATGCACTGTGTATTCAGATATCTTTCTATCAGAACCAGCATTAACTTCTTGAGCAATTTGAGCTACAGTAGCTCGTCTGTTTGATCGGACCACAAGGGCCAGCCTTCGCTTCCCATGTTGCCGGTTCACCACTGTTCCTTCCTTGGACCACTTTTGATAGATACTGACCACTGCAGACCGGGAACACCCCACAAGACCTGCAGTTTTAGAAATGCTCTGACCCAGTTTTCTAGCCATCACAATTTGTCCTTTGTCAAACTTGGCCAAATCCTTTCGCTTGCCCATTTTTCCTGCTTCTAACACATCAACTTTGAGGACAAAATGTTCACTTGCTGCCTAATATATCCCACTAACAGGTGCCATGATGAAGAGATAGATAACCAGTGTTATTCACTTCACCTGTCAGTGGTCATAATGTTATGCCTGATCAGTGTATAGAAAGTGTAAAAAAAAAAACAGCAGGAATCTTTTGCAAAACTATAAATATCTTTACTGTCACTTCTGATCAATTAAGCACGTTTCTCTCTCTCTCTCTCTCTCTCTCTCTCTCTCTCTCTCTCTCTCTCTCTCTCTCTCTCTCTCTCTCTCTCTTTTTATTTTTTAAATATTAGGTCTACCCCAAAACTTTGAGTGGTAGTGTATCACGGTTTCCACAAAACTATTAAGCAGCTGTGCAGCACAACTGTTTTCAACATTGATAATAATAAGAAATATTTCCTGAGCACCAAATTAGTACTATATCAGAATCATTTGTAAAGAATTATGTGAGACTGGAATAATGATACTGAACATTTTAAAATATATTAAAACAGAAAACAGTTCCTTTAAATTGTAATGTGTTGCATTATTTGGTTCTGTTTTGCCTTGGTGAGCAAGAGACTGGTTTCTGGGTGTGCCCAGTTTACTTTAAGACCATTGTATTGATTACAACTGTGTTTTCAGGCCCACTTGCCCTTGTGTGGATTGCTCCCATCAGCCTGGATTAGACATGGGGGAGGGAAAGTGTTGGCGGGCAGGTAAAGTCTACCTGAATGAGCCAGTCATGTAAGCTGTGTAAGAGCTGCTTGAATGTGGATAAACCGACACCATTAGTTCTTACAACTAGAGAAGAAGCGTGTTAAGAGGATTAATATGTTCCTCATTTAGATCCTGGATACTTTTGGATATATGCTAATAGTTGAATCTAATTGGCGGTGTGAGTCACATGGACAAACAAGTTCAAAAATGTAATGTTTAAGTAATTACCATGCAGTGTTTTATTGTAATAGCCTATTGAAGAACCTTAGGAATTAGGCTATAGGCTACACAACTGCTTTATTTAAAGTCGTTTTTTTCACACTGTGTAAAAGGAGGGCTATCAGTATCACCCATTCTCACAAACACTGCAAAGAGATACATATTCATTAAGTAACACTTGCCATTCAGTTTAATATACTTTGTCTGACTTTGTGAGCAGTAGTTTGGAAATGAGTTTGCGCATAACGCATGACTGACACATTAGTCCATGAAGTGGAAGCTAAATGGGATATATTTGATGTCTACACAAACTGACCAATGTCAAAGACCACAAAGCTTTCTTTGATGCACAGACGTTAACCCTCCCTATGAAAACATGCTAAAAGAAGCAGCCAAATGGACAGAAGTGAGATTACAAGTGCTTTGTTAACTCTGAAACTGCAGTGGATGAGATCACAGAATGCAAGGCCGTGACCTGGTTTCCACGGGTTACCATTGTTTTATGATGGTTCAGTCAACTTGACGGGATGGAAAAAGATTAAACAAGAATCAAGGATATGCACCAGACATTTTGTCTGGACGGGAACCAACAAAACTGACCATGTTTATTATATTACATTTAATAAAAGGTAGATCCACATGTTTCCTTAGTTTGTTGAACATATGCACGTTCAATTCAGCTCGCAAAAGGGAAGAAAAAACCCCCTACAAGGTCCAAGTTCAGTTCTTGGAAAAGTTTCTGATTAAGTCTATGTATGTTTCTGCGGATAATGGGCCCCCTGCTTAGGAGAGCAATCTGAACTTTATCAAGGCCGGCGGGAGGAGATTAATTTCATAACACTAGCAGAACCTCCCCCCATACACTACACCACAGAATGAGATCCCACATTAAAGTTTATTTTATTTAACAGCAAAGCTAAAGCGGATACCATACTAAACCTGCTGGGCTAGGACAGTATCAACCCATGAGATCACCTAATGCCAGGACCTGATTTTCTCTATAAGTAAATAAATATGGTTGTGGAAATAAAGACATATATATATATATCTAATATAGTGCACACAAGGTTTCTTTGATACTGCATGCTCTTTCAGTTTTGTACACCAATGAGGTTATGCTCAAAGTATTTCTCATTTTGATATCATTAGGTATTTTTTGGTCACACCCTGAAACTTGTCACCTGGAACTGAGTCCACTCGCAGCTTTGATACAACAGTTTAGATTAGATTAAATTTAAAGTGAGTGGCTCTGACAATAAAGTTGAATCTTATCTAATCTGATTTTGTAGTTGTTTCAAAGTTGCGGCTGAATTCAATTGAGATTCCCTGGTGACAAGTTTCAAGGTTGTGTGAACTTGTGTCCTGGAGCAGAGGGCTGTGAAGGAGTAGTTTATAGAAAATAAATAAAAATAAGATTGAATTAAATAAGTACTTTTTTTTCAAAAATATAAACATAATTTATATGAATAGAAAATATTTATCCTCCTGGGACCCAAGAATAGACTTTTGTCCACTGTAGTGGACATTATATTTTAGTGAATTTCTCTGACATCATACATGTCACATGTCACAGTCTGGATGTCCTGTAAAGAGCACAATCGGGGCTTTGCAGGGATACCAAATGTTTGGAGGTTTCACCAGGACAACAACTTCTTCTTGGTCTTTAAAAACGGCTGACATTAATGTTTAGCACTCTTATGGAAATATGATCATATTTTTTAATTATAATTTAAAATTTTCAAATGGTTTGTTATAAATCAACATCTCAGGAAAATGCTATGGGGTTTCTAATCAAAATATGACTTTCTGTTACAAAACAGGGCATTGATTTCATAAATGACCACTGTAGTGGACACCAGGATTTAAATCATGTTTATCAGGCATTTTGGAGACATAACAAGTGAACAGGGAAAGAAATTACATATCAATATTCCTATGAAATATTAGATATTATTATGAAAATGTTGCCAATTTTTCCTCCCATTATTACACTTCTTTTTTCATCACATGTTGCACCAAGAACACATTAATATGCAAATTAGATGCAGTGAATAGATACATTGTATTGAATGGGAAAATCCAAGTGTTGTCATTTTACCCTCATATTAAATAAATAAAATGGTATATGAATGCATTTCATTATATCTTTCATAACATAGTTCATAACATAACATCTTTCAAAACATAGTTTTTTTTTTTTAAAAACCCTGAAACCTAAAAATTGATTGGTGAATTAAAAATAAATCCAATTGTTTTTGCCTATACATGCAATTTCATGTCATTAAATTTTTTTTAACAATTGAGTCCTGTGTCAACTACAGAGGACATATCATAACATATGAATCAAATATCATTTTTCAAAAAAAAAAAAAAAAAAAAAATTCCATTTGTTTCTTATGCTCTAAACAATGTAATGACATTAAAAAAATACTAAACTTTTTTTGTCTGGGTCCCAGGAGGTTAAACAAATAAATAATAAAGTAGAAAAAAAAACAAAATGTTTAAAAATACAATTGTACACATATTTATAATATAAATTTATTTTTCACAGTATAAATTGGGTCTTTATATGTCCTCACATAAGGCATCTAAAAGATCGAAGACTCACTGAAAGGGACATTTGGTCCACTATAGGACACTGAGAAAAAGATGAAAGCATCAAATGCCTCCTGATACATTCTTGACTGACTTCTATTTCATCAATCCTTAACTGTAGAAACTGCTTTGGCAAGTTCTTTATTTACTAGTTCTAATGGTTTTGTGTGTTTTACGTAGTTTTGACGATCTGAAAGTGAATCATTTACTGAAATACTATACTGCATAGACTATGAATGGAAACCCTAAAAGCTGATTGGTTACTTCAGCGGATGGGTGGAAACTACAAGGCGCGCCAGGGTTTGTTTATCCCTACGTCATCGATGACAGGGTCTTAACGTAGACACAGAACCGAGGATGAGCAGTGAGCGCTCACACGCGACGAGCCAGGCGAGGTAAACACAGCACACTGAACTTATCGGCACCTTCACATCACATACTAAGAGGTAACTTTTCAACCTTTCACTCGTTTTGAATATATATTAGACACATGTGTTAGGCTTTTAAAACAACTAAAAGACCGTTTCAGTCCATGTTGTTATACGGTAAAATATCTGATGCAATCGAACTCGTGCATGTCAAATTTTCACAAATCAACCTACAGACCCGACTTTAACGCCAGCCTGCAATATTTGCATGCATTTATTAAATGTATAATGGTAAAAATGATATCTATATATTTTTAGAATGTGCATTGGGCTAGTGCACTCTCGTCTTCAGAACAAGGAACACATTATTTATGTGCATTAATTGTCAATATACTAATTTATAGTATATCCGATTCATACGAAGTAGGCCTACATGTAATTATGTTTGCAAATAGTGTATATCCTACAACTGATTAATTAGTATAGTTCTTATTATAAAATTAAATTTAATGACATACCCCAAATTATGTTGTTCGCCCTTCTCGTATTCTGATATTTTGCAGGATTATTATTCGGAGAAGTGAAATATGTTTGCCGTCGCGAGCCAATGGCTCTGGGAAGAAAGAGCACCGCTCATTTAAATGCTATTCAAATTGTCTATTTAAATTTATAATAGGTCTTGTTTTTGTTCCCTACATTTGCTGTATGTTATATTTGTTTCGAGTTTCGTCTCTATGCGTCGTGTTTTCATTCATTCACACGAGTTCCCGCTCATCGCTATTAGACAAGCGGAGCTCGACTCACTGACCGGAAGTTGTACCCTATCTGTTGCAACCGTTGCGTCAGCCCAGAACTGCCTGACTGGTACCAGTTCAGAATAGACAGATCTCACACCAAACAAATGATGCTGTTTGAATATTATGTCAGAAGGGTACCTTATTCATCCCGTGACGTTTATTGTATTTTGTTTGTGTTGCCATATTATATCTAGGCGATCTATTAAAATAATCTTATATCTATTGTAACGTTACCGTGCTAAACAAAATCCATTTTCAGATAACTGCTTAAATAATACGCAAATAACACATTATTTTAATGAATCCTATGAATATAATCACTAGGGCTGTCAAACGATTAATCGCATCCCAAATAAAAGTGTGTGTTTGTATAATATATATGTGTGTACTGTGTATAATTATGTATATTTGAATACACACATACATATACGTATATATTTAAGAAATATTTACATGTAGAATAGCACCCGTAATTATGCATGTATATATTAAAGAAAAAATTGCTATATTTATATACATATATGTATATAAATATAGCACATTTTTCTTAAATATATACATGCATAATTATGGGTGCTATTCTTTAGAGACTAGCCAACATCGGTAGTCCTAATATTACAGTACCAATAACACTGCTCTACAATTTTTTATAAGTCATCTGCGTCAGAGATCAAATGTGCTATTCATTATGTATTTTGATGTGCTGAATTCAAATATGTATATTAAAACCACTGATTGGCTACTGTTTCCTAGATATCTAAGTTTTTTTTATCTATAGTTATCTATGTATATTGTGTAGATAGTACCTGTCATCTGTCCTGTTTAGGTAACTCTCTTTAAAAATCAGCAAAAGGGTTATATAAATCACATTTATTATGAAACTAAAGACAAAAAACTATTGTGTACTTACTTTAGTCCTGTTCAGTGTCTACTCTGCGTTTCTTGGCTTGTCTCTTGTATTCATTGACTGGAGCATCTTTTGTGACTGTCCAGCAATAGTCTGCAAACATTAATGGGCTTTATCTGTTCACACAAGTGCAACAAATGCACAAGGGCATCTCTGCTCTCTTTGGCAAAACAGAAATGTACACTGACAAATAAGAGAGCATGACACTGACAGGGGTGCAAAACTTGCACCTGATTCAGCTCATCAAGTCCTTCAGGCTTATTTGAAAACTACAGGTATGTGTGTGGGAGCACCCCTATGATTTCTGCAGCTGATATAGGGAAATTTGTTCAGCAAAGTGATGTACGCTTTATGATTGCATCATCCATGATTTCTAGGTATAATATGATGCAATTCATATCATGTATGATGCAATACCAGCTTCAGATTGCATAATTCAAAGCAAGTATTGTCCAAACCCAGATGTATTCATAGATCCAGTCAAAGATGTATTTGAGCAATTTCTGGTTTAAATTGAGATCTTTTGCCTTTATTCTCACCTATCCCCAAGTCATATACTGACTCATATATTGGTAACTTGAGCAAATATTACACATAATTTCTGTTCTCAGTGACCCAGATTTAGTGTAGTTTGACTACATTCATTTCAGATGCATTTTTGCTGTGGACCAGTGTAATCAGTTAAGTAGAAAACTAAGAAAAGTGCAAATCAACTTTTCGTATTTTCTGATCACAGATTATGAGGGAAAAAGTGCTAGACAGTGGTGGCTGGCTTGCTGTGCAAGAATCCATACATTTAATGGAATATTGCAATTTATTATAAAATATTTTTCTGTGCACGTCATTTTTGCTTTTTAAAATTCATGTGCCAATTTAATCTTTAAAGGTGCAGTATGTAATATTGACTAGTGGTTGAAATGGGTACTGCAGTCCAAATTCAAAATATTGGAAGGGATTGTTTCTCCCGCCCCCTCCTTCACAGACTTGATGCTCACAATGGTTGCCAGATTGAGGACACAACAAGAACAAATGCAAATGAAAATGGAAAGCGATGGTTTGCCTTGCATTGTAAGTTGATGAATCAATCAAATCAAATCAAATCACTTTATTTGTCACTCTACCATATGCACAAGTGCAACAGTAGGTGAAAGTGAGTTGATTTATCCGCGTTTTAATATGCCCCTGGACATAAAGATTTTTAGGATGGGTAGAATCAGTGATATCTGACCTAGTTTGTTTGCTGGCTTCCGTGGCTACAATATGCTGTGTTTTCCGTAGGGATGCTCTGATCCGATACTCAGATCGGGTATCGGCTCCGATACTGCCATTTTTGCCGGATCGGGTTTCAGTCAGAGGAGACCGTTCCAAATCCTATATTGTGCGTACAATATTCTGTGTTATTGTTAATCCCACAAAAGGCACAAAAACATTAAAAAGCACCATGAAGTTTTCATGCACGATATTTCAAGTTTTCTGTGAGGTAGTTTAATGTGAGGTCATTCTCCATTCAGCATTAAAAACTGTGTGTCTCGTAGGGGTGTAACGGATCGCAGTTGATCCGTGATCCGTACGGATCACGACCCACGGTTCAGCACGCAAGTGACCCGCGGATTTATTGTGCATTTTTTTAAACTTGTGGATTAATCTGAATTGTTTAGCGATCGCAGACTAAAAGACAGTTTTTCTGCCAATATTGCTTTTTAAGTGATCTCGTTCCTTTAAACTCGATGCTGAGTTTCAGAGAAACACATGTGTTCACGTGAATAGGGCATGTTAATCAGTCAGCAGTGGCTAGCGGAGAAGTAGAAGAACTTCAAAAGCCTCCCGCATGATTCAAATCGCATGTATGGGAGCATTTTGGCTTCCCCGTAAAATATAATGATGACGGAAGAAGGGTCTGGACAAAACTGTAACAGTATGTTGGCACTGTGGCACGAGAAAGCCGTATGAAAGTGGCGCATACATCGAGCATATGGCACCTGCTGACGCCCGTTTCACAGATACTCCGTTTGCCGTGCGTATGCGGTGCATATTTTTTCCGTACCCTTGTTAACGGATAGGCTACAGCTTTCACTGCACGTGGCTTCGGTCCGTCAGGTGCGGTCCAGGAGCGCGTGGCCTTACAGCTGTGCTGCGATCGTTTCCGCACAGAGTCTATTTTTTGATGTGCTGGTGCTGAATTACCCCCAATTTCCACCGGCTGCGTTACGGCTGCATTACGGCTCCGTCACGGCGGCGGAGTCAATAGGTTTCCATTAAAGTCAATGAGTGTATTTCCACTGAATGCGTTACAGCTGCGTTCCGACTCCGGCGATCCGCAGCCCTCCGCATCAAATACGCAGAGCTTCTATTTTTGCCGGATGCCGGAGCGCTCCGCAGCACTACAGGGCAGAGTACGCAGGACAGGAAGTCGAGTGACAAAACAGAACAGCCAGAAACAAAATAAAAGATCCGTTTAATTTTCAAAATAAAATACACCGCGCTCATATTTCCCTACACTACACCTTGAAAACGTCATAATGGGCGGAGACAGGCTTGTTTTAACCCCGTTGACACGATGGATGAAGAAATGCTGATTATTGAGGTACAGAATCAACCCATCATCTATGACCCCTCACATCCTTTTTATAAGGACAACATTAAAAAGGATGCGGCGTGGAAAACTATAGCAGAAGTGATTGGTGTGGATGGTAAGTCACTATTTTTGTCCAAGAAATAAAGATAGAAAGCAAATAGCTAGTTATGTACTCGTAATGAGGAGTTATATAGCTATACAGGTTAAATATCGCGCGATCACACCAGAATTCGCGAGATTACATGGGGCCTCGTGACTGTCAGTCATGACCGCAGCCGTTCCGCAACAAATCCGGACCTGGTTGGTATTGACGGACGACGGAACACGGAGCTGTCACGCAGCGGAGCCGTTCCGCAGCCGTAACGCAGCCGGTGGAAATTGGGGGTTAAAGTGACAGCGCATCCGCTTTAAAACAAACATGTATCGATGCAAAAATCTAGTAATTCCACCACAGATGCATAATGTAACGTCTACTTGGTTTTAAAGTAAACACATGGCTTTTTGCCTCGAGTAAAGCAAGGAAAACGGCCTTTAAGTAAACAAGGAGAAATAATGGGAGAGCACCTGTCCTTTCTTGGAGGTGCAAAAACAAAGTTCTTTATGACCTGCAGGATTTCTTGTAAAAAGATTTAAAAACGAAAGAAAAGTGTAAGTTAATTTAAAATGTTTGTTATTTTAACATAGTCTATTGTCTGTTTTGCAATTTGCATGAGCAACGTAATATATACATCTAAAGTAGGTATTAGGCTATATAAATACAAAGTAATGAATTCAATAAAACGTTGTTTAAGTGTAGTGCGTTTAAACATGATATCTATAAAATAGTGTATAGGCCTACAAAGAGAATTGCAATGCTGACAAGTGTGAGAGGTCTACTCTCTCCCCAGAGAATGTTGACATCATAATCTCTTTAAAAAAAAGAAGAAAGAAGCTCAGGCCCATTTTCACGTCTCAGGTTGTTTTTAGTCAAATTTGATTTATTCAGATGGTTATATATTTATTTAATTTTTGTTAACACCAAAAGTTCCTTGTTAACCTATAAACCATATAGGTTATGTTAACACCAAAAGTTCCTTGTTAACCTATAAACCATATAGGTTATGTTAACACCAAAAGTTTCTTGTTAACCTATAAACCATATAGGTTATGTTAACACCAAAAGTTTCTTGTTAACCTATAAACCATATAGGTTATGTTAACACCAAAAGTTCCTTGTTAACCTATAAACCATATAGGTTATGTTAACACCAAAAGTTTCTTGTTAACCTATAAACCATATAGGTTATGTTAACACCAAAAGTTCCTTGTTAACCTATAAACCATATAGGTTATGTTAACACCAAAAGTTTCTTGTTAACCTATAAACCATATAGGTTATGTTAACACCAAAAGTTCCTTGTTAACCTATAAACCATATAGGTTATGTTAACACCAAACGTTTTCATGTAATAAATGGAAAGCAAATAAAAATAGTCTCCTCCCCCTTTTATTCTGATCCGAAAAATGATCCGATCCGTGACTCATGATCCGTAGTTCGATCCGAACCGTGAGTTTTGTGATCCGTTGCACCACTAGTGTCTCGTTCGGTTACGACAGTTAACACGATATAACTCTCTCCAAGATGATTCAGTTTTCCCATTATTATTATTATACTTTATCTGTAGATAAAAGGTATATGGTTTTGCATAAAAGGGCATTATCTTGCTGAAGTTTATTGCGGTTTCTAATTCATGTTACTTTCTCCCGGGTGTCTGTTGGGTCACACACAAAACTCGAGTAGAGAGCATTATAATTGTTCTTCACACGCACAGTAACTAAAATGTAAAACTCTTAAAAGAGAGGTTCAATAAACTATTGCATAGATACAGTATATTACATTACACATCAATATCTCTCCCTTTGTGTTTTGAACTTCAATGCGGACGGAGCACTGCATGCTGTGACTTCATGTTGCTTCAAGCATATCATTCTGTGAACGGCATGCGTTTTGTTCATATTATAATACTTTTGCGCAATGAAAGATTGTTAATAGCCTTTCTTGTTCTGTCCTATCTATCATATCTTGCTACGTCTTAAAAAGCTGCGCTATAAATTTAAAACAAATTTTTATTGTATATATTTATCTATAAATATATTTACTTGCTTTTCATGAATGCATGACAAAGTCATGAGTCATGGATGGAGTCTACTAGTAAAGCTATTAATGCACTTGTGCACAATTGTTTAATAAATAATTTACTACATTTGTGTCTGTTTGTAATTTTATTTTACAAAGTTAAAGGGATAGTTCACCCAAAAATGAAAAATTCTGTCATCATTTACTCACCCTCAAGTTGTTCCAAACCCATATGAGTTTCTTTGTTCTGCTGACAGAGCAGAATAGAGCAACCATTGACTACTATAGTAGGGAAAAAATACTAGGGTAGTCAATGGTTGCTCTATCTGCTTTGTTACAATCATTCTTCAAAATATCTTCTTTTGTGTTCAGCAGAACAAATAAACTCATACATTTTTGGAACAACTTGAGGGTGAGTAAATGATGACAGCATTTTAATTTTTGGGTGAACTATCCCTTTAAGAAAGTAATGTTTGCAAAGCCTGCCTGATGCCTTTCACAAAATAATGATTGTAGTCTCTTCCACACAGTGATCCATTCTGTTTATTAGGTAATCCAGCACTTTTTTTTTATTTTCGTATCGGATCGATATCGGCCGAGATTGATATCTGGGATTCAGTATCGGAGGCAAAAAAAATTACTGATCGTTTTCCGCCAACTGGCAACCCGGGGTGTCGAAATACTATTGGGATTCACATTTCAGTAGAATAACTGGCTGTTGCATTGTTTTTTGGAGAAACAAGTGTGAACTTAGCATGATTCCTAAATATCTGCAAACATATTATGGTATTTTTGTGCTTTAGTACCCACATGGAAAGAACCTATATAAACATGTATGTTTTAATATAGGTTTTTAATATATGTGACATATATAAAATTGTCCGTTTTCCTATATTATATGTACATATATACGTGCATACATATACCTATATAGATACATATATGCACATGTGTGCATATATGCGCCTATATGTTCACCTATATGTGCACCTATATGTTAGTAAAATTATTAAAATCCATAGCTGCTAGGCAACATAAATAAAAGCCCAAAATGTAGAAATTTACATTATTTATTTACTTAAGAACAATCAAATAGTACAAGAACAAAAATATAGTACAAGAACAAAAATAAGACAAACTGAACAGAAAACAAAACAAAAACAAATTATCTTGTTGATCTTCTCAGCTCTGTGAGCTTTGAATTGCTAGAATTGCTAGCTAAACCTTGACTCACTAGGGCCCAGGTCGGGAAGCAGACAAACTGGCTAAACCGACCGTCTGCTAGCTGTCTCACGTCACCGGAGTCTTTCACCTAGATATTATCATATACAGGGAGTGCAGAATTATTAGGCAAATGAGTATTTTGACCACATCATCCTCGTTATGCATGTTGTCTTACTCCAAGCTGTATAGGCTGGAAAGCCTACTACCAATTAAGCATATTAGGTGATATGCATCTCTGTAATGAGAAGGGGTGTGGTCTAATGACATCAACACCCTATATCAGGTGTGCATAATTATTAGGCAACTTCCTTTCCTTTGGCAAAATGGGTCAAAAGAAGGACTTGACAGGCTCAGAAAAGTAAAAAATAGTGAGATATATTGCAGAGGGATGCAGCAGTCTTAAAATAGCCAAGCTTCTGAAGCGTGATCATCGAACAATCAAGCGTTTCATTCAAAATAGTCAACAGGGTCGCAAGAAGCGTGTGGAAAAACTAAGGCGCAAAATAACTGCCCGTGAACTGAGAAAAGTCAAGCGTGCAGCTGCCAAGATGCCACTTGCCACCAGTTTGGCCATATTTCAGAGCTGCAACATCACTGGAGTGCCCAAAAGCACAAGGTGTGCAATACTCAGAGACATGGCCAAGGTAAGAAAGGCAGAAAGTCGACCACCACTGAACAAGACACACAAGCTGAAACGTCAAGACTGGGCCAAGAAATATCTCAAGACTGATTTTTCTAAGGTTTTATGGACTGATGAAATGAGAGTGAGTCTTGATGGGCCAGATGGATGGGCCCGTGGCTGGATTGGTAAAGGGCAGAGAGCTCCAGTCCGACTCAGACGCCAGCAAGGTGGAGGTGGAGTACTGGTTTGGGCTGGTATCATCAAAGATGAGCTTGTGGGGCCTTTTCGGGTTGAGGATGGAGTCAAGCTCAACTCCCAGTCCTACTGCCAGTTTCTGGAAGACACCTTCTTCAAGCAGTGGTACAGGAAGAAGTCTGCATCCTTCAAGAAAAACATGATTTTCATGCAGGACAATGCTCCATCACACGCGTCCAAGTACTCCACAGCGTGGCTGGCAAGAAAGGGTATAAAAGAAGAAAATCTAATGATATGGCCTCCTTGTTCACCTGATCTGAACCCCATTGAGAACCTGTGGTCCATCATCAAATGTGCGATTTACAAGGAGGGAAAACAGTACACCTCTCTGAACAGTGTCTGGGAGGCTGTGGTTGCTGCTGCACGCAATGTTGATGGTGAACAGATCAAAACACTGACAGAATCCATGGATGGCAGGCTTTTGAGTGTCCTTGCAAAGAAAGGTGGCTATATTGGTCACTGATTTGTTTTTGTTTGGTTTTTGAATGTCAGAAATGTATATTTGTGAATGTTGAGATGTTATATTGGTTTCACTGGTAAAATTAAATCATTGAAATGGGTATAAATTTGTTTTTTGTTAAGTTGCCTAATAATTATGCACAGTAATAGTCACCTGCACACACAGATATCCCCCTAAAATAGCTCAAACTAAAAACCACTTCCAAAAATATTCAGCTTTGATATTAATGAGTTTTTTGTGTTCATTGACAACATGGTTGTTGTTTAATTATTAATGTTGTAAAATTAATCCTCAAAAATACAACTTGCCTAATAATTCTGCACTCCCTGTATACACATATATATTATCATATATGTGTATATATGCAGCATATATGTGCATATAAACTGCATATAGGTTTCATTTATGTGCATATATCCTCACATAGGTTCTTCCCATGTGGGTACAGTAAAACAAAAATGACATACAACACCTTTAATCTTGCAACGACATCTCTTCTCTGATGACAAGGGTGGGGACGCCTGTCACTCACATGAGATCACAGCAATAGCAAACCACAACCATCCATCCCCTCAATTCCCGATAGACAAAATCAAGTCCCGCTCAACATTTTTTGTTCGAGATGCCATTTCACTAAGGACGATTGCAACTTCTGATTCATTCCGACTTTAATATTATATACACGTACACATTAGTATTATTTTCTTGCAAATAGCATTGGTTTAACAAATTGGTAATTGTCAGTTAATGATTACACTCATAATAGTGAAAACCTCAAGCTTGATTAGTATGATAAAAGCATCTCTGGCTGGTATTTTGCAGTCTGTGGAGCTCTAAAGGAGACTGTGTGATGGCATTAAGCCAGCTATTTGAGAGGTTGCCAGGTTCATTCACAGCGGCATGTGCCACCCTGAGGCCTGACTAAGTCCGTTTCATAACCATGAGCAGTCTAGTTCTCAAAGAATGAAGCTCTCATGCTGGTTTCTGCTTGTAATATGGCACCAGTGTCCAGTGGATCCTGTGGATCCTTAAACAGTTTTGTAGTATCTCCTTCCTCGGCGGCATATCTCGATGTTTGGTGTGAGAAGATATAAATTCCCGTTCTGTGTTTATATGCACTGCATGCAGACTGTGAAATGTCCATTTACACACAGATATTTCATGCTTGTAGGTCTTATCAGTCTGTTAAATGAAATTTAAGGGTTATTAGAATGATCAAGAAGTAATAGTGACCCTGATTTAGTAAGGATATGAGCCTGGGAATGGTTGTTCCTACAAGGATTTTTTAAATTCCGTCATGAGGAGTAACAGTAATTAGACTGAATAGGACTTTAATGTCTCAAATAGTCAAACGTAACATCAGTCACAAATGGTAATAAATGCCCAATTTCATTGTTTTAGGGAAATTGCACTGATTAAACCTTCAGGGGGTTAGTGGGGTTTGTTTTGAAAGTTTAGATATTGGGAAAACACATTTACTGAGTTGCAGCAGTACAAAATCCGTTCCGCGGAAAAGAGAACCAAAACAACAACAACAACACCTAATGTAAACCAATAGAAGTCCTTACTCTCCTGTTAAGAAGGTTAACCGGTTAACGGGTCTTTATGTAAGCCTCTTAGAATCCATTGAGGTATTTATTTTAAGAAAAGCCCAGTGACTCACTTCAAAACACTACCATTTCACACTCATGTATGGGTTGCATAAACCCTTAATAGACACGATGAGTGTTGTTCCTTCACATCTAAGTCTGCCCTGTGCATTCATTGACCTACTAGCCTGCACATCTGTGTTACAACTAGGGATACAGCGATATGATTTTTTGGGGCCGATACCTATTTGAACAAACAATTATTGGCCGATACCGATATTTGTCACTTGCCCTCTTATTTGAAATTTTGTCATTTAAAATAGTGTTTTTAAAGTAAAAACAAAACAAAAACATTATTAACTTATAGCCTACTAGCTAGTTTATTGCTGCATTATCAAATAATTTCTAATGAAATTACACTGATTACACTGAAATGAATGTTACCTTTTAACATTAACATTAATATTCTCAGACACTAGTATATCTCGCGATTGATTTAAGTGACTGATTTTATTTATTCATCAAAACATTCCGTGCCATTCCGCATTATGCAGTAAATTTCGTTTTTATGACTGGATTCTGTCTGTGTTGTCCACATCGCGGAAATAAATCCTTATTAAAGTTTAGTCAAGAGTAGTGAGCGATTTATTTTTTTGTTTGTTGGTCTTTTGTTGTTTGAGAAACATTAAAACACAGACAGCAGCGCAGCAGGAATATTAATCTTGGATTATGCAGCAGACATTACACAGCTCAGTGCCTTCACGCAGTTCATTAATAAACCATCAGTTTGTTATATCGACCTTTCTCATGATAAAGCCGATATGACGATGGTTGTAACTTGTTCGAAAATCGGCCGCTATACATCGGTGCATCCCTAGTTACAACCTTAAGTGGGGAAATTGCTTTACACGTTTTTGCCCTAACTATTGATCTGTTTAAAGGGGTCATATGATGCGATTTCTTGTTTTCCTTTCTCTTTAGTGTGTTATGTAGCTGTTTGTGCATGTATAAGATCTGCAAGGTTACAAAGCTCAAAGTCCCAAACCCAAAGAGATATTCTTTGTAAAAGTTAAGGCTCAGCCACACCTTCCTAAAGGGTCCTGCACACCGTGCGATTTTTCTAAATCCTCTGCGAATGTTGCTTGTCAGAACATGATCCCTGATGTAATACATGTCACACTGTAGGATCTCAGTTGTCATTATGTCAGACGCGAAAAACGGACGCAAGCAAGAGACTCGTTTTACGTCATCAATCCGTGAGACGTTCGGTAACGGTGAGCCGCATTCACAGACACAATGGTAGCGTTCAGCAAACAACAAAAACAAGCGGTGGCATTTTTCATTCACCTGACTCTTTTCGACATGTTCCCTGTTGTGATTTGATGTTGTCGTACGAAATGCGTCATCAGGTTTTGCGCTCCTATTGGTTCTTGATTTGACGGTCGTCCTAGGAGAAGTCACACCGCAGGATTGCGCCTCAAATCTTCTGACACTGCCAGAATTTTGTCCGAGGTAAAATTTGATCTAAATTGAATTAATCGGTTGTCGGTGCGCATGTCAAACCAAGGATCAAAAACTTCAGATTTAAGCCTAGGATCAGAGAAAGTCTCAGACGGCCAAATCGTGGCCAAAATCGCACAGTGTGCACCCGGCTTAAAACGCTTCGTTCAAACACCCCCCATCTCTACGTCAGTTTGTGGAGGTAGAGTTTCTTAACACCGCCCAAATGTATATTCTCGCTGTAGTATTGTTGCCGCTGTTTTTCGTTGCGAAAGCTAAACCATTTTGTTTAGTCTTCCAAAGGAGGGGACAATTAGGAAACAGTGGTTAAGCTTTAGTTACAACTCTGTTCTAGAACAGTACAACCCAAATATTCGACTGTGTGCTGCGTATTTTTCTGAGGTCTGTTTTTAGCACCTGGGATAGTACAGGGCGTTTCTACAATAACAAATGCAAACATACCAATCTGATATTTTCTGGTCCAGTCGTGCTGGCGACCGGATCAGATTCGGGCTTGAATTATTGGCATTATCATCGGTCAGTATTGCTTTGCTTTGGTAGCTAATGTTCCAAATATGGTAAGGGCTGTGACATTTCCGTCACATGCTTAAGGTATTCGGGCCAATCACAATGCACTGGATCATTAGCCAATCAGAGCACACCGCGCTTTTCACAACGACGAGCTTTGTCAAAATTGGCGTGTTTCAGAAAGGAGGGGCATAGAGGAGTAACAATAATGTACAGTATATGTAAAATAATTACTTTTTTTTTTTTTTTACCTAAAACCTCGAAAACCCATTGCATTAAACCAAATATACAAAATTATGTTATTTTTAGAACCATCATATGACCCCTTTAAAAGTACATCAAAATTCAGTTCATATGTCAAGATGCATCAGGCTCAAATGGTTGGGAGGGAGCATGAAGAATCATTCCAGACCTTAAATTAATTGAAAGAGTTCTGGATGTGCTGGAGGAAACTTTACAGAGTGCTGGACTCTTGACCAAAAATGATGCAGCTCTTGACGGAAATAACATCACATCAGTTTTTTCTAAATCTTGTCTTCCCGATTTGAGCCTGATGCATCTTGAAATTGTCATCCTGGAATATGGGCATGATGTGTCTTCTGATGTGATTTAAGAAATGAAAGCTACACACTCAATCAATTAGGGTTAGAAAAACTGTTGCCAAACATATAACATGCTGGAAACATAAGAATCATGCAATAATGATCCAATCGTAGACTCTTAAGCATTTGCCTATTTAAAAACCAAATTGTTTTGGCCAGGCGTTATATATGGTATGTATGTTTGTATATGCATGTTATGTATGTAAAATGACAGCCCAAAGCCTTATTAAAAGAATGATTTTTCAATAGTTTGGCATAATCTTATTGTTTCTTAGAAAAAAATATTTTAACAACGGCTTAATATTTCCAAAACGTTTGTCCATTAAATCAATGTCATGTGGTCCAACTTAACATAAATAAAAAATGCGTTATACAGTGTGTGCACAAAACAAATGTAAAATATTAAAAGCTAATTCAAAATATTTGTTATTGTAATTGTATATAAACAATACTAAAATAGTACACTTTTAAGAACTTGCCACGTGTGTTTTAAACTAGATTATCAGAATCAGGTTTTATTGTACAAGGAATTTGTCTTGGTGTACAGGTGCTGTACTATGGAAACTATTACATTCATTACATTAGGTGTTGTTTTTATATTATGGAAATATTCTTATATTTCATTTACCCACGTCAAGTGTAGCCAAATCAAAATGTTAGAATGAAATGTCTAGGTCTCGCTGGTGTGCCAGTTTCCTCAGGATAACAGACGTCATGGCATTCATGAATTTCTCATGGCCAGATCAAAAGCCTTACAGATTTAATTTCGCCTACGTGTCACCCAGCCATCCTCGTGGAGACCACAAGAAAGAGATTAGTATAGCCGCTGTGGCCTATCGTGGATGTGTGTGCACTGTATATGGCCCAAAAAGAATCTCCTGGTAGGGAACATTTTCAAGGCAACTGATATCGGTGCACCCTATAACCTCCACAACTGGTCAACGCTCCAACCTGGAACAAAGGATAACATAATTCCAGGCTTTCTCAACTGCTAGATATATCAGTGCCACATTAATATGCAATATACGTATATTCATTTCATGATAACAAAAAGCAGCGAGTAGTTAAAGAAAGCAGCCATTGTGTGTTTTGTGTAAGACCACAACAGTGGCTTAAAGTTCTGAGCTCCTGCCTGGAATGAGCTCGATTCAACCGGCTAAGAATCTTGCCAGCTGCTGTGCCAAGTGAAACAAACCACCTTATAGATAAAAAGAGTCTATTTCAGCCCCTCTATTGTACAGTGAATTACAGGGATGTTTTTGTTTTCCCCCCCTCCTCTGTCCTCTTTGTCAAACCTGTCTTTGATCCAAGACACAGGGTTCTTTGCGAGCATTTACACAACTTTCATGAAGCCATTTTTAGCGATTTCATTGTTCTAGTTTTGTTGTTTATGTGACAAGTTTTTTTTACACGTTAAGTAATTGATCTCCGCCGTGAGACGGGAAGTCCAATCGTCATGGTAGTTTGTGAAAAATGTAAGAACATTTTGAATCGACAGAGCACTTCATGTTCCAAATTTCTTCACTGTCATTGCATCAGCGTTTGGTTTTGATAGCTGTTGCTGCAACTCAAGGTTATGTTGTGACCTTGTTCATGCTTGTGTTTCCAAATTATTTCTGTTAGACATCACTGTAAACGTCACCACTAAGAATGATTACCTAGGTAAAGAACTGCTTGAAACATCAACAGTGTACTACAGTACTACTGCTGGCTCAGACATAAACATGACCATGTAACATGATGCAGCAGGAGTGCTTTGGAATCAGACAGCTCTGATAAGGAGTAAACGGGGCAATAAGATACTGAAGGGTTCACACAGAACATTGTGGATCTTGTTGGTTGAGTGCAACAGTCAGTTTACATGTGGTTTGAATTGGGATAAAACAAGTTTTTGTGTAGTCGAGCTGAAGTCTAAAGAATACAATGACAATTTAATAATTTAAGAAGGATTTCATTTCAAGGTCCATCAAAGGTCCATTGTCTATTGTCAATAGTGAATCACTACTTACAGAAGTCACTTCCAAACCAAGCTTGAACCCGTTGCAAAATCTCAGGCAAATATTTGGCGGCTGTTCCCAGAAAAATTCCCAATCGTGTGGATTCCTATTGAAATCACTGGATTTTGGCTGCAAAAATTTGCAGATCAATAAATGTGACCACACCTTTAAAGTGCATCTAACTGTAAAGCTGACTTTGACTTTGTACGGATTGACTGCATTTGGTTGCAGATGTGGTTGTACTTCTAGAGTTCTGAGCTTTGGATCACAGAATTACATTTTGCAGTTCTTTGTGAGAAAGGGAGTTTCTCTGCTGAGCTCTTTTGTCATGGTTCTTTTATTCTACACTAACATCAAACTAATGGGTAGATCTAAGCCATTTCAGGATTACGAGTAGTGTAATTTTCACTGTAAATACAGTTTTTGTATTAAAAAAAAATAGTGTGTGTGTTTGTCTGTGTGTTCATGTTTTTCTATCCCGGTGGGGACTTCAATCTGATTGCACACAGACTCATGGGGACTCGTGTCACTGTGGGGACATAAATTGAGGTCCCAATGAGGAAACAAGCTTATAAATCACAGAATGAGTTTAGGTTTAGGGGTAGGGTTAGTGTAAGGGGATAGAATATACAGTTTGTACAGTATGTGTTTTAAATAGCCAATTTGTGGCTTCTACAGAACTGTCCACATGAACACGGGTATTTTCAAAACTGCAGCTTTTTCTATAAGGTTTGGGCGTTAAAAAGTTTGGTAATCATTACTTTTTTAAAGCTACACTGTGTAACTTTTTTAGTTTATTCTTAGCTAAAAACACTTAGTTCTTTCAAAAATATATGTGCTCATTAATGTATATTTACTTCTTTCAAGTAATAAAGTATTCTCGTAAGTTTATAATATGCCATTGAAAATACATACGGGTAAGGGGTTCGAATGGGGGTCGCCATGTTGCCCCTCCATCTTGAAAGTACATTAGCCAAAGAGGGACATACCTGTAAATTCAAGCTTCGCCTTTGCGTTTTAACACTCGATGGCACCGTGTCGAATGTGAAGAGGGGAATTGCTTGAGACTGCTATATGAAAACCTGAAAGCCTTTTTGAAAGTCTGTTGCTGATGGAGGATCACTCTTATTCTCGCGGATATGTAACAGAGTCGCCAAGGAAGCGAAAAAGAGAATTAAGACGGCAACACAACAGGCAAATCAACACTAATGGACGAGGTCGAACTGGAAGCCATGTTAATCTTGGACTAAATCGGCCACCGTAGGAGTTCAAACGAAATCGGAATTGGGAGGAACAGAAACTAATATTTCCTGGATGGTCATATACCTTTTCACCGCTAGATGGGGGAAAATATCACACAGTGTAGCTTTAAAGTGCATTAAATTGATTTGAAAGTAATCGTGAATATATTTATAATATTACAAAATATTCTAATTTCAAATACATGATGTTCTTTTGAACTGTCTTCAAAGAATCTATGAAAAAATGTATGACTGTTTAGTTTCCATTTTTAAATCTTACCGTAACCAACTATTTAATTAGAGGGTATACATCTGGAGACACTCCTCTGAGGAATTTCCTCTGAATTCTGGGCAGCTTTATAATTACTTATGTGGTAGAATTCTAAGAATGGAATTTGGCAATAAGGTGTTGATGAACCGAGTTAAGTTCAGATAAAAATAAAATAAAACACTATGTCCTGACTAGACTGGTTAGATCAAACCTAGGCACACTGCCTTATGCAACGACTCTCACACACCCAAATGTTTCTAATTCTTCCTTCCTGTTTTATGTGCTCTTTCAGACATATAAGTAACGAGAGCTTCTAAGGACCAGCACAACCAAGAACCTCACCAGATTTTGCACCTCATTCTGCATTAACCATGGTGGACAAAATCGCCTCTTTTGGACATGCGTTGCTGCGCCGTCGTGCTCTGGACTGCTCTGCGGAGGAAACGCGGTTCGCTAGGTGTCTGTCCACTCTTGATCTGGTGGCACTCGGCGTGGGCTCCACACTTGGTGCTGGAGTGTATGTGCTGGCTGGGGAGGTTGCGAGAGAGAAGGCAGGTCCTGCTATCGTCTTATGTTTCCTTGTGGCCGCACTTTCCTCCATGCTGGCTGGACTGTGCTATGCAGAATTCGGTGCACGAGTCCCTAAGACAGGGTCTGCTTACTTGTACAGCTACGTAACAGTGGGAGAAATCTGGGCCTTCATCACCGGTTGGAACCTCATCCTCTCTTATGTTATAGGTAAGTGTATTGTACTAGTTGATGATAATTTTTTAAAGAAATCCACTGTAACTGAAATATAAAAGCTGGTTCTTGTTTTCAGGCACAGCTAGTGTGGCACGAGCTTGGAGCTCTACGTTCGATAACTTAATCGAGCAGAAGATCTCTAACTTCTTCAGGGCATCCATGGCCATGAAGGTTCCTGGGAAGGTTCTCGCGGAATATCCTGACCTATTTGCCCTCATTCTCATCCTGCTACTGACTGGTGAGAAAACAAAAACAGAAATCATCATTTAAATGAGGCATTTGAACAAGTAAGGATTTTCACATACGATTTAACTACCAGAAAAGTAGAGATAAACAACACACTTAGATGTTAACGTTTTATAAACAAGTTATAATAATTATGATTAGGGATCCACCGATATTCAAATTCTGGCTAAAGCCCATAAGCCAAAAACAATATTTCATAGCCGATAACCAATAAGTTTACTATTTTGTGTGAATAAATAAAAAATAAAATCAATCGTTTTAAATGCTACAAGATAATTCCGATATCACATCAATATGGATATTTCATTTGGAGATTGGCTAAAGAATACATTTATTATTAAATTAAGGATGAACGATTATTAAGTGTTAAATACTAACTTTAAATGAACGTTAGATGATGAAAAAAATAACTGGAAAAAATGGAAATGTGCAGGCATATTTTGATATTTAACAAATCTCTAATATTCGCAGATAACCAAAATATATTCCCTCGTTTTTATCAGGTAATACATTTTAAATAAAAAAATTTAATCTTACTTAAAATAATAATGGTGACCCAATGAACATTTATAATAAATAATACAGTTTAATTAGTGTAATCTTTATACTTGTATACATGTGAGTAAAATAAGACACTTTACTAAACCAGTTTGTGACTGTTTTAAGAATTTCTTGAGTGTAAAACATGTTTAAATAAAATGTCCATTTTTAAATGATATTAGACAATACAATGTATTAATGGACATTTTTAAAAAGGTTTCTCCTGGAATAATTTTAGAATTTCTATCATATTAAATGGAAAGATTATATGTAGTTGTTATTATTATTACTGTTGTTGTTATTGGTATATATATGTATATTTTTATATATTGATCTTCTTTAAGACAAAATTGTTAAATTATCGTAAACAATGTATTGATGTGATATTGTAATCTTTTTTTTTTTTGTAATTGAAATACTGTTGATTGCCATGAATATGCAAACAATACAAAAATATGCAATTTACTCCTCAGGGCTGCTTGCTTTTGGTGTAAGTGAGTCTGCTCTGGTGAACAAGATCTTCACTGGGATCAACCTGATTGTGCTGGGCTTTGTCATCATCTCTGGCTTTGTCAAGGGCAACACAGCAAACTGGAACCTTACATATGAAGACTTTGTCAATGATACAAATATCACCGAACCAGAGTAAGTTTGACATGAAAAAAATCCAGCTCAAAAGTGGAGCAACTGAGGATCTCTTACAGTTGTGAGGTGGATAATGTGATTTTTCTTGTGCAAGATTTGACAAATCTCTTTGTTCTCACAGACGGGTAGAAACAATATTTGGAAGTGGAGGTTTCGCTCCGTTCGGCTTCAGTGGCATCTTATCTGGTGCAGCCACCTGTTTCTACGCCTTTGTTGGCTTTGATTGCATTGCTACAACAAGTACGTCTCATAAATGTCGCAGTTATAGAGCACGAATACCGAGTGCTGAACATTTTGTTTTACCATCTGCGAGGTGAGTCATAAAAGTATGTGATTTGCTTTAACCTTATATTTTCCGGTAGGTGAGGAAGCCAAGAACCCAATGCGCTCCATCCCCGTTGGCATTGTAGCCTCTCTGCTCATTTGCTTCTTCGCTTACTTTGGTGTGTCAGCTGCTCTTACGCTCATGATGCCCTATTACAAACTCAACACCCAGAGTCCCCTGCCCGAGGCCTTCAGTTATGTGGGATGGGCACCGGCACGCTATATTGTAGCTGTGGGTTCACTCTGTGCTCTCTCGACAAGGTAACTCAAGGACTTTTCTGTTTGTCTTTATGTTTTCTTTCAACATTTTCCATTTATCTGAATCTGTTTTGTTTTTTTATCTTATTATTATCTTAGTTTGTTGGGCTCCATGTTCCCCATGCCTCGAGTGATCTACGCTATGGCTGAGGACGGGCTGCTCTTCCGTTCCCTTTCCAGGATGAACAAGAGAACCAAAACTCCACTGCTGGCGACTGTTGTGTCTGGAATAGTGGCATGTGAGCGATGTTCTTTATTTGTTTGTGTTACAACATGACCTAAATTTGCACAAATTACAGGCGTCTCATAATTTTTGTTAAGAGACGCAGCACAACAACAGCCAATCAGAACATATTTGTATATGGATTTAGGACAAATGAGAATTCACTGTGGGCGGGGCCACCCAGTGCAATGCTGCAGAAATGTATGAGAAAAGTGTGTTGTTGCTAAAAACTCAGATTTGCATGGTAGAAATAGCTTTTATCACGTTGCATCTAGTTAGGATGTGGCGTTTGACTTGAAAGGTGGTGGATAATATGTAATATTTGTTATGGCTAGATAAGATTTCAAACTTGTTTTGTCTTCTTTTAGCTCTCATGGCGTTTCTGTTTGATTTGGCTGCATTGGTTGACCTCATGTCCATAGGGACATTGCTTGCATACTCTCTGGTGGCTGTGTGTGTCCTCATTCTCAGGTACGTTAAAACCTGCTGCACCACAAATACTAAACAATTGGTCTACTACTATATACTGACTAAAGTTTTTAGAGAGGCCATATTGTAAAAAAAAATGATTGAGCAGAAATCATTCTAATATGCTGATTAGGTGCTCTAGAAGCATTTCTTATTATTATCAATGTTGAAAACAGTGCTGCTTAATATTTTTGGTAGAAACTGTGATTTCTTTTTTTTCTGTGATGATTAGAAAGCATTATTTGAAAAAGAAATCTTTTATTGTCACTTGATCAGTTTAATATTTTCTTCTACTTTTTTTTAATTTAAAACAAATCTTACTGACACCAAAAACTTGAATATTACTATACGTAACGGTGCGTCATGACTCATGTTGTGGGTTTGATGTCAGGTCAAGTATGTAATTTGACGCAATCTTTATGTCTCTAGATATCAGCCAGGCAACCTGAGCTCTTCCAGTCAGACTGAGAAACTGGTGGAACTGGTCGGTGGCGAGAAAGTTGCCGTATGTGGAGACAGTGGAGATGAATATGGCATAGAGCTGGATGACAGTCCCCGCAAAGAGAAATTGTCTCTGAAACTCCTCCTGGTTCCCTCCAAGGACTCGCCAACCGAAATGTCCGGAACTATTGTCTACGGCACAACTGCTGTTATCTGTGAGTGAAGATTTTGCTTGCCACTTCTTGATGAATCTAGCTATTATTAAAGGTATAGTTGACCCAAAAATAATGATAAGGTTATAAAATAAGGTTAAAATATATAGTTATAAAAGTATGAGTTGGTAAAAAAATGAATAAGCTACAAGTGGATTGAAGCATCACAGCATTATAATGTACAGAATGAAATGCAAATATTCATTTTGATATTTGCTAAAGATAACATTTAAGTGTCATTACATTTTTAGTGTTTTTGTAAATATTAACTTGTGAGCGAAAAATGACAAACCAAACAGGTAACACTTTATTTTAAGGTGACTTAGTTACACATTACTACATGTACTTACTACAGTAATAACAGTAAATGATGCATAACTACAAGTAACTAACCCTAAACCAAACCGTAACTGTAACTCTATAGTAAGTTCATGTAGTTAATTAATATTACTCAGTATTTACTAGAGTAAGTACAATGTAACTACGTCATCTTAAATAAGGTGTAACCATTAAATAATCTAAATGTAAAAATGCAGGAATTGAGCATGCAAAAAAACTCTAATATTGCTCAAACTGATACGGAAGTTTGAAGAATTTGAAAGTTGAAAATTATATATTAATTTTTTTTTTTTTTTTTTTTTTAAGTAATTCATATTTTATTCAGCAAGGACACATTACATAGATCAAAAGTCACAGTAAAGACACGTTACAAAGATTTCTATTTCAAATAAATGCTGTTCTTTTGAACTTTTTTTATTCATCAAAGAATTCAGGAAAAATGTATCATGGTTTCCACAAAAAGAGTTTACAACATTGAGTTTTCAACGATCTCAACAAGATTTCTTTTCTTAAACCCCAAATGAGCATATAACTGATTTCTGATCAAATTTCAGCTTTGCTATCAAATGAAATATAACTGAAAACTGTTATTTTAAATTGTAATAATATTCAATTCGTTCATTAGTTTGACTCTTTCATCAAATACATCCAGCTTTGATGAGCAAAAGAGACTTTTTTTGCAAGAACATTAAAAAATACCCAAATCTTTGAACGGTAGTGTATTTAAACTCTACATAGACCCGGTTCTACATTTGTGTCTGTGTTATTTGTATTTATCTGATTCAGTGATGTAGTTGGCAATGATTTGGCTGATCTGGAGTCAGCTGATTATGGACTAATTCCAATATCCTCTTGTCTGCGTAGCTGTGTTGATCACCGCGCTGTGTATGGTTTTGGCTCTGCGTCTGGAAGCCATCGTGAATCTCGAGATTGTGTGGGTGATGATGTGTGTCATTCTGGTCCTTCTGTGCATCCTGTGTGTCATTGTGATCTGGAGGCAGCCTGAGAGCAAGGAAGCTCTCACCTTCAAGGTACCAGATGTCCTCGTTATTGAATTTGCCTTTTTATTATGCTATAAATCTTTGCCCTGGCTGGAATGTAAGCACTGAAGTGACGTAAAAGGAAATGTGCTATTAGAACACAAATACTCTGACTGAAATGAGTCAAAATGTCAAAAATGAGGGTTGTGTCAGCATTTATTCACCGTCATGTCATTCCAAACCTGTATAACTCTCTTTCTTCAGCAGAACACCAAATATTTGCCCCACATTAAAGGCTGTGATACACTACACAACTTTTTGACTTGAGACTTGACTCCATCCAGTCGGACAATATCAAACATGTTTGATATTTTGAGCCGAATGTACAACACATTTTATAAAACATTTGTCATGTTTGTTGTGTTTGAAATGATGAGAAAGTCTGGTAGTGTGTAATCCTAGTGTATAATGCCATTTTTCATACATTTACAAAGTCTGCAAAGATTTTGTTCAGATTTTAAAAAGTTGTGTAGTGTACTCCAGCCTCAAAGGGTTAGTTCATCCAAAAATGATGAATTACTCACTCTCATGTCATTCCAAACCCATAAGAATTTCATTTATCTTAGAAACACATCTGAAGATATTTTTAATGAAATCTGAGCTCTTTCTGTCCCTCCATTGAGTCTATGCAACTACCACTTTGACGCTTCAAAAGGTTCATAAAAAGATAAGTAAAAGTAAAATAAGTAAAATGAATCAGTATGAATCGAGCGGTTTAGTCCAATTTTTCTAAAGAGACTGGATCGCTTTATATGATTAACAGATTTAATTCAGCTCAACTGAACCTGTTTGACGTGCGAGAACAAAGCTCATTGGTTCTTTTGAGAACAAACCTCATTGGATCTTGCCGAAGCTCAAACGTGCTGCATTACACACGAGAATGAACCTCATTGGTTCTTGTTGAAGCTCAAACGTGCAGCGTAACATGAGAATGAACCTCATTGGTTCTTGCTGAGGCTCAAACATGCAGCGTAACACGAGAATGAACCTCATTGGTTCTTGCTGAAGCTCAAACGTGCAGCGTAACACGAGAATGAACCTCATTGGTTCTTGCTGAGGCTCAAACGTGCAGCGTAACACGAGAATGAACCTCATTGGTTCTTGCTGAGGCTCAAACGTGCAGCATAACACGAGAATGAACCTCATTGGTTCTTGCTGAAGCTCAAACGTGCTGCGTAACACGAGAATGAACCTCATTGGTTCTTGCTGAGGCTCAAACGTGCAGCGTAACACGAGAATGAACCTCATTGGTTCTTGCTGAAGCTCAAACGTGCTGCGTAACACGAGAATGAACCTCATTGGTTCTTGCTGAAGCTCAAACGTGCAGCGTAACACGAGAATGAACCTCATTGGTTCTTGCTGAAGCTCAAACGTGCAGCGTAACACGAGAATGAACCTCATTGGTTCTTGCTGAAGCTCAAACGTGCAGCGTAACACGAGAATGAACCTCATTGGTTCTTGCTGAAGCTCAAACGTGCAGCGTAACACGAGAATGAACCTCATTGGTTCTTGCTGAAGCTCAAACGTGCTGCGTAACACGAGAATGAACCTCATTGGTTCTTGCTGAGGCTCAAACGTGCAGCATAACACGAGAATGAACCTCATTGGTTCTTGCTGAAGCTCAAACGTGCTGCGTAACACGAGAATGAACCTCATTGGTTCTTGCTGAGGCTCAAACGTGCTGCGTAACACGAGAATGAACCTCATTGGTTTTTGCTGAAGCTCAAACGTGCTGTGTAACACACGAGAATGAACCTCATTGGTTCTTGCTGAGGCTCAAACGTGCTGCGTAACACGAGAATGAACCTCATTGGTTCTTGCTGAGGCTCAAACGTGCAGCGTAACACGAGAATGAACCTCATTGGTTCTTGCTGAGGCTCAAACGTGCAGCGTAACACGAGAATGAACCTCATTGGTTCTTGCTGAAGCTCAAACGTGCTGCGTAACACGAGAATGAACCTCATTGGTTCTTGCTGAAGCTCAAACGTGCAGCGTAACAAGAGAATGAACCTCATTGGTTCTTGCTGAAGCTCAAACGTGCTGCGTAACACGAGAATGAACCTCATTGGTTCTTGCTGAAGCTCAAACGTGCAGCGTAACAAGAGAATGAACCTCATTGGTTCTTGCTGAAGCTCAAACGTGCTGCGTAACACGAGAATGAACCTCATTGGTTCTTGCTGAAGCTCAAACGTGCTGCGTAACACGAGAATGAACCTCATTGGTTCTTGCTGAAGCTCAAACGTGCTGCGTAACACGAGAATGAACCTCATTGGTTCTTGCATGCCAAGCAAGCATGAGCTTCCATTTACCACAACTTATGTATGCTTTGATGTTTCTATGTGAATAAAAGCCTAAATTAAGTCTGTTCAGTATATAAAGCGATTGTGTCTCTTCAGAAATTTTGAAAGTGTCAGTTGCGTAGCTGTCAATGGAGAGACAGAAATCGCTCCGATTTCATGAAAAAATCTTCATTTGTGTTCCAAAGAGGTGAATAAATGACAGAATTTTCATTTCACTTTAATTCTAAATCTTTCTATGTGCAGGTGCCTCTGTTACCGTGGCTGCCTCTGTTCAGTATCTTTGTCAACATCTATCTCATGATGCAGCTGGACATGGCCACCTGGTGCCGCTTCAGCGTGTGGATGGGCATCGGTGAGTACATCTGTTCATTTAGCTTGTGGCTGCGATAGCGCCCTGTTGTTTCCTGCATTCCAAACCTCCCATTTTTTTCTCTCATGTCCATTCCCAGGTTTCATAATCTACTTCAGCTATGGTATCAGGAACAGTACCGAGGCCATGAACAGCTCACTTCGAAAATACGAGCCAGCCCTTCAGAACAAAAGCCCCATATATCTAGGCGTTGAGGAGAGCGAAGTGGAGGGAATTTCCCCTTGATGGGGAGAGAGAACGACGGGCATATTGTCCTACAAATATTTGTATAAGTCTGCAGATTTGTTGTGAAAATTATGGCTCGTTTATTGAAGAGACTGCCCCAAACATCTCAATTGGAAAAAAGGATATCTCTTCCTCTCAAAAAATTATCTGGTTCCTCTTAGAAAAGAGTTTTCCGTGTGGGAGGGTCGCCGTGCAGTGTTGGCGTTTCAGTACTGTAGATGCTGGTTTAAATGTCCCTGGGGCTGCTGCTGTAATCACTAGTACTGTAATGGCCATATTGTCTGGCGGACAATGAGCTGACTGTGTACAGGGTATTTTGTTTTCCTGATCGAGCTCCAAGCACATGGTTTGTGCTCTAAAGCATTTGGATTCTGAATCCAAAATGGTCTCCTCCTGCCTCCTGGATTTTCAGTACGAGGTTGTGAATTACAACAGGGACCCCTAGTGTTCACCGTGCAGAATGTTAAACCTTTACACAGTATTTGTGGTCATTGGTTACTGTCAGATAGAATAATTGAAGAATTGAAACTGAAAAAAACCTGAAGAGCTTTTTAAGCGTTTTTGGCATGGCTAAAATCCCACGTGTATGAGAGTTTTGACTAAAAGAGTGCATGGATGGAGAAATGTTTCCATTTCCTAAGAATGACAGTGTGGTTTTAGCCATACTGTATGTTGGGATAATGATATTGTGTGTGTGTGTGTGTGTGTGTGTGTGTGTGTGTGTGTGTGTGTGTGTGTGTGTGTGTGTGTGTGTGTGTGTGTGTGTGTGTGTGTGTGTGTGTGTGTGTGTGTGTGTGTGTGTGTGTGTGTGTGTGTGTGTGTGTGTGTGTGTGTGTGTGTGTGTGTGTGTGAGTGAGTTTTTAATGGGCCATATGAGGTTGCGCCAGAAAATGTTCAGTTTTACAAAATACTAAATTATTTTTTGAAAAGAAAAACTGTTTTATATGAACATGTATAGTTTACCCATCCATACAACTTCCTTAAACTTGATCATTTTACTTAAGAAAACTGTAAAACCACTATTGGATTTCCAGACGATGCTTATGAAAACTGCTGTTTCTGCCAAAACTACTTGCACTACCATTCAAAGGTTTGGGGGTCCATATTATTCTTTTTATTTGAAGAGGAAGAAATTAGCACTTTTATTCTGCAAACATGCATTTAATTGAAAGTGACAGTAAATACATTTATAATGTTACAAATGTTTCTTTTGATATTTCTTTTCAAATCCTGACAATGTCACCTTTTACACAAAAATATTAAGCAGCACAACCGTTTTCAACATCGGTAATAATAAGAAAGTTTTCTCAGCATCAAATCAGCATATTAGAATGATTTCCGAAGGATCATGTGACACTGAAGACTGGAGTAATGATGCTGAAAATTCAGCTTTGTGTCACAGGAATAAAATATATTCCAATAGAAAACAGTTATTTTGAATTATAATCATTTTTCACAATTTGGGATCAAATAAATGCAGCATTTGTTAGCATAAGAGACTTCTTTCTTTTCAAAAACATTCAAAAATAAGCTTCTGAATGTTAGTGTATCTATGGTTATCCTTACCAACTAGTACTTTGATAGAAACCGCAGCGACTTGAAAGATTCTGAAAGCTACTTATATTGTTTGAAGGACATCCAATAATGATATTTTATTTTGAACAGTATTAGCTGTAATATTTGAGCAGTAGTAATAATAACCTTGCCTGAAGACTGAATGCCTAAAGAAACAGGCCTTTCTTTCATATCTGTAGATAATTGAGAAATAAGTGTCACTATTTTTCACCAGATTTGTTATGTTTTGGTTTTAGTTTCCATTGAAACTTGTCCTTGGCAGCTTGGCTGTTGAGCTCATGTACCTTTATCTATTTTTATTATTCTTTATTGTAGAGACTTTGTAATGTAGTGTAATACTAGTTTACTTGTCAATTCTTTTGTGCTCCCATCATACCTTTTTGATATATTATAGTATGAATATTTTGTCCATTCGGGATGCTGAAATTCAGCTCCCTTTTTTTTTTTGGTTGGTTGTGCAAAAACATTTTGTCTAACCTAAGTGTATTCAGATAATCAGAGGAGGTTTGTCTACACAGGACAGAATAGAATAGAAGTTGTTTAAAACCACTATTTGTAAACCCATTTTTTGTCTTTAATATATTAACATTCTGACTTGAGCATATTTTTGTATAGCTTTACTATCATATTTGTGTTTTCCAATCAACTGAAAATTGTTTTGTTTACATGTACCAGACATGTAAAGTTTAGCATGTAGATGCATCAGTGTCTGATCCCAGGCATTACAGTTTTGATTCATATTCGGAGACGTCAGTGCCTGAAGTTTCAAAGGTGGTTGGTCGATATCAACATAGACCAAGTCATTTGCCTTTGAGCTACACTTGCAGTGTTTGTTTATCAGTATATGAATTTATATATTTTGTTTGTCCTTGTTTTTTTTTACTGTAAATATTCATGCCATGTACAAAGAAACGAGCTGTATTATAAAGATTCTCTTAATGTTTTTTTTTTTTCTTTTTAAATAAAATGTTTCACAAAACAACTGAGGCTGTTCATTGTGGCTTTAAAGCAAAAGGAAATCATTTTTAGACACAAAATCTTTTGTCACACATTTTATTGATAGTTCATCTCATCTCTCCCACAAGATCAATAAATACACAGTTGATAGTCATTTCAGTCGGCTAAATGACATTGTGTTAGTCTGTAAGTCAAAAAAAAGGACATTTTCTCAGCAGCTACTATGAAAGAGTGAACTTCACTAGGAAGAACCTATGGAAGCTTGTTTCCGCCACAGAATAAAAAAGGACTTTTTATCTTGCAATTCTGACTTCTCAGAATTATAAAGTCGGAATTGTGTGATATAAACTCGTAATTGCGCGTTATTAAAGTCAGAACTGCAAGAAAAATGTTATATCTATACCTATAAAAGTTTATATCTTGCAATTCTGACTATATAACACGCAATTTTGACTCGCAATTGCAACTTTATATCACACGATTCTGAGAAAAAAAGTCAGAATTGCGAGATGTAAACTCGCAATTGTGAGATAAAATGTTTTATTTTATGGCGGAAACAAGCTTCCATAAGAACCTAACGTTAACCAGAAAAAAATAGGGACATGATTTATCAGTGCTTTACAAACAAGTATGTTGGTAAAGTCCCTGGAAAAATGTCTAGGGATATCATGACCTAGCCTGGTCCTACCAGACTCTCATACATTTCATTTGTACAGAGAGTCTGGCCACTCTCCATTGACAAGCGTTAACTTCCTTGAAGGAGTTTAAAACTATTGGATCGGCACAGAGCCACTCTGAATCTGCCATAACCAATCGCTAACGTCATCATTCTCAGCCACTCCCTCTGTTCGCTGATTGGACCAGTTCCAGAGAATATACCGCAATCCCAGACGGAGTACTGAAGGAAAATGAAAATTGAGACGAAGTATATAGGAGGGCGGAGCCAGTCTAATCATGACCCACTTTAAATGAGAAAAGGCGGGAAACTTAAACGTGGCTCTCTATAATTGCATGTTTTCTGGAAGGTTTATAGATTATGTCTATGGAAGCTCGTTTCTGCCACAGAATAAAACATTTGAAAAGATAATTGCGACTTTTTATCTCACAATTGCAAAAATTTTTGTTCTTATAATTGCATGTTTATATCTCACAAGACTTTATAACTTGCGAGTTTATATCAAACACGCATATATGTATACTCGCAATTCCGTGGCGGAAACAAACTTCTATAGATATCAGAAATTTTAATGTAGCCATTCAAAATGCTTTACTTTTATTTAGTCATTAAATGTACGTATTGATTGATTTAAAATCATAATTTTTAAATCATGAGGGTGCATCCTAAAGGAAAGAATAACTTGCCACATTCACTGTTGTTATGACCTCTGCAGGTGTAATCTGTCATCGTCTCCTTGTCAGGCAATGAGGTTTGACCATAATAACAATAACATCATAACAGAATTTCTCCCCCCACTGTTTAATTCTTGAAATCAGATGTCCCACATAAACAACCAATCAAAAGTTAGGGGTCAATGAGAAGTCTCATGCTCACCAAGGCTGCATTTAATTGATCAAAAATACATATAAAATTGTGAAATACACAAAATTTTGTATTTGAATATATTTTAAACTGTAATTTATTCCTGTGATGGCAACGTTGAATTATCAGCCTCATTATTCAAGTCTTCAGTGTCACATGATCCATCAGAAACCATTCTAATATGATGATATTTCTTGTTATTACCATTGTTGAAACAGTTGTGCAGCTAAATATTTTAGTGAAAACCATGGTGTAGTTTTTCAGGATTTTTGGATGATTAGGACGTAAAAAAAAGCTGTCTTTACTGTGACCTTTGATCAATTTAATGCATCACTGATGAATAACATTATTCATTTCTTAAAAAAAAAATAAAAAGGAATTACAGGAAATTATTCTTCATGAGTATCTTCAGTGAACACAATTAGGGGCTATTTAGTCCAGTGGGATGTTTGGATTGGTGCGGTCCTCCTGTACATGCTCTCAAATGATCCATCATTACTGGCTAAACTTTTGGTGTAACTATTGGGTCTGTCTTTGTTCCAAAGGATCAGTGTGTTTTGCAATCTTTTACTCAAACAGATCTCACAACTCAGTTCTCCAAGTTCCATCTTCCCAGGTGGACCGAGAAGACTCGCCAAAGCTCCAGTTAATTCACATTTGCTTATCTTTAAGTCATTATTTGAATTGAATAAGAACTTTATTCGAAGTAACTATGAAAGCAGAAAACATTGATTTCGGGGGTGAGAGTATTTGTGGGGCTGCAGTAGTGGGAATGTCAAGCTGAAGGAGATCAACAGCACTGGTTTTGCGTTGAAGGAGCTTGATACGCCGTCAAGAGTCATTTGATCAACAGAGGCAGCGGCGGTCGCTCTTGGTCACCTCCTCTGACGAATGCACCACGTTGGGCACGAAACCACTCTTGACGCCCTCCCAGCCCTCCTGTATGGTGATGTCACCGGATTTGACCAGCTCGAAGATATCCCGAGTCAGCTCCGTGAAAGCCCTCTCTACATTTATGGCGTCGCGGGCCGAGGTCTCCACATAGCGCATGCCGTAAGCGGCTGCCAGTTTCTCGGCCTCCTGCTGGCTCACCTGCCGCTGCTGCTCCAGGTCGCACTTGTGGCCGACCAGTAAGAAGACGATGCTGTGCGGCTGCACGTGACTGCGCGCTTCCTCCAGCCACTCGTGGACATTTTGGAAGGAGCGCCGGTTGGTGATGTCGAAAAGCAAAAGGCCACCCACTGAATTACGATAATAAGCCCTTGTGATAGATCTAGATCACATACAGAGAAGAGCAGACGATATCAGACAAGTGGGGGAACACGTTGCACATTACATTATACATTTACATTGTAAATTGATTTATTAAAAAACATTAAAACTAGCACGGAAATACTTGATGGGAATTCTGCTGATAACCTGTTAGAAAGCTATAAGAGGAAAATGGTTACAGCCTGAAATTCCAGAAATAAGTGGAATAGTATACATGATGGATAGACTGACAACTAATCTTCGTTTACAATCTGAGAAATTCTGGTTATGGCCAGAATGAGTGGAATCTATTTTTCCACTGAGAATAGGGGCCTCTTTTATAAAGATGCGAGTCGAATGATCCTAAATGTGAACATATGGCATATTCCAAAATGTTCCTATGAATGATTTATAAAGCAAATCACTTCATAAATAAACCTTTCAATGTGAACATGTCACGTTTAAGGCAATGATGAACAGAAGAAGGGATATATTAGAAGCAGACTTTTAATTCAAATATCACAGGATAGTGTAGCATCTCATACATAAACAATACAAGGAGGACAAAGAACAAATAAACTGAGGACTTACTACACAGGGGAAGATAATCAACAGAAACTGAAACAGGTGAGTAACTAATTAGAAACTTGGAAAACCGATGAGTAACTGTGGAAACTAACAAGAAACTAGAACACAAGAAAAGGGGGACCGGGACAACCAAACTAAGGGCATGACAACAATGTATTAAAAACTGGAAAAAAAATTGTATTTTGCATTTTTCGCATACAGACGACAACGTTGTCAAAATCATCCCTCAAAATGCATAAAAGGTTTTCAGTTTAAGGCGATTTTCTCAATATTTCTCAATATTTTTTTGCACCCTCACATTCCAGATTTTCAAATAGCTGTATCTCGCCCAAATATTGTCCTGTCCTAACAAACCATACATCAATGGAAAGCTTACAGCCAGGGCCGTTTCTAGCCATTCTGACGCCCTAGGCGAAATCCTTATTGGTGCCCCCAGTCAATTTTTTTTGGTATTACTGGTATTAATTAACAAATACATACATACCACATTATAAATGTATATATTTGTTAATAAGGATTCAAATTAATAGCCAGATGCCTGTATAGCCCTAGGCCTATAATATATAGCCTATATTTGTGCAGTTCCAGTTGCTAAGAAATTGTTCTCAGACATAACTACATAATTATTATGTGTTATTAGTACATTTCACATGAAAGTAATAAGAATAAATACTGATTCAGTGTTGTTTTTGTTACTCATTGATGCGTGAACTTCCCCTTTAAATAACGCAACACTTTGCCCTCTGTGTGCGACGCTGCTTGCGTTAAGCACTATTAGAGCTGAATGAATCGATTCAGCATTCAACACCATCCGTAAAGATACGTTAAATTTGTCAACGTGATTTAATAAAGGATGTATTCATGTTGTGAATTTGCACATTTTATTATACCATTTTTAAATTGGCCGCTAAAGTTTTATATGGGACAATTACAAAACACACTGATTCTTTTAACAATGCATTGGCGCAAAAACATTTTGGAGGTGCAATAAGAGAAGAAAGCTTTATAAAGTCAAAATATAACTGCACACTCGCTTCATCATGAAATGCTGAAGTAAGTGTGCAGTTATATTTTGCCTCTAACATACACACCGAGCAATGCTATCTGCCCATTCACAGCGGGATTTCTAGACTGCCACAAATACTGCCCTAACAAAATACAGATTTGTACCTGTCATTTTAATTGGCCTTTAGTTTGAAGTTAGTTTTATTGTATGGTTAAAAAAAGTGTTACCTTGCCAAAGCATTGACCGAGTTCATTGATCTAATGGTGTTGTTGAGCGCTCCAAAGGCGAATTATTTTGACAGTAGCTTACTCTGATCTGATGGCATATAGGAATCGTCAGACTGACAGTTCTCTGATCCAATAGTGTGGGGGAACTAGTGGGGGCGGCAATAACATTTTAGGGTGGCCGTGACACCCTTTACACGCAAACATCTAGTGCCAGATATGCGCTTATTTGCGCCCCCTTACTGATGGCGCCCTAGGCGACCGCCTAGTTTGCCTATGCCTATAAAAACGGCCCTGCTTATAGCTTACATGTATGTGTGTATATTCACACATTCAGTTGATTCAGCAGTTTGAATCGCCAAAGTCACGTGATTTCAGCAGTTTGGCGGTTTGACACGCGATCCGAATCATGATTCGACTCACTGATTCATAACGTTTCGAAGCTTCATGATGTGGTGTTTTGAAATTCGGTCATCACTATATAAGTCGTTATTTAGGGTTTTTTTGCGCACAAAAACTATTCTTGTTGCTTCATAACATTATTGTAGAACCTGCACTGTAGTGAGATGGACTTTGTAACGACGTCTTTAGTACCTTTTATGGGTCTTGAGAGTGTAAAGTACATCGAATTTCAACTAAAATATCTTCATATGTCTTACGGGTGTCGAATGACATGAGGGTAAGTAATTAATGACAGAATTTTCATTTTTGGGTGAACTAACCCTTTAAGGTCTGGACTCAGAGGTGCCAATTCATGTGAAAATTATTCTTAATGCTCCCTCCCAACCATTCTTTCACTATTTGAGCCTGACGAATCTTGACTTTGTCATTCTGGAATATGGTCATGATGCGTCTTCCTTCCTACACGGTTGTTTAAGAAATGAAAAGCTACACACTCCATCAATTAGGGTTAGAAGAGCTGTAGCCAAACATACAACATGCTAGAAATGTAATAATCACTGCAATAATGCAAAATGTTTGTATGCATGCTCTTCAGTTGCCGTACGCATAAGCACATTTTCATGTCAGTTTTGCCTTTATAAATCCTAATTTGTTCTTCGCTTGACATAGGATGAAATCTATTGTATTTAGGATCAAATCTTTCAATTTTATAAATGAGGCCCCATATCTAATATAGGAATTTTACCAACTACAAAAGAGGTTGGGTCCCTTATTTTCTAAGCGAAATTTGAAAACATACCCATAAAAACCTGCACCTAAAAAACTGGCATGGATTCTTAAGCAATAAGATGTTTCCTAATGAAAAAGGAAGTTTGGACAGGAGATAAATAGTTTGTGCCAGTATTTTTTTGTTAGCAGGTTGGTTGCAGGAGGAGGGGCATTCTCATTTGTGAGAGTATTTGATTGGTCAAAATTTTGTTTAGTGCAAGATGAGTCGTCAATATTTTGGTTTGTTTCACTGCAAAAGGAAGACTGTACATTTTAAATGCATTTATCCAATATATATATATATATATATATATATATATATATATATATATATATATATATATATATATATATATATATATATATATATATATATATATATATTAGGGCTGTCAAAAGATTAATCACGATTAATCACATCCAAAATAAAAGTTTGTGTTTACATAATATATGTGTGTGAACTGTGTATAATTATTATTTATATATAAAAACACACACAAGCATGTATATATTTAAGAAAAATGTATTATATTTATATATAAAATATTTATATATAATATAAATTATATAAATGTATACAGTATATACATGCAAATATTTCTTAAATATATACATGAATATTTATATAAACATAATAATTATACAGAGTACACACAAATATATTATGTAAACACAAACTTTTATTTTGGATGTGATTAATCGTGATTAATCTTTTGACAGCCCTAATATATATATATATATATTTGCCAGTGTTTAGATGTACACTAACATATAAATAGCCTCAAAGCTAACAAACATATAGACTAAAAGCCACAAATCTCCCATTTTGATTTCGTTAAACAATTAGGCAGAGCATGTAGCTTCGATAGCGACGTGTAAATGTGATCAAATACCACCAGATGTACCTGAATCTCTCTTGGCCGGCCGTGTCCCAGATCTGAAGCTTGATGCGTTTGCCTGGTTCAATCTCCACCAGGCGGGAGAAGAAGTCTACACCAACAGTAGGATCAGACACCTGTGCAAAACGTCCTTCTGTGAAGCGTCTGATCAAACAAGACTTCCCCACCGTCGAGTCGCCAATGACAATCAGCCGGAACTGGTACAGCCATATAGCTTCCATATCTTATTTTATCTGTCAAAGAATAACAGTATGTTGTTAGAGAAAACGACAGATTACTGAGTAAACCTAACTTAGGTTAGGTACTTAATTGGAGGGATAGTTCAACCAAAATGTAAAATTCTGCCTAAATTAACTTATCCTTGAATTTAAATTTTTGTTTTATTCAACTCAAAGACAATTTTTTGAGGATCAGATCATGTAGATGAGCACTAGAATAGACTAACAGCTGAGCCTCCATCTTTAAATGGATGAGTATCATAGGTGTTATGTATAATTACCTTATTACATATATGATGCGTGACCATTAATTTGTATGGAAGTCCAAAGTATTAAATACATTTATACATCGGAATCATTTTTGCAAACTGTGTAGCCTTATTGAAGTCAAATTGATCAAAATGTAGCCTATAGGCTAATGAAATTATTTTTCAGTGGCTGTATGAGTAGCTATCATTTTAAATTATATTTTTATATAAATAATAGGCCTATGATTTCATAATGAATAATTAATTGTTTAACACATCTTTAGTAACCGACCGATAATGAATTCCATAACAACATATCGCGCCTATTGCTAACGTCCCCAAGCTAGCTAAAGCATAGTAGATGCTTGCAGGCCTATGAGTTTAGCATCGCACTTGTTTAGAGAAATCGCTCTGTGAATGCATATTATTGTATCTTTTGTTGCAGTTATTACCTTGGTTATGCGTCTTAATGTCTGCGGATGGCAAGCCCCATATTCCTCGCTGTCTTTCCGTCAGAAAGCGTGTAGGCTAACACCGTGGCGTTCCCCGGCAAGGCATTCAAGCACACCCGAATGTGTGTGAGGATAAATGTGCAACTAGTCGCGCTTTGAATATGCACTAAACGACCAAACGAATGACCATAATCGTCTGGTGGCGTTTGCATTAAGACCTGTTACTTTCAGAATGCCCATAAATTCTTTGTAAATTCATATTGTCAATCTCATGATTAGGGATAAAGAGATGTTTGTGAAAATGTGCTGATGAAATGGCAGTATCATCAGCATCATATAGCCTGACTCATCCCTCATCAGTACCATTACCGTAATAACTGCTAGAGCAACGCAGAACTAGCCGTGTCTCAAATCTCTGCTGTCACTTATGCACTTGTTCAAAATAATTCATATTTTCCATCACTTCTGCTTCTACCTGATTCCTTTTTTTCTTTTTCTTTTTATTTAGTTTAATTACATACAATTACAATGGGAAAAAAAGACGAATATAAGGCAATGTGGTACAGTTCAGAGTAGCCTATGTAAAAACTGATTATAACAACAACTAAAATATAAAATGAACACAGGCCAGTATGTGTTAAAAAATGTAAATGTAAAAAATGCATTGGTTTTATAAGCTTTTGTTTTGTGATCTCATGTTTGAAAGGGTTTCAAAGTATATTGTGAGATCACAAAGGGTCAAATATGAGGATTTCTTTTGAGCTATTTTTGTCTTATCTTCCACTTAATTTCATTGTACGCATAATTTCAATTGAAAATAAATAGAAGCATTTTAATTGAAAAGTACATTGGAAACATGCATAAACCATAGTTTTGTAGGGTTTACACTAAAACAATAAAAACAGACAGCTCATGCGAGTGTGCAAACCTCTTCAAATAACAAACAGGCATTATCATTGTTAAAGACAAACACAATAAATCGAAGCAGCATACACTAAAATAGAAATATAAATACATTTGAACTAACTTTAACAAATCTACACTCTAAAAAAAAAAGGTTCTATATGGCACCAAAAATGGTTCTTCGTCGTAATCATAGAGGAACCACTTTTGGTGCAATATAGCACCATATCTTAACATGTTCTGTATATGGTAGCGGTGCAATATAGCACCATATCTTAACATGTTCTGTATATGGTAGCGGTGCTATATAGAACCATATCTTAACATGTTCTGTATATGGTAGTGGTGCTATATAGCACCATATCTTAACATGTTCTGTATATGGTAGCGGTGATATAGCACCTTAGTTAGCGGTGCTATATAGCACCTTAGTCAAAGAACCGGTGAAGAACCTCTGAAGAACCGCTGAAGAACCACTGAAGCACCAAAATTGGTGCTATATAGCACTAAAAAAGGTTCCCCTATGATTACGAGCCAAGAACCATTTTTGGTGCCATATAGAACCTTTTTTTTTTAGAGTCCATATAGAACCTTTTTTTTTTAGAGTGTACAATGATCATGTAAACAAAATATTATTGGTACCCCTGGCCTGGACATTGGAAAATGTTGCAACCCTCACGTCTGGTATATCTTTAAAAAAAAATGTAAAGTATAAAATACATTATTATTACTAATTATTTTCCCTCGAAGGGCTAAAAAAATATATTGAATATTAATCAAACCATTTTTTAGATGGGGCGTGGCTATGACGCAGGCAGCGTGAGATAATGGGCGTGGCGTTCCATCATCACTCTATTCTTGACAGTATCTGAAGAAGCTGAGTTCATCCGTTCAACAGAACTTTAATCATTATAGCCTACATTTATATTAATGTTATTGTTGTTATTATTATTTTTGTTTTTTGTTTTTTCGCATTTGTGGAACTAAATGGGAAGGTAAAGCGTGTAACACACAACCTGTGCTTGTGTGCTAGTGTATATTAGGAAGGACGAGCACCGTTTCGAAGTAACATGACAGCGGTTTGACCTAACTTTTCAGCATTATATAAACTTTTAAAGAGCGCGTGCCTCTTACAAACTGTAATCCGTCAACAATGATCAATGGATAAGCTTTGATAAGCACTCATGTGCTACAAACTGTACAAAAATTAGGTCAGTTCGTTTATGATCCGGGTTTTTATTTGCTTTTTTTTTTTTAAGTCACCATGCAGAAAGAACATTTGTTCAAAGTTCTGGTCATCGGAGACCTCGGAGTTGGAAAAACGTCAATAATCAAGCGATACGTTCATCAGCTGTTTTCTCAACATTATCGCGCGACTATTGGAGTGGATTTTGCTCTTAAAGTCCTTCACTGGGACAATCAGACGGTGGTCCGGCTACAGTTATGGGATATAGCAGGTACGTCATCCCATTAATATGTTTAATATTTTATGTTTAAACTTTTTTTTTTTTTAACCCACTATATTTCTTTAGTTTATAAGATGCTACATTAATTTTCATTATTTAGGGTGCTGGTCAAAAGGCATTTAAGTAATTGATATGCTATGGAAAAAAGTTAGTTATTAGTTAACAGTCATTATAGTAATTTTGAATGTTCATCCGTATAGTTTGACAAATCATTATAAGTATGCTATAGCCTCTCTGAAGTCTCTTCCCACTGATTTGTCTTGTGTGAATGTGAAGGAATGTGTCTTGTGTTAATCTCAGCTAGTCTCATACTCGTGCTAAAGTCACATGAGAGTTTGAGGCCATAAACACACACACACACAGAGAGAGAGAGAGAGAGAGAGAGAGAGAGAGAGAGTTAAGATAAATGCATTGGCTCTTAGACTGTAGGATTTATTATAAGAATAACACACACACACACACAGAGAGAGAGAGAGAGAGAGAGAGAGAGAGAGAGAGAGAGAGAGAGAGACAGTTAAGATAAATGCATTGGCTCTTAGACTGTAGGATTTATTATTTAATAACACACTCAATGATTAAAAACACAATGCTATTTATGTCCGAGTGATGTTTGACCTCCAACTTGCCATCCCACATTTTGTCATAGGACAGGAGCGCTATGGGAACATGACAAGGGTTTACTATCGGGAGGCCGTGGGAGCCCTCATAGTATTTGACGTGACCAGAGCCTCCACGTTTGATGCAGTGCAGAAATGGAAAGACGACCTAGACATAAAGGTCACTCTCAGCAATGGCAAACCTGTCCCAGCTGTGCTTCTAGCCAACAAGTCTGACCAATCACGCGAGGGGCTGCGTTCCCAGATTCCAAAGCTTGATACGTTCTGCAAAGAGAATGGATTTGTGGGCTGGTTTGAGACCTCTGCAAAGGTGAGGGGTATATTTTGTGATAAGCAAGAGTATCTGATCATACTATATATGAGTAAAACTACTTAATATTTCCATGGGTGTTGTGTTCATCCATTGGTTCTGCTCTAGTTTCACAGATGTAGATATACACAATCGGGAGCTGTGTATGTGTTTGCATTTAGAACAAATATAGCAAGAATGCATTGTGCTCATTAGCAGTAAGGCCTTTGTTTACCATCTACAAGCCTACTTTAATGAGCTACACAGTTGTGTGAAAGGGGAATGATGTGCATAAGGCAGATGGGGCTGTAAAGTGTTTTCTGGAATAAATGGCTTACCACTTGAATGTCTGAAACATTTGAACTCTCTCTGGATATCCTTTAAGCACATTATAAGTGTGCACTTCTGATTTTTACATCACAATTAAATTTTTTTGTACAATTTAAATTTCTACAAAGCCATTTACAACCGTCTTGCCTATATATATTTTCAAACATAAACTGGCTTCACGCCATGAATGATAACTATTAACAATTAACATCCACACCAGCGGACCATATCGTTCTGTTTGTTCTGCTCGAGCTCTTAAAGCAGGATGGATTCTGATTGGCTGCCAATGTTTTTATCTGTCATCTTCTGGGGGGGGGGAAAAGTTCTGAAAGCGATTCCAACAATATCGTTTCTCTGTGCCATTATAGTTGTGGTGTGCTATTCTTTTATATTTCGAACAGTTTTTAGAAATATATTTTTATAGTTATCATTCTTGGTGTGAATGGACCTTTAGAGTTGCATTCAAATTTATGCCATAACAATTGTTGCATTCATCCTCGGGTAAATGTCACATGATCTGAGCTGAATAGACAGTGCTTTCTTTAACATATGGACTGGCCAAAAAATGTGCTATATTAAATGTAAGTAATGAGGTATGCATGTGATAGTAATACATAAATGGCATATCCAGTTATGTATGCATTAGAATAATATTTGACTTTATTAGTTTGGGGTCAGTAAGATTTTTAAGAAAATGAATACTTCTATTTAGCAAGGATGCATTAAACTGATATTGACAGTAAAGACATTTATAATCTTACAAAAAAACCGCATAATCTTTCAAGACCTTATTTCAAATACATTTCTATTCACCACAGAATCCTGAAAAAAAGATCAGTTTTCAGAAAAATATTACGCATTTTTAACATGTATTGATAAAAATCAGCATATTAGAATGATTTCTGAAGAATCATGTGACACTGTAGAGAGTTATGATGCTGAAAATGTAGCTTTGCCATCAAATAAATTACATTTTTAAAATGATGAATTATAATAATATTTCACAATAGTATTTTAACAGTATTTTTTGAGCATAAGAGACTTCTTTCAAATGCATTAAGGACTCTCACTGACCCCAAACTTTTGAACGGTGATGTATATAGTTCATGCATGTGACTGTAATTCAGAGTTATGCTTTGTGATCTTATTGCCTGAATGGCACTCATATTCTCTGTGTTTCATTTTATGCCCACCGAAGGAGAACACAAACATTGAGGCTGCAGCTAAATGTCTGGTGGATCACATTTTAGCCCACGAGGAGAACATCATCAGCACCACGGACCCAGATGTGGTGGCCCTCCCCGGGTACAACAACAACACCAAAGAAGGGGTCCGAGGCAAATGTACGGCGTGTTCCAAATCTTAACTGAAAGTCAGTGAGAAAGAAATGAAAATATTTAGCAATTTGTTATAGATTTAAGAGGACTCGGCCATTTAAAGGTAGCCAAAACAACGAGATTCATCTTGGAGAGACAAGAAATGCAACAAAATGGCGGGGACTGTGAAAAAAGGATTGTGCTGATTATATGTAGCGTGAAATCTCACATAATTAGACACCGTGTTGGTGCCGCTTCAATTTGAACCCATTTGACTCATCAGTGTTCTGTTTACAGGTGAATGCCCTGCGATTTTAGCCAGGTATCAACTATTTTATCACACAAGTCTAGGTCAAATATGTATTTCTTGGACACTTTGTAAAGCGTGTAATATTTATTAAAATGTGGCCTCTGATCAAAAACTATTATTTGTGCACACAGAATGACTTAATAGGTGCACAGCTCCAGTATGAAGGAATGTTATCCTGCAACCTCTTGCATTAAAAATAAAGCATGCAGTATTTTTCCTCCATGTAAGCTCTTGAATGTGTTATTGTAGTCCTGCGTAATCCAGGGTTGTGCAATGAAAAGAAGCAAGATGCACCATTAAAGACTCTGAAATGGCCGTCTGATGCATTCTTATGTATGTACAGAGGGGGTTTAAAGCAGTGCGGAAATTCCACCTTAAGGTGCCCACCCCAGATATTCTGACACAGGCCAATCGCCCCCCCTCTCCAGTCACCTGATTCTGATACTGCCATTTTGCGCGGAGCGTCCGACTGTTAACTATAGGAAATTGGAATTGTTGCTTCATCAAAGATGTCATCGACGAGATGCTGAATTTTCACATTTAGGACCACTGCTGCAACTGTTTGACTGGGATAAGATCCATAGAATAGCCTGTTTCATATTCTCAGCCTAGCCTAGCGCATGCATTTATATAACGCGAAAGCGCGCTGAAGGAATTTGGGAAATGATGCTCGGTATCAAATTCCGTGATGCACCTACTTCGTTCATGCAATGAATCAGGGCGAGATTTTCCGCGGCTAGACATCAATAACGCTCAGCTTGAACCGGTTTTGCTCCGTTTTCGTTCGTAGTTTTCGTTTGAACAGCAATTACATGGTTAACCGGCAACACCGGAGGCTAGCGAGTAACATAGTGTCCTTTTTTGCGCGTGCTGCTGAACGGGTAGGCCTATTTAAATAACGATCTGTCATTATATTGTCATCATTTCAGCGCGCGGTGATTGCCGTTATCTGAATGTCAGAGCATCCTCGCCCGTGTCCGGTTCGTATCAGGGTAGCGCTCTCCGCAAGACCGACTCAACCCACGGAGCGGGCTCCCACACACCCCTGCAGTGAATAGATCTGTTTGAGAGACGATTTATTGAAAATCGTAATATGTCGGGACAGTCCATCACGGACCGGATCGCCGCGGCTCAGCACAGCATGACCGGATCTGCCATCAGCAAAGCCGTGTGCAAGGCCACTACGCACGAAGTCAGCGCGCCCAAGAAGAAGCACCTTGATTGTAGGTTAAAGCGGATAAAAAAAAAAAAAACGCAGCGAAATGTCACCCGTTGTGTTTTGCACTGTGCGATCGGCTTCCATTTAGATGCACTCTTTGCTGGCCGATCGTTTGCTGTTATTTAGCTACAACCTAACCTATGATTACTGTAAATTAGCCTATTTCTTGACAGCCATTACAGAGATAATTTCATCAATGAACTGAAGGTCACCGTGGCACGTTCACGGTCCAGAACGGACGTAGCCTAATGCTGATTAGAATGCGTTATTGACACACTGACCAATTTGCATAAGACAGGGACCTCATGACTTTATTTATTTATTTATTTATATCGAAATACATTTAAATTCGGATTCTATGCACGCCCCATCTGAGATATCACAACTAGATGCTTATTCAATAATTATGCAGAGTCTTGTGTAGTAGACAACGTGTACGAATCATTGTATGGCTGGTTCCTTATAGGAAACACAATGTCAAGGGCATAGCATGATGATCATTCGCTTGCGTAGGTGCAAATGCTCGTGGCTTAAACCTCTATTCCTGTTTTCAATTTGAACGGTGTTGTTGCTATTTGTCTATTGTTGACTTGCAGTGTTTGCTATCCTAGTCTGAGTCATTGAAGGTGACAGCAGTATCAATGCAGTGATGCTTGTAGCTTAGGTGTTTCATATTGAATCACCTTAATCTGTTTTATCTGAACATATATGCTGTTAAAGTAGACATTTGTTAAATATAGATTAACGCAAAGACAAAACAAATATGACATTGTAGATATTTTTAGCCTATCTACAGATATGAGTCACAATGACGAAGATAGATGTGATTCAGAAATGGAAATACTATTGCTAATCTTGGCATTGGTATGACTGATATTTGCGGTCAGGTGTGAGTTTTTTAAATCATATCCACCAGTATCGCACAAGATGTGAGGGTTCACCTTCCTTTATAGGTCACAAGTTTTTTTTTTTTCCTTTGTTTTTTTTCAGTTCACTAATAATAACTGTGTAGTTGATTAATGGAGCAGATTATCAATTAAACTGTCAGTTAATGAGTCAAGAGCAGATGTCCTGTGGGGGGACATAAAGAAAGCAGCCTGCAGATCTAATAAACTGCCATGGCTCCTTCAAAGTGATAAAGGTAGCAGGTGTTCTCTGAATATGTGCTAGCATTCACTGACACAGCTTCTATCATCAGTTAATTAGGGAGAAATCAAGTGTAACTTTTGAGGAACCGCTATTCAAGCAATGTCATGTTAGATAGCAAACCGCCATCACTACAGATTGTTCTATTACGGTGAAACATCGCATTTCTGGCAGTTTACCTTGATATAATTATGAACCACTGAAGTAGACAACAGACAAACATTGTAGGGGATGTCTTTTGAATTCATAATTGCCAAATTTGTCGGTTAAATTGTACAAAACTATAGAACGGGAAAAATCTAGACGTCCTATACGTGGCCGGAAGTATGTGGACACTTGAGCAAAACACCCTGTTCGTTGAACATTTGGTTTGGTGTTAGTTCTGGGAAGGCTTTACACTAGATGTTGGAACATGAATGCATGGATTTGCTCCCAGAAGAGCATCTCTGAATCATAGTCAGCTTTCCAATTCATCCGAAAGGTGTTCAAAAGGGTTCAGGTCTGGGCTTTGTGTAGGCTATTCACAAGACTCACTCATACATAATTTATTTATGGACCCCCACACTCTAAAAAAAAAAAAGGTTCTATATGGCACCAAAAATGGTTCTTGGCTCGTAATCATAGGGGAACCTTTTTTAGTGCTATATAGCACCAATTTTGGTGCTTCAGTGGTTCTTCAGCGGTTCTTTAGAGGTTCTTCACCGGTTCTTTGACTAAGGTGCTATATAGCACCTCTGAAGAACCGCTGAAGAACCACTGAAGCACCAAAATTGGTGCTATATAGCACTAAAAAAGGTTCCCCTATGATTACGAGCCAAGAACCTTTTTTGGTGCCATATAGAACCTTTTTTTTTTTAGAGTGCAGGGGCAGTGGTACACCAAAGTAAATCAACGACTTTTCTTGATTTTATGCACCTGTTAGTAATGGGTGTAGCTGAAATAGCCAGACCTGTTCCATATTTATTGTTTTTCAAATGCATAAAATATATACAGTATATACACTGTAAAAAAAAATCCATAAAAAATGTATAATGTACTGGCAGAAAATGACCAGGACATTATCCAGTAATTTTACAGACATTTCCGTTGACACTAAAACACAACGCAATGAAGTAAAAAATTCGGAATACAGGTAAAACACCTGTAAAAAAAAAAGAAATACGGAAAATTCTGTAAAATTAATTTGCATTGTGCCCTATTTTTTACAGAGTGTATATTTGTTTTTCTACATTCAAAAATTTGTGGTCGGTAAGATTTCCTAATGTTTTTGAAGTCTGTTATGCTCAACAAAGGCTGCATTTATTTGATAAAAAATTCAGTAAAAACTGTGACATTGTGAAATATTATTATTTTAATGTAAAAGAAACGTTTTCTATTTGAATAGGTTTTAAAATGTAATGAATTCCTGTGATGCGAAGCTGAATTTTCAGCATCATTCCTCCAGTCTTCAGTGTCACTTGATCCTTCAGAAATCATTCTAACTTGCTGTTTTGGTGTTCAAGAAACATTTATTATTATTATTATTATTATCCATGTTGAAAACTGTTGCGCTGCTTAATATTTCTTTACAAATGTGATAAAAATGAATAGAAAGCATATATTTGAAATATAAATCTTTGTAATTTCTTTCTGACCCCAAACTTTTGAACTGGTAGTGTATATCATCTAATAAGTAGGTCCACATACTTTTTCAACCTCAATGTAATTGTTCTGGATCATGTACATTCATTGTTTCCGCCCTGTTTTGCACAGATCTAATGCACTGCACCAATGAGCTGAACGTGAATATACCTCACTTGGCTGACACATTGTTTGAGAGGACAGCGAATCAAAGCTGGGTGGTGGTCTTTAAAGCTCTCATTACTACACACCACCTTATGATGTACGGCAATGAGGTAAGAGTCACTGGTTGAATTCGTCTTGTTCTTGTCAGTTTCTCAGTGGGCCATAGTATGTCACAAAATCAATGTAACAGTACTCGCCAGGACCATTCTGTCAGATTTGTGAAGTATTAAATCTTTCGGGTAGCTGCGAAACACAGCATTTCTTGTTTTTATACTCTTTTGGAAGGTATGTATTGTTATTATTCTACTCTGTTTGCTTTATTGATCACCCTGCCCTTGCCTGTCTGTGTCTTACATTTCATCATCCAGAGGTTTATCCAGTACCTTGCATCAAGAAGCACACTCTTTAACTTGAATAACTTCGTAGATAAAGGCGCATTACAAGGTATGTTTTACGGTTAATACTTCAGTGGAAGTGCATTCATGGACCAGATGTCTAAAGCATTGTATTATTGAACTGTCTCTTCTAGGTTATGATATGTCCATCTACATTAGACGCTACAGCAGGTATCTGACCGAGAGGGCTCTGTCCTACAGACTCGTTGCAGTTGATTTCACCAAGATGAAAAGAGGGTGAGACATCCGCTCTGGGGAAATAGTCCATAATAAGACAAATAAGACAAATGGCGACATTTGAAATGGCAGCCTTTGAAGGTGTACCAGTTGTCTCTGGTCACAGCTTTCGGTTTCAACTATGTGTAACCTCGCACCATCAATATGTTCTGCACAGGACTGATGGAGTGATGCGCACCATGAGCATAGAAAAGCTGATGAAGACTCTACCTATCATTCAGAATCAGCTGGACGCTCTTCTGGACTTTGAGGTACTGAATACAGTTTCCAGATCTAAAAGTGAACATTGTGTTGGAATAAAACAAATCAAATGCAGGATTTTGATCAGTATTATTGCAGGTAGAATAGTGTAATTATGACTACTGATTACTATCTACCGGTTCTTCAGTCTCTCTGTCTCACATCTGGCCTTCCTTTTCTGCAATTTTACACACTGAATTTAAAAAGGCTGTCATTTTTAAAAAGACATATGTTCCTAAATACAGGGCATGTTGCCAAAGTGTCTGGGGGTAAGATCACAATGGGAATATAGTCTTCAAACAGCCTATTATAGACTTTTCAGCAGTAATACATTTTTTATAAAATATATATACATTCTAAAAAAAATAAAGGTTCTATATGGCACCAAAAATGGTTCTTCATCGTAATCATAGGGGAACCACTTTTGGTGCTATATAGCACCTTAGTTAGCGGTGCTACATAGCACCTTAGTCAAAGACCCGGTGAAGAACCTCTGAAGAACCGCTGAAGAACCACTGAAGCACCAAAATTGGTGCTATATAGCACTTAAAAAGGTTCCCCTATGATTACGAGCCAAGAACCATTTTTGGTGCCACACTCTTAAAAAAAAAGGTTCTATATGGCACCAAAAATGGTTCTTCGTCGTAATCATAGGGGAACCATTTTTGGTGCTATATAGAACCATATCTTAGCATGTTCTGTATATGGTAGCTGTGTTATATAGCACCATAGTTAGCGGTGCTATATAGCACCTTAGTCAAAGAACCGGTGAAGAACCTCTGAAGAAGCGTTGAAGAACCACTGAAGCACCAAAATTGGTGCTATATAGCACTAAAAAAGGTTCCCCTATGATTACGAGCCAAGAACCATTTTTGGTGCCATATAGAACCTTTTTTTTTTTAGAGTGCATATAGAACCTTTTTTTTTAGAGTGTAGGCTTATATATTTTAAACTATTATGGTTTTTCGAATATTTTAATGCAGTGTGTAATACAGCTGTTTGTGGATGTAGATGTTCTACAAAGTTGTAAAGTCGAAAGTGCACGATAAATAAAGTCTCCCAAAAGAAAGAATCGTCTCTGAACCGCATAAACGAATCGTCTGTAATTCGAAACTTACTGCATTATGGTTCTACGTCACTAGAAAATACATTTGCATAATGCCCACCTATGTTGTACGTTGTCCGCCCGTGAACAACTTGACCCGGAGGTCACCAGCTAACCGGCTAACTTACATTATTACTGTCTTACTGAAATAGTTTTGCAAAGTTGTGGGCCCCTATTACCTAAAACTGTGTCTATTAATGCAGATTGTCTGTTGTTCTAACTACTTTGAGTAAAGATAAAGGATGGAGCAAGATTTGTTTTACAAACTTTAAGTTACATCAGTCATTCACGTTAGTGCTTGGCTAACATATGCACCGTTATTGATACAGTTCCCACATATGCGAAATTAGAAATACATTTGAAATATACACATCGGTTTGTTGATGTTGATTACAGTTGCAACATCTCATAATTTACCTCAAACCGAGTACTGTATCACTGAGAAACGTCCTGCTCAAGTCATCCTTGCGATGGAGGTTCGGGTTGAATAACTAGTTCTTCCAATGTTTCATCATCTGATTCGTGCTTGGATTGATATGGAAAAATCGACGCCATCGTTACTGTCTTTACAGTGTGTGCAATCGCTGAGGCCTGAGGTAGCCTCCAGAGCCGGAGTTCAGTTATGGTAATGAGCATTTAGCTTCCGAAACACGTGCTGTAAGCGGTAAACCAATTGTAACAGACCAATCAGAGCAGAGTAGGCTCACGTAACAGAAGGATTTAGAGAGACTGATTCCTCCGATGAGTCGTTTGAGAATCATTGAACAATGTGGAGAAGTGCAATGCATATTCTGAGAAAATGAATGTGTTTTTGAACTTTGATGCATGTAAACCTGTTGTAGGAGAACTAAACTAAATTAGGAACCTTTAAAATAGCATAATAGGGGCACTTACCCAGCAAGCAATTTTGCGTTTAAAAAAAAACGTCTAATAGCCGTCCAAACACAGCCCTGACATCTAGGCTGAAACAAAATTTGGGCTGTCAGTGAAAATGTAATAGATGTCTAACCAAAGAAATGAAACCAAACACCTTGTGATCACTGTTGACTTTGCTTACATGATGGAATATCATACATCTCGCATGTTATTTTGGCAAAAATGACATGTAACCGAATTCAAGGTTATTTTGGCTAGAAGTGGGTTACTCATAGTCTGACTGTTTCGGGTCTATAGTTAACTGTGACGGTTAAATGCATTAAATTCTTCAAAAGTGACAGTAAATTACATGAAAAAATGTATCATGATTTCCACAAAAATATTAAGTAGCTTCAAATTGAGCACCAAATCAGCATATTAGAATGATTTCTGAAGGATAGTGTAACACTGAAAATTCAGATTTGCCATCACAGGAATAATAATAATACATTTTTAAATATATTAATATTTATAACAGTTATTTTAAATTGTAATAATAGTTCACAATATTACTGTTTACTGTCAAATAAATGCAGCCTTGGTGAGCATAAGAGACTTTCAAAAACAAAACAAATATTATAACCAAACCCCAAGCTTTTAATATAAAATAGAACATATTTTGAATTAAAAAAATATATAAAGCACATAAAAACACACAGACAAAATTCCCTAACCTGACATTTGTTCAGCCTTTGAATTAAAATCCCTGTATCATGTTGACTGTATACCAGTTTTACAAAAACCCCTGCTTGACAAAACACAAATTTGTGCAATCAAACCCTTACAGCTACTGAGATACAACCCTCGTACCCTTTATGGTGCTTCAGATGTGGCTTTTGTACCAACAGCAGGAGCTTGAGATTGCTTGATGATTTATAGACGCCTAGTAGGAATGCAGAAAAACAGCAAGCTGGCATTTAAAGGCTCATGTTTTGATTACATTTGTGATTTTGTGCTTCCCTGCAGGCCAGCTCTAATGAACTGACCAATGGGGTGATCAATTGTGCCTTCACGCTGCTCTTCAAGGACTCTATCCGCATCTTTGCTGCTTACAATGAGGGTGTCATTAATCTGCTAGGTAATACATTCACCTCAGAGCAAACATGTACTTTCAGTCATTCAGTAGTTTTTGTACACTCTAAAAAAAAAAGGTTCTATACGGCACCAAAAATGGTTCTTCGTCATAATCATAGAGGAACCACTTTTGGTGCTATATAGCACCATATCTTAACATGTTCTGTATATGGTAGCGGTGATTTAGCACCTTAGTTAGCGGTGCTATATAGCACCTTAGTCAAAGAACCGGTGAAGAACCTCTGAAGAACCGCTGAAGAACCACTGAAGCACCAAAATTGGTGCTATATAGCACTTAAAAAGGTTCCCCTATGATTACGAGCCAAGAACTTTTTTTGGTGCAATATAGAACCTTTTTTTTTAGAGTGTACTCATAAGTGTGCAGCGCAAACGTTGTTGGTCACAGCAGCTTTTATATATATGAGTGAATATATTATGTGTATTAAAAATATCTTTTGTACTTCAAAGAGAAATGCAACTTGCTGAATGAACTTTTTCTTCACTTCAAAGAGAAATATTTTAATATGAAGAAGAATCAATGCAAAGAGGCGCTGGAAATATACAAGAGGTTTCTTATCAGGATGACCAAGCTCTCAGAGTTTCTCAAGGTGGCAGAGGTAAAACATCTCCAGATCTAATCCATGCATGGGATGGTTGGGCTCATCTTATTCAGGCCCTTTTTTGCTAAGTGTCCCTCTTGCCTTTTGGTCCAAGAACCTGTATCAGAGGTCCCCCCTCATGCTGCCTGTTCTGGTGCCTGCACTGCATGCCTTAGCAGAAAGTCTCTCTATCTATCTGTCCCTCTCAACAACAGCAAGAACAGAGCTATGACACGATTGCAACGACAGTCCTTTAAATGTGCAAACGATGAGTTGAACCTTTGTTTTGCAGTTTGGATACAGGCACAGTTGTCAATTTTGGATGAGCAATTGCATAAATGACACGATAAGATAAGCGGCAAAGATAAAGCTTTGCTACTGTAGAGAAGACGACCAAATACCGGGCACCTGATATTTTTGACAACTGTGCCAGTGTGATGGTTGGAACTTAGCTGTTTAATTTTGTCTGTAAAGCACATTATTTTGATGTGTATGGAGGCACACATGGGGAAAAATGCTAAGCACATCCTTCTTGAGTTTTTTGTTTGGTTTCTTCTCTTCTCTCTCTTTATTTAAATCCTTCTTTTGCTTTCTGGCTGAATAATATGACTCTTCAGGAAAAGGGTGAAGTGCTATCCAAAAACTGACTAAAGTTGACTTTAAGAGCACATTTCTTTCTTTGTATAACAATGTGTGTATGCCATTTGTTTTTCTTGTCTTTTTTCCAAAGTCAACATTAGTTGTGTGTTTCTTTTGGATGTTTCTCACCTAGTCATGTAAATATCTCACCATTGACCTACAAGTGTCTTCTCACTCATCATCTACGCCACCTCCAGAACCTCAATGTCTGTGTGTGTGTAACATCCAGTCGTCCATACTCTCTTTTTTGGTTCTCATATACACTGCATGGAGTAATGGCTCTTTTTCTTAATTCTTCTTTCTCCCTTCTCCACGTACCTCGGTTTTCTCTTTTTACCGTTTGGTTTCACGTTTTGTTTTCCGTTCTCCCTCCCTTCCTTTTCTTTTGTGTCACAGCAAGTTGGAATTGATCAGGTTGACATCCCAGATCTCTCACAGGTTAGTGGTGCATTTCATCTCAGTTTCTCTCATGTGGCTTCACCCTGATCTCTCATTCACGCCTCACCCCATAGACCATCATCCCCAGCCCTGATTTCTTTTGATTTCCCCCTCATCTATCAGACTTTTAGGATAGGGGCCTCAAGAAACTTACTCCATACCCGCGCACTCCCAAGGAATCAGATGTGCTGTTTTGCATTTTCTGTTGTCGCCAGAGGTAAATGGGTACCAAAGCTATAGTCTATGTGAATTTGTACAGGTGCTATCTCTGATAGCCGTTGCCTTGATTATAGCCACATTTGATCAGTAATGAAAAGTCAGTTAAGGTCTCATTAAAGCTTAGTGCTTGCCCCTCAAGCCATTTCTTACTGGCATATACCCATGAGAAATTTGACTGCTTGTACTTACAAAAGCCGCGTTTTCGCTGTCTCTGACACAACAGCATTTACCCTCCGCTTATTCACAAGGAACAATTGTCTATCCACAAATCTTGTTCCACTGCTTATATAAAATAGTTATTTTGGACTTTAAGTGTTAGTAAAAAAAATACTGATAGTCCTCACGTCGTGCTGACAGTTTGATTGGAATACACGACAACCGTTGCATGCAGTCTAATCGCGGAAGTTGAAAGTGTTCAACTCAACCGAAGCTCCAATCCAGTCCAATTTTCCATTGGGAATGAATGACTTCCGGTCTGTCGTTTGTCAGAGACAGCGAAAAGGCGGCTTTTACACAGATTGATATATGGCTAAACGGTGCTTGTGCGATGATCTCTGCCACGCTGTATGTGGCCAGTCTGACGTCGCGGGCACGGGCTCGCTAAACAAAGACATCTCCTAACCTGTAAGCACTCACCTTTGCCATATATCTCTGTACTGGTAGGGTATTCTGCTTGGATAGCTTCTTGGGAAGAACAGTGAATGTGCACAAATAAAAAGAATGCCTTAAAACTGGAGCTGGGGACTAAATTCTGCCTGGCACCTCACAAAGTTTTATAGTCAGCAGCGCTGCCAAATATAGACCTGCTTTTTTCCTGCGTCTCTTAACAATTCTGCCGGGGTGCCGGGCATTGACGTCCCCCTTCAGTTTGCCACCATTTGGCATATTTGACATTTTCATTTACATTGGACAGGGACTCCTGAAGGTGTTGGGCTGGCACACTACAAAGTGGTACTTCAACCATGTCAACAAAACATTTTATTGGAAGGAGTGCCTTGTTTACTTAAGCTGAAGCAGTATTCAGAAGGCCTGCGTTCTATTCTCAAGTACTCTATCACTAGCACCATTGATTAGGCTTATTTCCTAAGTCCTATTTTAAGTGCCTTTTCTTGTCTGTAAGATAGATATCAATCACGGCCTTTTGTATACTCCTGCTCCTGTAGTACCCTTGTCTTAACTTCTCTTCCTTGTTTATCTCTCCTTTAATAGTGTGTTGTTTCGTTGCATATGTTTCAGATTTCTCAGTAGAACGCTCCCTCTATTGTGTCTTCCTTCAAATTACACGTCTGAGAAATCTGCTCTTTTGTTATTCATGAAATTTCCTCCTCTGAATTGGCATGCACACCGGACACAGCTCATGGCCCAAAGGCAAATGTTGTATAAGGACAGACGCACATGCCCGTGTGCCGAATCCTTTCGGCCGACATTTCGATTCAATTGACGTTGCTCTTTTTTGGAATGAAAGTGCAATACAAGCATAAAATCCTGGCAGCGTGGTCTGGTCTCACTCAATGTTTGCCTTTCTTCGGTTAACCTGCTTTGGCTTCCAAGTGTTTGGGATTCTATCAAAATGTCGATGCAGACATTGCAATCAGCACTAAAAGCGGCATAGCTATAATTTTACCCCTGATCTACTTCCAAGAAATCCAAGTGGAATCCAAAGATTAGCAGGTTCCGCTGTGGCATTTGATACCTGTGCAGTATGTGTGTTTATATCCTGTGCATGATTAGAACAATCTCCTTGTAGGTCAGTCTGCTTTCTGTTTTTCATAGTAGTAATTCTTCCTTGAGTGATCTCAGTTGACCTCGCAGGTCTTAAACGGCCTGTCGGAGAACTTGCATGGGAAACAGATATTGTTTTGCATGTGTAGCTTTTAAGCTTAAGCCCTTTCCACTTGAATTACTTCTGTTGTGTTTCCCCTTTGTTTTCAGAGACTCATAACCACTATTAGGTTCTCTTAGTTACGCAGCCTTTGTGTGTGTGAAGGTATGAGTGTGTGAGAGAAAGAATAAAATACAGAACAGTAGAATATACATATATCAATTCCTCATTTTATGATACATAGTTAGAAGTATGCAAATGTTTGAGTGTGTGTATTTTGTTTTGATCATTTTTTGCTGCTACTTTTAACCATTTTATTGTGTTGCCTAAAACCTGTGTTGCCTCATCCCTTCTTGACCTCACCACCAGGCTCCCAACAGTCTCTTAGAAGCTCTGGAACAACATCTGGCTTCTCTGGAGGGCAAGAAAATGAAAGAGGCCTCTACTGTCAGCAGGTACTTGAATATATGCTGGGATTCTGTATAAGGGTCATTGACAAATACAACAGTCAGGAATGATCAAAAGGAGAATCTGGTTTATATGCAACTGCCAAGTTCTTGGAATTGAACTCTTTGTATTCATGCTGATTTCATACATTTAAAAAAGAACATTCTTTATACCATTCTCATCCAATATTTTGATTTAATCACTCTAAATCATTTTTGATTTTAAGGTCCCTCATTTTCCACAACAATATTTTTAAAATATGTTTTAAATCACAATTTATACTTCTAACACAACTAGAAAAATGTATATTCGTTATAAAAATGCCAGTGGAGTTTTAAGATTTGATTAATTTACATGACTTTTCCAGGTCTAGAAAACACACTTTTAAAATTAATTAAAACTTACATTTAAAGTCATCTGAAGCCCCCCTCTTTTATTTTAAGTTGTGTGCAAAAATACTTTCCTTACACCTTGAATACACTTAAGTCTTAATTCATTTATTTTAATTATTAATATTGAGGTAATCCATTTGACATGAACTAAACTTGCCTTTTCATAAAGATTTTATGAAATTTTACGTTTAAAATTTTACGTTTAAAAATGTAAAGACCTTGACACATAGTTGTGAGGGTCTAAATATGTCCTCTCTATTTTATGCTTTGCTGCTTGAAAAAAGAAAAAAAAAATATTTGTGCTTTTTGTCTTTTAAAAATGTAATTATTTTAATGAAGTATTCTCTTTATTACAGAAAATAAGTCTCCCAATTAAATCTCCGGTCTGTAACACCACAGACATTTTAGACACAAACAAATCTCGAAATCAATTTTTAATCAGAAATTGAAGATATTTAGAAAGTTCGGTCATGAAACTCTAGATGGCGCAGGTTGATATAGGCTTAACCTTAATTCTCGATAACGAACAGCTGATTGGTTCCTGCTGTATCAGTAGCCAATGAGCTCACTGCTCAGCCTTCAATCAGTATTTATTGTAGCAGTTGTAGTGCAGTTATTTCAGATATTCTTCTCCTTCCCCAGCTCCACCTGTATAGATCTGCTACGTGTAATTCATGAATTACATGAAACGTGTACGTGTAAAACATGAATTCAACATATAACAAACAGCAATACACTCAAAATGTAAAAAAATATACAATATACTCGACTTTGACAAAATTCTTGTTTTTTTTAATTGAGTAAGCTCAGCTAAGAGGTCATTTGAAGCTGCATTCAAAATCCACTTGGCTCAAAAATCAGGTGCCAGTTTGAATGGGCATGACATTTCTGCTCATAATCAACGTTGTCATGGAGATTGTGGTTCCTACAGTAAGGTTTTCACAGATCCTCATAATCTACCCACTGAAACTTGCCTAAATGGCACAATTGATTTGTTAGTTTGTGTATCCACTGCAATCAGACGTTCCAGTAAATCATTCTCTTTTTGCATTCATAGGGAGGCGGAGGGTGACAGACTACAGCCTGCAAAGGTAAGAAATCTAATTAATTTGTCACATAATTTCTCTGTAAACTTGCTAATAAGCACAGACTTCACAACAGAATGAAAAGTCCTCCCTTTCCGCATATGTTCATCCAAACAATTACATGTTCTCTGAAACTGTCAGCATCAATGTTGTGGGTTTATGCTGTTATTTCTGCTCTGCAGGCTGTTCAGCTCAAAGACATTGGCATGCAGACCCCATCAGTATCCCCCAGCGGGCAGTCTGTGGGCAGTGCCAACAGTAGCTGCACCAGCAGCGGTGCCACCGAGCTTCTGTCCAGTCCACCTGATCTAACCATCACAAACGGGTACATGAGGCCGTGTTCTGGAGTGTTTCTATTGTAGTGGCACTTCTATATGAAATACCATTGCTCTGTATTGCTATATTTGCATTTATTCACTTAGTAAACACATTTATCCAAATAAGTGATTGTTGTGCCCGTTACAAGGTTTAATTGTACTTTCCCCATTCTCCTGAATAGTGTGCACAACTTCACCAATGACCATTTTGATCTCCAACACAATTCCAGCACCCCTGCTCAGACAACCACCCTGCCAGCCACTAACAACAGCTGGGGAGGTAATTAAACTGGCCCGATACGGTCCATTTTACTATTTCTATATTCTGAGTGTTTTAGTATTCTTCTTTGATACAATTTTAATCTTGCTCTTCTTAAATTCTTTATTATATGGCACATTCTCCAATTGTTTGGGACTCAACCATGTGAGTATTTTACGTATTTTTATATTGAGTTCATTGACTTTTAAAAGTGTGTAATTTTTGGACCTGTAGCGACATCGAACAAATTGCAAGAATACGTTTTCAAACTGATTCAGAAAAACAGATAATTCCACCCCAAAAACACACCAGTTTTTGAACCAGTTCTTTTTAGGGAATCAAAATCATACAGCCCAACCAGTGTAGTCTGATTCACAAATAAATTATTCTTATGAACCAGTACTTTTCAGTGAATCAAAATCATACAGTGTGACCAATGTAGTCCGATTCACAAACAAATTACTCTTATGAACCAGTTCTTTTTAGTGAATCAAAAACATATAGCCCAACCAGTGTAGTCCAAATCACAAACAAATGACTCGTATAAACCAGTTCTTTTTAGCAAATCAAAAACATACAGCCCTACCAGTTTGGTCTGATTCATGAATAAAGGATTCTTTTAAACCAGTTCTTTTTAGTGAATCTAAAACATACAGCCCAACCAGTGTAGTCTGATTCACGAGTAAAGGATTCTTATGAACCAGTTATTTTTAGTGAATCAAAAACATACAGCCCAACCAGTGTAGTCTGATTCATGAATAAATTACTCTTATGAACCAGTTCTTTTTAGGGAATCAAAATCATACAGCCCAACCAGTGTAGTTTGATTCACAAATAAATGACTCTTATGAACCAGTTCTTTTTAGTGAATCAAAAACATACATCCCAACCATTGTAGTCTGATTCATGAATAAAGGATTCTTATGAACCAGTTCTTTTTAGTGAATCTAAAACATACAGCCCAACCAGTGTAGTCCAAATCACAAACAAATGACTCTTATAAACCAGTTCTTTTTAGTGAATCAAAAACATACATCCCAACCATTGTAGTCTGATTCATGAATAAAGGATTCTTTTAAACCAGTTCTTTTTAGTGAATCAAAAACATACAGCCCAACCAGTGTAGTCTGATTCATGAATAAAGGACTCTTTTAAACCAGTTCTTTTTAGTGAATCTAAAACATACAGCCCAACCAGTGTAGTCTGATTCATGAATAAATTACTCTTATGAACCAGTTCTTTTTAGTGAATCAAAAATATACAGCCCAACCAGTGTAGTCTGATTCATGAATAAATTACTCTTATGAACCAGTTCTTTTTAGTGAATCAAAAATATACAGCCCAACCAGTTTGGTCTGATTCATGAATAAAGGATTCTTTTAAACCAGTTCTTTTTAGTGAATCAAAAACATACAGCCCAACCAGTTTGGTCTGATTCATGAATAAAGGATTCTTATGAACCAGTTCTTTTTAGTGAATCTAAAATATACAGCCCAACCAGTGTAGTCTGATTCATGAATAAATTACTCTTATGAACCAGTTCTTTTTAGTGAATCAAAAACATACAGCCCAACCAGTTTGGTCTGATTCATGAATAAAGGATTCTTTTAAACCAGTTCTTTTTAGTGAATCAAAAACATACAGCCCAACCAGTGTAGTCTGATTCATGAATAAATGACTCTTATGAACCAGTTCTTTTTAGGGAATCAAAATCATACAGCCCAACCAGTTTGGTCTGATTCATGAATAAAGGATTCTTTTAAACCAGTTCTTTTTAGTGAATCAAAAACATACAGCCCAACCAGTTTGGTCTGATTCATGAATAAAGGATTCTTATGAACCAGTTCTTTTTAGTGAATCTAAAATATACAGCCCAACCAGTGTAGTCTGATTCATGAATAAATTACTCTTATGAACCAGTTCTTTTTAGTGAATCAAAAACATACAGCCCAACCAGTTTGGTCTGATTCATGAATAAAGGATTCTTTTAAACCAGTTCTTTTTAGTGAATCAAAAACATACAGCCCAACCAGTGTAGTCTGATTCATGAATAAATGACTCTTATGAACCAGTTCTTTTTAGGGAATCAAAATCATACAGCCCAACCAGTGTAGTTTGATTCACAAATAAATTACTCTTATGAACCAGTTCTTTTTAGTGAATCAAAAACATACATCCCAACCATTGTAGTCTGATTCATGAATAAAGGATTCTTATGAACCAGTTCTTTTTAGTGAATCTAAAACATACAGCCCAACCAGTGTAGTCCAAATCACAAACAAATGACTCTTATAAACCAGTTCTTTTTAGTGAATCAAAAACATACATCCCAACCATTGTAGTCTGATTCATGAATAAAGGATTCTTATGAACCAGTTATTTTTAGTGAATCAAAAACATACAGCCCAACCAGTGTAGTCCAAATCACAAACAAATTACTCTTATGAACCAGTTCTTTTTAGTGAATCAAAATCATACAGCCCAACCAGAGTAGTTTGATTCACAAATAAATGACTCTTATGAACCAGTTCTTTTTAGTGAATCAAAAACATACAGCCCAACCAGTGTAGTCTGATTCATGAATAAAGGATTCTTATGAACCAGTTCTTTTTAGGGAATCAAAAACATACAGCCCTACCAGTGTAGTTTGATTCACAAGTAAAGGATTCTTTTGAACCAGTTATTTTTAGTGAATCAAAAACATACAGCCCAACCAGTGTAGTCTGATTCACAAGTAAAGGATCCTTTTGAACCAGTTCTTTTTAGGCCCTGTCCCAAATGGCACACTTCATGTGCACTTTCGGTCTTGTGGACTTACAATGGCCGCTGCGTGCACATGTCCGTTAAGTCCACGAGATCGTAGGGTGTACCACTTGTCATTTTAGGTTTCAGAAGGGTGCTCGCAAGCCCCCCCTTTCAGGTCGATATGCGCCCTCGATGCGCACTTCTGCCGAGCCTGCCCTGGTGCGAGCTACACAACGGACTTCTTCCCGGCAGTCAAAGCGGCATTGTAGTGTAGTCTGATTCATGAATAAATGACTCTTATGAACCAGTTCTTTTTAGGGAATCAAAATCATACAGCCCAACCAGTGTGGTTTGATTCACAAATAAATGACTTTTATGAACCAGTTCTTTTTAGGGAATCAAAAACAGCATGACCAGTGCCGTCCGATTCATGGATAAATGACTCTTATCAACCTGTTCTTATCAGAGTATCAAAAACTTACAGTGCGACTAGTGTTGCCCCATTCTAGGTACAAACAACTCTTATGACTTGTGTTCTTTTAATGAATAGTTGAAAAAGACGAGTTATCGGTTTAAAATACTTCCCTGCATTGCATCAAATCAAAATCTATATTGAGAAATTGATACCCAGCCCTTTATATTTGTCTGTGCATTTTGAGCTGATTTTTTCTCTCTCAGCTTTAAAATGGAAAAATAAATGCCTTGTTTCCTTGTTTTTATCTTCCAGATTGGCTTACCCGTAGGGCCACTTTTGAAGCCCACCCTCTCCTCGCAGGTCCAAAGTCAAGGCACACAGTTCTACAATGGAGGAAAATTACTTACTAATGACCTGGATTCGTCCTTGGCCAATCTTGTGGGCAGTGAGTCTTTCACTCGTCTCTTTTTTTTTTGTTTCTATGGCAATTAAACATTAAACTACAGACTGTGATACCTGCGCTCATAATGCGTGTTTTATTTGTCATAGATTTACATTTTGGAGGACCCCCGGCCAAAAAGTAAGGCTTTAATCATGCAAATCGTATGATATTTTAGTTTTATTGACAACATTAACAATCATTTCTGCAATGTGAAGTACAGCTACAGTCTGACATAATGTATGAAGTGCTTTTTTTTTTAGGCCAGAAGTTCAGTGGACTCATTTGGAGAAGAAAGCGTCTGGAGGTTCTCACTGGCAGTCTAAAGCCATGAATGGGACGGCACCCTGGAGCCACACACACCTGGCCCCTGCTCCCATACCGATGCCACAGATGGTATGGAAATTGACTCATTGTTCAAGGCATGCGCCTGTTTGAAGAACATTTCAATCTGCTTCTTTCATTCAATATATTTGAATACAATATATATGTGATTCCAAATCCAAGCGATGGCCTGTGCACTACATACAACATGAAATAATTTCTGTGATTGCCAGTAATGTCTTTGTCTTTCTCTCTTCTGCATGTTTTTGTAATGATACAGAATGGAATGATTTATACTGGCTATGTAAGTCCTGCTTTGTGCATAAACATGATTTAATCAACAAAATTAAAAGAACTATCAAAATAAACCAGTTACAGATTTTTCGGCACACTTAATTCTGACATTTTTTCCATCTGTCTCAGGCACCAGCTCCGGTTGCATTTCCGATGACAACCCCCCAAGTGCCTGTGTATGGGATGGTATGTGTTTCTCATCATGTCAGATGTTTTCTCATCATGTTCTTATTGTTTTTCAATAAGAAAAACATTTCTTATTATTATTTTGTGGAAACCCCGATACATTTTTGTCAGGACTTACTTTACTCACCCTCAAGTCATCCTAGGTGTAGATATATAGCCGCGTTTCCACCGCAGGAACTTTCCCCAGGAACAAGGAACTTTGGGGTGGTACTCGGTGTGTTTCGACCGCAGGAACCAGGGTCTAAATGATGTTCCGGGTAAATATTTCCCCCTCCAAACAGCCCTGCTAGCGAGGTAGTACTTTTTCAAAGTTCGGGACTTGGCTGCTGAACATGCTGATTGGTTGAGCTCACGCAGCATTTTATTTCAACTGGCATTTTTAAAAGTCTTGCAAGGTTCGTTCTGCGTTCAGTAAATATCAGTCTTGCTCTTTCTGTCCGATGGCGCGCGTTGTCTCAGCAATTGCACGGTCAATGTCCGTAATAGTTGATAATAACATACGTTGTCTTATTTTAAATCTAGCTTTACGAGCTTTCAGAATACGCTTTAGCATCGGTGCTCATCTCTTTTCTGCCGTTTTGTTAATTACATCTTTAGTAAACCAATACATAACCAGCAAAAGCAGCGCTGCTTGCATCTCCTCCATACTTGTTATTGTTGCAGACAGTGTCACCCAAAAATGATTATTGTCCGTCGCTGACTGGGAGGAGCAGTTGCGCGCAGTCCCACGTCTCTGTACTAATTTGCCTAATCTTCACGGTTCTTTAGACCGCAGTGGAAACGCAGACAGTAGCAGGTCTGGGGGGAAAAAAGTTCCTGGTACAAATTGTTCCGGGTAATTTCGGTGGAAACGGGCTATGTCACTGCTGCGAACCCCCTCCCTCTTGTGGAACCTTTATTTTTAAGAGTATAGGTTACCTTGTACATTGCATAAAATGGCTTCCTCAAAATGGCGACTTATCTGGCTGACAAGATTTTGTGATCGACATCGTCCAGTGAAGGGCTGTGGGCCAAGTGGAACGTCCCAAAAAGAGTTCCTCTCTTCTTCTTGATCTTTTATGGTGGTCACAAATTCATAGTTAACAGCAATACCTGGATGCTAAGCTAGCTGAACAAGCAAAACAGATTTAATATTCAGTTAAAGCTTGTAATTTTGTGAGTATGTGACCATCTTACCCCTTCTTTAGCCACTATGAGCTGTTTTTCCGCATTCTGTTTCTTAAAGGTCCCGTTCTTCGTGATCCCATTGTTCAAACTTTAGTTAGTGTGTAATGTTGCTGTTAGAGCATAAATAATACCTGTAAAATTATAAAGCTCAAAGTTCAATGCCAAGCGAGATATTTTATTTAACAGAAGTTCCCTTTCAAAGCCTACAGCGAACGGCTGGCTTGGACTACATCCTGGTACTTCCTTCATAAATGACGTTGATAGAACAGTAGAACAGACTAACCTCCGCCCACAAGAATACGCGAAAAAAGGGGGCGTGGTCTTGTTGCTGTCCCACGTGGAGAAGAGGAGGGTCGCGTGGAGAAAAGGAAGTGTTGCGTTTGAGTGTGTTTGTCGCCATGTCGTCGAGACGCTGTTATTTTCATACCGGAGTCAAATCACCTTTGTTTGGCTTTCCCAGGGACGCTGTAGAGATCATTAAGTGCATATATATCTCCCGTTAAGAGGCCTGACCTTTCCACGTGCGCTAAGCTGCTGTCAAATCACAACACAGGAACCGTGCCACGTTTGCTAAGATGCGGTCAAATCACAACACAGGAACCGCTGGCACAATCAGAACTCGTTACGTATTTCTGAAGGAGGGACTTCATAGAATAAAGGAAGTCATCAGCCGTTTTTAGGAGAGTGAAAACAGCGGTATACAGATAAGTAATTTGTGTTAAAAATACTGGGGGTTTTTTACACGCGAAACATGAACACATGTTATATTGCACACTGTAAACACAATCAAAGCTTCAAAAGAACACGAAGAACGTGACCTTTAATGTTGTAGTACTGCACCTCCACCTCATGTGTGTGCTGCAGCCACTTTTGCAGAGATTCAGGAGGAGACCTGCCACTCCTCATCTCCAGCTCCCTCTCGGCCTTCTTACCATTATCATACTCTTATTACCAAAATGTTATCATGTAAGCTTTATGGTACACCTCAAACGAGTCCACGAATGGCTTGGGTATGCAGAGCATTCGCAGCTTATATGGACTGCACTGCTCCTGTTGTACTGTAAAATAAAAAATAAATATTTGATCATTATAATAATGAAATTCTCTGCATGCTTCACTCAAAAAGCATGCATCAGACAGCGCATCAGACTACAGCCTTTGATTTGAGAATCCCACTTAGCTATGTCACAATTATCATGAAGCACCAATTTTTTTTTCTTTTACATTCAATATAATCAGCTATTCCTCAACTCATGAACCCCCATTTGAGAAACCCTGCTTTGAGGAACAGAAAGTTTAAAAGAACTGCATTTCTAAATAGAGATGTTATAAATGTCTGCCACTTTCAATCAATTTGAAGGGTTAGTTAACCCAAAAATGAAAATTAGCCCATAATTTACTCACCCTCAAGTCATCCTAGGTGTATATGACATTCTTCTTTCAGATGAACACAATCGGAGTTATATTAAAAATGGCCTGGCTAATCCAAGCTTTATAATGGCAGTGAATTGGTGTTTCGTTTTTGAAGTCCATAAAAGTGCATCTATCCATCATATAACTGCTACACACAGCTCCAGGGTGTTATTAAAGGCCTTCTGAAGCGAAGCCATGTGTTTGTGTAAGAAAACTATCCATATTTAAAACTTTAAAAAGTCAATATCTAGCTTCCACCCCGGAGCCGTGTGGAGTACGTTTGATGGGCTGCCAAATTTTGGGATGCCATTATAAAGCTTGGATTAGCCAGGACATTTTTAAATAACTCTGATTGTATTCATCTGAAAGAAGAAAGTCATATACACCTAGGATGGCTTGAGGGTGAGTAAATCATGGGCTAATTTTAACTTTTGGGTGAACTATCCCTTTAATGCATCATTGACGAATAAAAGTATTCATTTCTTCCAACGACACTCATGCTGAACTTTTCGCCTCTCTGTAGATTCCTCCTCCTGTGGGGCAGATGGGGTCAATGCCCTTGATGGCTCCCCAGCCTGTGATATATAACCAGCCCATCCTCCGCACCACCAATCCTTTCACCCCAATCCCTGGAGCTCAGGTATTCCCGCCCAAGAGCGTCCTATCTTGTTACATTAAAGGCTTTTCTTCTGTACGTACCTTTGCATGTGATCTGTGATAATCAGATGCCTTTTTTCCAGATGCACTTCATGTAGCACTGAGGAGCATGTTGAACTGACACATATGCCCGAGGAAAAACATCAACCAATCCAAAACCAAAAATGGCAAGGCAGACATGAGAAATGGTTCAAATGGCTCAAAGAGACTGAAGATGTTCATGTGGCATTTTTCCCCTTAACCCGTGTGTTTGTAACATGCTCCCTTCCATCGAGCGACATAACAGTCCTCCGTCATTTTACATGTTACCTTTATTTTCTAAGTGTCAAAATTGAGTGTTTTTAGGCAGCCTTCTTTGATGATGTCACTGGCTGATGCAAACGGAATGACAGTGTACAGTGAATTGCAGTGGAATGAAAAGTTGTCATGATGTCAAGCCCCTCCCCTTCCCCCCTGTTTGGAAAAGTGATTGTTGTAATTGTGCACACTTGAATCAATGTTTATAATGTCTAAACCAAGCCAAGGTTTTGTATGCACATTGCCTGAATAGTGTTTCGAATCAACCACTGTCAATGTTGACTGTGCCACAGAGGATGGCATCTCGATTTCTTGAGTCTTGGAGAAATGTGTACAGGTCACTTTTCGTACATTTGTCTTGTCCCCAAACATTTTGGATTTCACCTTAAAAGTTCGATTTGTTTCTACATGACTTGTAATGCCTCATTCAGGTATGGTAAGGTATGGCTGTTTGGATTAAAGTAAAATACAGCAGAATGTTTCTTTATTAAATATCTGGCAAAAAAGTGCACGTCAGACACCAAGGCGATGACTATGGTTGTGTCCAAAATTGACCCATATAACCTTATATGGCGCACTATTTGAGGGGACAGCTCTTTATAACCATAGTATTGGACATTGAGTGCACTCATTCACAGCCAATGCACACTCAACAGCTAGAGAATACATACACGCTGTCCGAATTCACTCACTCACTCATTCAGTTGACTATATCAGTGGAGTACTGTAGGGAATAGTGATATATCATTGTTCTGAAGTCAATAGGTTTTTCATGATTGAATGCCTGAAATAAGGTCTTTGGTTAAGACAAGCGCAAGATATTTTCACGTTTTATTCTATGACAAAATACAGCAGAAATACCCCCCTTGTAGGATTTTTTAACGCTTTTACTTGTCTTGAAAAAGACTAAATGGGACATCAGAGATTGTCAGGGACATTAAACATCATCATGAAGCAAAAATATAATCTACTCACTAGTCCGCTTTCACAGCCTTGCGCTCTTGCAAACTATTCTACTCAATTCAGGGAAAACACATTCAGGGAAAAGTAAAAAAAATAAAATAAATAAAGATGGAAAGAGTTGTCGGAAGCTTAGTGGTGGTGACACTGAAGTCATTTGACCGAGGTGGAGTTAATTTGTAGCCTAGCTTTTTACTTCTGGCAACTGTATTTAGGTTTCAAAATTCATAAAAGTTGTGTTAATTTGTGAAGATTATCATGATGAACAAAATGGGTAAATAACCATGAACTTTTGTTGGTCACAAAGCTCATTTTCTGCAAAAAGCCAATGGAAAAATCAATCAGGGCGATGTTAAATTCTGGGCTGGCATACAAAAATATGTCTGCCTACATCTTACATCTACATCTTGATTGCAACCCCACAAATCACACTTTAGACTCTAGAGATGCGGCTTATACAGTTTGCAGAGCGAGCTGGAGGTGAGTTGGAAATGAATTGTTATCGAATGCATGCAGGCACTCGTACTGTTGCCACAGTTGTACAAGTCTATCTTCTTTGTGCTCGCTCTCATTGGTTATTGCCGGTAATTAAGTCAGAGGCAGCCCGATCAGTCGTAATTTAAATATCAAACATGTTTTATATTTACGATTTGAGATCAGGGGCGCTCTGATTCGATTGGCACCAATCGTAATGACACCACATAATTGAGAATTTTTTGGACAAAACGCTGTTTGCGACAAGCCTCGAATCAGTTTAAAGTCTTTAAATGTGTGGCCAGTCTATGGCTGCATCCGAAACCTGGAAAATGCTGCCTTTGGAGGACACATTTCAAGTTAGGAAGGCATCAAGGCACGTCCGAATCTAATGTTAGCTTCACTCCCTGTCTCCTGAGATACCTTCATCTGATCGAGTTTCGAAGGCAGCACAGATGTATCCTTCACTGACTTTGATATCCCACAATCCTACGCTTTCCATTCTGTGACAGTTGAGCTGGGGGGAAAAGATGGCGTCCGAAAGTTGCTTTTGCAGGTCATTTTGTGTGTAATTGTACGTTTTTTTTTACCAACTTCTGATGTCATTTCTAGCTAGAAATCACTAATGTAGTAATTAAATATTTGTTTAGTTCTCTCCAAAGCTCTCTCTATTTTGCCGTAGATCATTAAACTGTTACACTGCCTAAGAAGTCTGCACAAGCCATTGTTTGATAAGGCAGCAAGGCAACGAGTCAGCTGCCTAGGTTTTCGGACGCAGCCTAAGAGCAAAACACACAAGATATAGTACCTTCAATGCCCTGTAGATGGAGATATCGCATCTTTTGTTGCAGTATAAATTGCTGCAGAAAAAGTTAGCCATGCAACATGTAATTAGTAATTGCATTACTCATCACAAATGTATTGGAGAGTACATATACTTATTCAAAAATGCTGTCAAGTAGAGAGTAAATGTTGCTAATATCTTTGATACTCAGTAAAATTACTTATATACTTTACACCACTGCAAAAGTAGCACACTTCGCATTTAACTTGCCTTGTTTGCAAAAGACAAAATTACTTTTTCACTCATATTTGCTTGCACAAATGTCTACAAACATCCATAATACCTTCTTATCTACATTTAAAATGTGATACTTCAGTCTTGAGCTTCATTGAAGGGCACAAGCTCCACTGGGAAGAAAGTCTTCTACATAGCTAGTCACTGCTTTAGAAAGGTAGGTCATGCTTCCAAAGCGGCCACTAGGGGCGCTGTCATAGAGCCGCCTGCAGATGCCAGTCATGTGATCTCTCTCAAGGAGGCTTTCATCAGCTCCCAGTTCTTTCTGCAGAAACAGAATTCAGTCATTAATGTTAATGACTCCATGAAATCACTGGGCAAATGCAGTTTCCTTGCTATTGATAGTCAGTTGCATGTGATAATATTGCACTGCAAAATGAGGTGTATAAAGGTCCCTCCCCAAGGAGCAAACCTGATCAGTGTAGAACATGTCACTGGCCATTTGTACAATCCTCTCCACCTGAATAACACCACCCAGACTCTGGATGTCCACGTCAGCCAACATGGTCAGCACCAGGATGGCTTCCACCAACAACTGCCGATATTCAGGCTGAGGAACGCGGTTCAGCACTGCCTCCACATGCACAGCAAACTTTATTTCACCGGGAGTCATCTAGAAATGGCACTATTTTATTATCATTCTGTGAATTTAAGACTAAAATATCACATAATGTGATCTCTTTAAGTCATTTACCTCTCTTGTGGTTGAGGATGGAAGCACAAAGCCCTCAATGGACAGCCCATGACACTGTTAATTACAAGAAAGGAAAGCAAATTTGAAGCATAAGCTTGACAAATTTGGCCTTGGCACTCATTGCGATGTGTCCCACTCACCTTCTGCAGAATCTTCCAGACGTTCTGATAGAATCCAACAGGGACTCTATTGAGAGCTCCATCTAGACGTCTGCGACGAAGCCACTGGCCATGTCTGCTGTCACGCACCAACGTGGCTCCTAATGATCCTTGAAATGACTCAATGGATGGAAGTCTGTATCTCTGAAAAACAATCAGATTAATTACACCTACAAAGACATCCCTTACGAAAAATATTTTATTCAAGCTATTAGTATACTTCTTTTAAACTAAAAAACAAGAAAGTATACTTTCAGTCTACTTTTTATATACTTCTCAGAAATATGCTTAAAATTGCACTACATATACTTGACTTATACTGACAGAAAAGTCTAAAAAGTATATTTGGCCTATAAAAGTATATTTGGCCTATACTTGTACTCAGTCTTTTGATTGAGATATACTTAAAAGTATAATTAAGTATTCAAAGTATACTTTGCTATTTTGTGTTTAATCTTTTGATTTAGTAGCCTATTAAATATACGTGTTTTTTTTTTTTTTTTTTTTTACAGTTTTACATAGTCTTATTAAACTTATATTGTTTGAAAATATTGATTAGAATATTGATATAAAACAGATATGTTCCTAATTCTGCGTATCTGATTTTTTGTGTAGACTAGTCCACTGGTAGTGTACATAGGAAATTACTTCAGATCTGCTTTACTCTTTCCCCGCTATTGACTGAATTTTCCAGCTATCCATGTTTTCACTGTTATACGGTGGGGGGCGCTAGGACACATCTTCTAGTATTGAATCTCCTCAAAATACAGGAGAAGAAGAAGCTGAAACAAGTGATAGGAAGATTGCTCACACAATTGTAAAATAACGCAATCATCAAATATTAAAGGGGTCATAGAATGACATTTTTGTACAAGTTAATATGATTCTTTAGTGTCTAAATGAAAAGTTTGTAATATACTTTAATTAAAAATTCTCATTAGTATTGTAAGAAAACACTCATTTTACCTGGTCAAAACCAGCTCAGTTTTCAGCAAGCAATTTCAGTGCATGTGACTTTAAATGATAATGAGCTTTGCTCACCCCGCCCCCTCTGCTCTGTGGGGCGTTCGGTTCGACCCGACACAACACCACAACACACGTGGAGTGTTGCCTTGACAACATTTGAGGGTATATTTTCGAGAAATAATGGCACCGGGAGTCTCTGAGGAAACATCTGAGCAACCTTATCATTTTGAACCGGAGTCGGACCCGGAACAAGATGACGAACCCATCGAAGTTCGAACAGGACGTTTCTGAATGGTTGGTTAACGTCATGTCACTTTGATCTATCTTTGTACTGGCAGAGTAGTGTAATGCTATGTGTTTACTGATGTGTTAGTTCATTGACAGATTGATGTTATGTTATAAGATTTTTTTTTTACATTACTTCTTAATCAGTAACAGACACCGTTATAAACCATGTACAAAAGTAAGCTTAGTGTAGTGTTACCACGTTAACTTTATCACCCGAGTACACAGTTTGTAATAACAAACATAACGCGTTGTTCATTATAAACGTGGGATTATGAATTATATTGAGAACATCATACACAGAAAGCATGCCGTAATGTAACTTACCCTGTAAACTTTAGCCTCATTCATCGTGAAGCGATTTGCAAAGATTAATATAAAGGTTAATAAAACGTTACACTCACATCTTCCTGAGGTGCAGCAGGAACAGGATCCTTTTTTCAAGAGCAGCTTATTAGCAAAACCTGCTTTATACTGACGCTCGTTTATAAAGCAGTCTGCTGAGAAATGATTCGCGCAAACATTGACGTTGATCGGGGGGAATATTCCCTTCTAAAACAAAACTCAGCAGCCACTGGGTCTTCAGCAGTTCGGATTTAGGAACATCAAAATGACTGCTGTGTTCGTTATTACACACAACAACAACACAACACCACAATCGCTTAGACGCCATTCTGTTCCAGAGTATCAACAATGGCGGACTGATGACAGCTCGCTCAGGGTGGGTCTGTGTTGAAACGCTGCTGTCAATCAACAATCTTAGGAGGGGCGTACACCGTGTAACGTCACACGGTCAGACGGCTTGATTTGAGACAGGGGAAAATATATAAGGAGATAAAAAAAAACACACTGGATGTATTTTTATCATTATAGGATGGTTGTGTACAGGCACTGCCAACACACATTTCTGTATAATCAACTTGTAAAAGTGCATGTACCATTCTATGACCCCTTTAAAGGATTAGTTTAGCCTGACAAGCCAGACCCACATCAAGATGTTGGGTCTGGGAACACACCATTGGCAGGGCTCAATCCGAGGGGCGGGATGAACGGTTGTCTTTCAAATTCCCTCTGCACGCAATAGGATAGCGCTACAACCAACCAAAGCAACAAAGAAGGTGAAGCGGAGCTAGTTGATAGATTAAACTTTTGCCGTATCTGGTCGGCACATCTCCGAACACATCTTCCTTTTTTTAGAATGACTTAAGCCCCATTCTTTGTTCTTTCCTCAAAAAAAAGCTTAACTCCAAGTCTTCCAGAGTCGCGGCCAAAGCCGATTCGAAAGATCGCTGTTCACCAGCTTCTTTGTTTTCAAGTAGCAGGCGGAACCGTCGCAACTCTGCCATTATTATGTTAAGCCCGCCCACCGACTCTATGTACGATGTGATTGGCCTGACTAGAGTTTGGTTTTTCCAGCTCGCAAGCCAACGGAGAGTTGCTAGACGCCCTGGCTGCAAATTATATTTGCTGCCGCTAGGGTGTGTCTACATTTCCAGGCTAGGATTAGTTCACTTCAAAATGAAAATTTCCTGATAATTTACTCACCCCCATCTCATCCAATATGTTCATGTCTTTCTTTCTTCAGTTGAAAAGAAATGAAAGGGGTACTTCAGCGTTGGGAATATGCATTTGTATTTAAACTGGGTCATTTATGTAGTAGAAATGTGAAATTATTTTTGAATTTGGTTCCTTCTAGACTGAGAAAAGACAGAAAATGTATTTTTGTCTCATGTGGATGAACGACAACAACTCCCAGAATGCACTTTCTTCGCTGCCCTACCCAGCGAAGGCTACTCCCAAAGCCACAGCTACTGGTTACATCTCTTGCCCACCGCGGTACCGCCCCCACCCCACCGTCATTTTGAAGTAATAAAATAATTTCATTCAGTTACAGAACAGACACTACAACTAAAAACTGAACATGTCTTTTCAATAAAGTGTGAGTGAGCCGAACAAAAGTCACGACACAGACGCAGCAGGAGTCAGATTTAATTCATCACAAGAGCAAAGAGCTGAGCAGAGCTGAGGTAAGCGCGGGCCACGGCAATCATTCACAACGCGTGTCCAGTCTGGCGCGTTATCAGATCATGCCTATGGAAGCTTAACTTTCATAGGAATTCATTGAAAATTTGAAACACTCACTTTGCTCCATTATTAATGCCCGAGCCGTGCGGCAGTGGCCGTGCGCATTTACATTCTGTGTGTGAGATCCCACCCCTGTGGGCGGGTTAAAAAAACATGCAGAACTAGCTCCTTCTACTGGCTGTAGTCTATAGCCTCTGGCCAAAAAAGCCTCCGATGTCGCAAAATGATGACATAATGAATAATTCTCTCATCTCAGGGGGACATGAGGGGGGAAAGTACGATAATTTGAATATACTACCGGGTTTCTACTAATACAAAGCTTAATGCTAAATCACTGAAGTAACCCTTTACGTTTTTTGAGGAAAAAATATGTGGATTTTTCTCCATATAATATATTTCAATGGCAACCAACAGGTTAAAGGTCCAAATCAATGCATTTTTAAAGGGCTTCAGAGGCTCTGCACAATCCCAGCCGAGGAATAGGGTCTTATTTAACCAAACCATCTGTCATTTTCTACCAAAAATAAACATTTATATACTTTTGCGAATGCTTGACTTAGGTGGTGTTATTCTTCACTGCGTATGATGCCATCATGTTGGAAAGGTCACGTCCGTGACGTAGGTGGAAGTACCGACCCAGTGCAGAAAAACTCCATCTCATGGTTTCCTTCAACTTTAAAATTGTCCGACATCGTTGTTTTAACTTTATTTTTGTAAAGGGTGTTTGATTTAGTCTTTGCACGTTCGTTTTAACACATTTCCGACGTGATGACGTCATACGTTATGCAAAAGCAGAACACAGAAGTCGCGCATTTGAGGTTAAAAAAGATATAAATGTTTTGTTTTTTTAGAAAAATACTGATCATTTCACTAGATAAGACCCTATTCCTCGGGCTGGGATCGTGCAGAGCCCCCTGAAACCCTTCGAAGCCCTTTGAAACTGCATAGATTTGGACCTCAATTGAAGTCCATTGTCCATTGCCATTGAAAAATCCTGGAATGTTTTCCTCAAAATGAACATCTTGGATGACATGGGGGTGAGTAAATTTTCAGGAAATTTTAATTTTGAAGTGAACTAATCCTTTGCATGTAAATCAAAACTACCTAATGTTACCAAATGAAATGTCGAACCAATGAAGAGGAAACGACTGTGAAGCTTTAGGGGTGTTGACGGACTCGACCTGCTCCATTTATGTTTTGATCATCGTTACCCACATTCAAGTGTTGATAAAAAAGGATGCATGAAGCTATAATAAAATGTTTTTTAAAATGAGTTAAATACTTCAGATGCAGATGTACAGATGCAGTACAAATGATAAACGTAGTTACACTTATACTAAAAGTGGGCCAATTTAGTCCCAAGCAGTATTGAAATAGTACAATTACAAGTTTAGTCTAGTACATTGATATTAGTATACTTACCCCTGACTCAATGTTTCCAATATCCAGCGAATGGACTGAGACAGCCTAAAGGACACAGGAAAAGTGGCTGGTGTTAATCAATTAGATTAAGACAATACCATCCTAAACTGAAGCATTTTCTCACCAGTTTGATATCACCACCCTGTTTACTTGTAACTTTCACTTCGGTTTTGTTGGAGCTGGATTTGCTCTCATCGTGGACACTGACTGCAGAGCTGACCACATTTCCAGCTGAGCGCACTGGCACAAAAATACAACTGATAAATACAAATTCACAGACCTAATAGGTGAAGTGATGCTGGCAATGGATGAATATATTTACCACTTTTTTGAACTCCAAACTCTTTGCCACTGAGAATGTGTAGCAGCAGGTTCTTCATCTCAGATGGGCTCATATTCATCAAACTCTCTGTAGCCTCCTCACCTAAAAAATCCAAAAAAGACTCATATGTTTCTTTTTGGCTTGGACTAAAATAATATCTACTAGGGCTTTCAATTGATAAAAAATTGGGTAACACTTTATTTTTATGGTCCTTTGAACATTTAGTTGATTATAAGTAGCATTGCACCTATGTGTGAACTAACTCTCATTAGAGTATTAGTACACTGTCTGCTTAATATCTGCTTTATTGTGATGGACCTCCAACACACATTCTACTAACTAGAAGTAACTTTGCAAGTACATGTCAACTTATTCTAACCCTAACTCTACCAGTCTACTAATACTCTACTAATACTTTAATGAGAGTTAGTAGATATGTAGGTGCAACTTATAGTGAGCAGAATATGTTAAAGAGACCATCAAAATCAAGTCTAACCGAAAATGTATTTAATTACATGGTAAATGTAAGATTAATTAATAATTATTAATAGTATAACGATTAATTAACTTTACACTGGGGAGAACAATTATTTGATACACTGCCGATTTTACAGGTTTGCCCACTTACAAAGCATGTAGAGGTGACAGAATCTAAAACAAAAATCCAGAAAATCACTTTGTATGATTTTTAAGTAATTAATGTGCATTCTACTGCATGACAAAAGTATTTGATACATCAGAAAAGCAGAACTTAATATTTGGTACAGAAACCTTTGTTTGCAATTACAGAGATCATACGTTTCCTGTAGTTCTTGACCAGGTTTGCACAGCACACACTGCAGCAGGGATTTTGGCCCACTCCTCCATACAGACCTTCTCCAGATCCTTCAGATTTCGGGGCTGTCGCTGGGCAATATGGACTTTCAGCTCCCTCCAAAGATTTTATATTGGGTTCAGGTCTGGAGACTGGCTAGGCCACTCCAGGACCTTGAGATGCTTCTTACGGAGCCACTCCTGGCTGTGTGTTTCAGGTCGTTGTCATGCTGGAAGACCCAGCCACGACCCATCTTCGATGCTCTTACATTAAACTTCTATAACTTTTACAATAATCTGCAGTGTCTTCTTTAAAAAGAGACGAACCTTAGGTCTGTACTCCAAAGAATTCAGGAATTACAGCCAATCAGGTTAAAAGCTATGCTCAAAAAGAGGGGTGACAGGCTAAATAGAAAACATTATTTTATATTGCAATAATATTTCACAATATTACTGTTTTACTATATTTTTGTAATCAAATAAATGCAGCCTAGATGAGTTTAAGTGACATACACTACCATTTATCTTTATTTGTTGGGAAATCCTCCAAATGAAGACAATTCAAGGACATTGCAAGTGAACGGACATTGTAAAAAGTGGCTTTAGAATAATATATCGTTTTATTTCCACATCACTGAATATTGAGCCTAACATTGGGCTTCTTTTAATCACATTATTTTTTATAGTTTATTGTAATAGATAATAAATAAAAAATAATTCAATTGTTTACTGTATGTAAAAAAAAAAAAGTATAATGGAACAGGACCTGACATACCTGAAAAGCTGAGGGACTGGGCAAGCTCAGTGACCATGACCTGAAGAATGAGGCCAATGCGGAGGCGGAACATTTCACTGAAGATTTTCGGCTGGGTTCGAATGATCATACCCAGAAACACCATTATCTCCTGTCAGGAGCATATACAGTGGAGTGTCAGTGGAATTAAAACATGGTTGAGATGTGGATCTGACCTTCAGATCTAACCTGAGTGAGAACGGCAATGGTGAGGTTGTTCTCGCTCGCCTCATCGATCAGCCTTGCCAGCTTGTCTGGAGGCATAGGACTATGCAGAGACAAGGATTGTAGTATGAACAGGTAAATGAGAATGTGAGCATATTTGTGTGTACTCACGCTGAAATTGTTTTCTCTCTTGGTTCAGGAGGAAGGCCAACTGTTAGATGTTTCTGATGAATTAGCAAATCTGAGCATGCCTGTAAATGGACATATTCAATAACTACATTCTGGGAAAATGTTATTTAAATTTACATACAGACAGGGAACCTGGCATTATAATGGTGGCAGCGCTGATACTCACAGCATCCAGCTCTTCTACTTTCTTGCGTAGCATCCCGCAGATCATCCGGATGAGGCCCCAGTGTTTCAGGTTTCCTGCCTTTTCATACAAATCACTCAGTAGTCGTCTTACTGTCCAACCTTTCCCATGTAGCTTGGTGTCCCAATCCATTCCCCTTATAACAGAAATCCCACCTTCATATAACCTCCACAGCAACAGTACAGCTCTTTCCTAGGACACAGATCTAACAAGCTTGTAATACAATACGGTTGTATTAGTTAACATTAGTTAATGCATTAGTTAACATGAACTAACCATGAAAAATACCTCTGTTCAGCATTAGTTAATCTTTGTTAAAGATTCATAAAAATCCAGCTGTTCATAGTTTGTTCATGTTAGTTCACAGTGCATTAACTAATGTTAGCAAGATTCTAACAAATCTTTTTATTTTTTAATAAAATTTTTATAAATGCATTAGTAAATGTTGAAATGAACATTAACAAAGATAAATAAATGGTAAATAGACTGCATTTATATAGCACTTTCAATAGACCCATGACCATCAAAAGCACTTTATATATTGCCTCACATTCACCCATTCATACACAGATGGCGGAGTCAGCCATGCAAGGCGCCATCCAGCTCATCGGGAGCAGCTGGGGTTAGGTGTCTTGCTCATGGACACCTCGACACTTGGTCAGGTGGAACTGGGGATTGAACCACCAACCTTCCGGTTTGTAGAAACTAATGAACCTTATTGTAAAGTGTTACCGCTCGTCACATGGTTTTGGTGATACTGACATGTCTTTGAAGAGTATGTAGAGAATGTCAGCCTGATCCTGTAAGCTCTGACTTTGTTTCAGCATCTGAACTAGGGCTGGGTAGTCAATCCCGCCATTGACGTCTCTGGGCAGGTTCACAGAATGAGAGGCCGGTGTCTCAGATATCTTTGCAGTGGAAAAAAGTCACGACAGCTCATTGTGAGATTTTTTAACAGTTCCAGAAAAGAAAATTTCCCATGCATTTTTAGCTATATATCATTAAGAATATGAATTCTTCTGATCTATTAATTCCTCTGAATCACAACTTTACAAACTGTGTTTTGAAGTAAAACAGTATTTGATCTGAATAAAGGCAAAGGTACCTAGCAGTATACTTAAAGGATTAGTTCACCCAAAAATGAAATTTCTGTCATCATTTATTCACCCTCATGTCGTTCCAAACCCGTAAGACTTTCGTCCATCTTCGGAATGCAAATGAAGATCTTTTTGATGATATCTGAGAGCTCTCTGACCCCTCCATAGACAGCCTACGCAATTGCAACTTTGATGCTTCAAAAAGTTCATAAAGAGATTGCTAAAACGAATCCATATGAATTGAGTGGTTTAGTCCAAATGTTCTGAAGAGACTCGATCGCTATATATGATGAACAGATTGAATTTAGGCCTTTACTCACATATAAACATTGATCAGCGAACATAAACAGAAGCTCAACCGAACTTGAATGACACACGAGAACAAAGTTCGGTTGATCTCTTTATGAACTTTTTGAAGCGTCAAAGTTGGGGGTCATAGAGCTCTCAGATATCATCAAAAAGATCTTCATTTGCGTTCCGAAGATGGACGAAAGTCTTACGGGTTTGGAACGACATGAGGGTGAGTAATTAATGACAGAATTTTAATTTTTGGGTGAACCAACCCTTTTAATTTAAAGTTGCAATCATAGAAACAATATACAATCACCTAAAAACCACTAAACACATTGTTGGAAGGTTTTACATTATTGCTAAAAACAGTTTCTCCATGTAGAAATGTATAAAATTTTTACTTCTGGAACTTGACTGGAAAAAATCAAGCATACTGTGGAGAGCAGAGACTGAGAGCAGTGATTATTCTAATGATTAATTTATTACAAAATGCTCACAGTGAAAGCCAGTAATTTTGTGTTATCTACCTTTCCTTTGTTATCCAGCAAATTGAGGCTTGGAGCTGGAGAACGGAAAAGTTTAGTTGGAAGGTACATGTGCACATCTGCGGGGAGGTCAAAATAAAATCGTCAATTATTTCTGAGCTTTTGTAAAGGCAGCTGTCTAAAAAGCCCCATTCTGAACTCACTGTGTATATTGAGCTCTCTGGCTTTGTGCACCAGAGACACCATTTCCCGTGTCTTTTTGGCTGCTGCCCTGAAGCGGCTGAGGCCTCTTTTAGTGGCACTAATGGGACTTTCCTGAGGAACCGCCAGTAACTGGTCCAGATACACAGCCAGGTCATCCACCTCTGCACACACACACACTTGCACAATTCAATAAAAGCTTCAGAGGGTTGAGCATGTCTTCTGTCACTTTTAAGATGTAATTGAGTATTTCACCATATGTCAATATATAAAACTGTGACAGCAGTTACTGCTCTGTCACAAAATTGCCTCTGAAGCCTCCATCCGCCAATGCAGGTAGGCAAACTGTCTTACAGAGAGACTTTCAACCACAGGCCACACATTTCAACATAAATTGTCATGCAGAGAAGGGAAAAACTGCAAGTCATCATCCAACAACCCCCTCTCAGCTGACTTAACCCTCCAAACAAGAATGTTTGTCGGTCATCTTTCACTTATGAATGGAAAATTCCAATAAAATAAGAAGTGATTAAATCAAGTCTTTATCAGATTAGTGGATACATTTCGGAGATTCTTTAATGAATGAGACTATTCAACAAAATAGATTGTCATCCATTAGCATAGGGATTGCACATGCAAAGTTGAGTGGCAAAGCAACAACATGACAGGAGGAATATGGTAAAAACAAATTTAACAAATAAAAAAAAAAAAGTAATTTACACTTGATACCCTAAAGCAGTGGTTCTCAAAGGGGCTGACAACAATAAATATTCTTACTAGGAATAAACTGCCTCGTTTTTTAACTGTGCAGAGCTGTAGCTGAATAGTTAGGCCTACTACGCAACTGTATTTTAATGTTGGTCATTATGGTGGTACTTGGAGAGACAAATATTTTCTGAGGTGGTATTTGGTATAAAAAGTTGGAGAACCACTGCCCTAAAGGATACCCTTGTGAAAATAAGTACACTTTAGCATACTTTTAAAAAGACTACATATTATGGAAATAATATGCTTTAAGAGGATATACTTAAGAGCGACCTGAATGTATGAAGTACTTTACATGCAAGTCAACACTTCAAAATAAGTGTACTTTTTATAACATGAAAATAGTACATTATATGTACAACAAAGTGCACACTTTTTAAAAGTGTACATGTAACATGTAACAAGCACACTGTAAAATAAAGTGTTACCGAAACATTTGTGAAAGTGCCCTCTCTTTAAGTACACTTATCTCTTTGGTTTTAGTCTTTTCAAGAGAAAAGTTGATTAAACATGCTGATAGCTGGTGGCTCACTCACCACAGTCCATAAATGTAAGATGGGCACAACAGGAGGTGTCAAGAAAAGCAGAAAGTTTCCCAGTCTTAACCCTTGAAATGTAAAACTGATTTGATTTCGGCCTGCTTCAGGTATGTAACAAATATTAAATGTGCTGACCTCTCTAAATACGTTACCTTGCTCCTCCAAAATAACCATCCTGTAGTTTTTTCAAGGTTGCCAATACAGCAGGATCAATGTGTTTGTGGTCATCAGCTGTGAAGGAGACGGAGAAAAACTTTCAGAATGAGAAAGCTGCTGTCTGCATATTAAAGGGTTAGTTCACCCAAATATTTATATTATGTTATTATTTACTTACCCAAACCCATTAGACTTTTGTTTATCTTCGGAACACAAATGAGGATCATTTTGATGACATCTGAGAGATTTCTGTCCCTTTACTGACAGCTACGCAACTACCACTTCAACTACCGCTTCAAAAAGTTCATAAAGAGGTCGTATAACTAATCCACACGAATCGAGCAGTTTAGTCAAAATTTTCTGAAGATGCTCAATCGCTTATGATAAACAGATTTAATTTAGGATTTCATTCACATATAAACATTCAGTCAATGGGAGAGAAATTTCTCAGATTTCATCAAAAATATCTTAATTTGTGTTCCGAAGATGAACGAAAGTCTTACGGATTTGGAACGACATGAGGGTGAGTAATTAATTACAAAATTTTCATTTTTGGGTGAACTATTCCTTTAAGGGGGGATAAGTATTTTTTTACTCACTGAGCATGCCGTGTGAAATTGGGAAAGTTACTGTGGGTCGGCCGGTCATCCTCCAACGAGAACAGAGGTAGGAAAGGTCGATTCGGAGCATCTCCACAATCATGTGATTGTCCAGGGCTAGATAGAACTCATGATGGTCTACAAACTGCACATTCGATCAAAACCAAAAACCAAAACCAGCAAATTAACTGAGTGGATACTAAATATTCAAATAGATACCAACAGCAAATTTGAATTCACACACTGATGTACTTGAGGCGTGAAGGTAAAGATGGTGTTGCGAAAAATGTAGAATTTTGATGTTCCAAGCACACCAATTCGCCGGTACGGCCGCCCAGTCAGTCCAAGCCTTTGGTTACGCCCTGAAAAAAAGACCAAAATATAGCAAAATCCTTTATTCTGTTTGTATTTTGTAAAATAATTATGCTCATCATGCCCTTACATATAATGAATGTGGTTGAAATCCGATGGCTCAGTGAGGCCTGCATAGCCAGCATTGACATTTCCTCTCTCAAGATCCATTAATGTTTATTAATATTATAAAGCGACGAGAATATTTTTGGTGCGCCAAAAAAAACTAAATAACTACTTATATATTATATACTTATATAGTGATGGCCCATTTCAAAACACTGCTTCATGAAGCTTCGGAGCATATCGAATCAGCGTGTCATGATTCGGATCGCGTGTCAAACCGCCAAACTGCTGAAATCACGTGACTTTGGCACTCTGAACCGCTGATTCGATAAACTGATTCATAACGGTTCGAAGCTTCATGAAGCAGTGTTTTGAAAACGGCCATCACAATAAGTATATAATATATAAGTCGTTATTTCGTGTTCTTGTTGCTTTATAATATTAATATTGAAACACTGTACTCACATTAACTGATTTAACGTTAAATATGTTTTTAGTACATTAATGGATCTTGAGAGGAAATGTCATTGCTGGCTATGCAGGCCTCACTGAGCCATGAGATTTCAACACAAATATCTTAATTTGTGTTCCGAAGAAGAACGGCGGTCTTACGGGTGTGGAATGGCATGAGGGTGAGTAATAAATTACATTATTTTCATTTTTGGGTGAACTAACCATTTAAGCTCCAAAATGGACAAAAAATTGCCTGACGTCGTCATACTCAATTCTAGTCAGAACTATTCGAACTGCCCGAGTTAAGCCCCATAAGCATCATAAAAGTAGTCCAGACTATTTGCATTATATTTCAAATCTTCTAAAGCCATTCGAAAACTTTGTGTGAGGAACAAATTAAAATTGAAGTCATTGTTTACTGAAAATGTGTTCACCCTGTGTTCACCATTCACTGTTAATGGACTCCCTTTTCTTCCACAGAGGTTTAGAAAGACATAAAGGTGAGTAAATGATGACATTATTTTTATGTTCACGTTAGCGATCCCTTCCACTCAGAGTTCACCTAATCTGGCATAGATGTGACTGAGGACTCTGGAGGGCTGAACTCGGATTGGGTGAACGTCCTCCAGGGTTTCTGAGTCAATGCCATGGTTCTGCAGCAGCTGTTTAATCTGGTCGCTTTCTGCCAGGATAGACACTGAAAACACAAGAATGGAAAACCGCCAGTGTAAATATGGTGATACAGAATACTTATGTAATAGATTCAATGTCAAACACAGATTTCTAAATTGATTAACCCAGATTTATCTACTGTCAATCACTGTAGGTTTTACCTTGAACCACAACATCAGGCTTGGGAACAGTGGAGAGGCGTCTATTGAGAGGATCAATTTCTCCAGCTGCTAAAAAACCCTATAAAGTCAAATACAACATTATTTCACATACACAGGAACATACTCTTTGCATGATCATATGTTTTTCTCAATAGCTCCACAGCCCACCGGATGGACCGTGCATACGGTACTTGTATGTCAGTGTAGCATTACTCAACATTCATTAACATTTACAGAATTCTTTTATTTAGCAAACCCTTTTATGCAAAGCAACCTAAAAAAAAAAAATCACAAATATTGGCAGTCAGTGCCACAATACCTCTGTTCCTGAAGCTAAACCATTGTAACCGTCAGAGTATGATGAATGCTATGATTGAACTAGACATTCTTATATATGATTTAACATTAATCATTTAATAATATAAAATAATTGAACAATATATCGTCTCCACCTCTGTCCCGCAAGCCTGCGGCTCCACCTAGTCCTACGTGATGTATGCCAATTGGCCTATTTATACTACACCTTAAATTAGTATGTACTCTTTTTGTGAAGAAAAAGTACATACTTCTGAGCAAGTAGTAGAAGAGTAGAAAAACTTTGGTACATCTTATCGCTCTATCGCATAGTTACATGTGTGTACATCCTGTCACCGTAAACTGGCCTGTCAATCCTCTTATCACAGTTAACATCCTCCATATTTAATTTAATTTAATTTCCGACCATATTGCAGAGAAAAGACTTAACCATTGGTCGATTCTGAACCGAATCGTCCTCCAAAGCGCTAATATTGTTGTGAATAATATTAGCCGTGTATGCACGTATCCACAGTTTGAAAATCTTCCTGAAATAGTAGAGTATCCAGGGACTTTTGCCATACTTTTTGTAACATACTATGCACATTTATTCTAATCTCACATCCTATTTAGGATGGATAGTATGCACACTGGGATCGATGGAGTGTCACCCCGGGTCTTCGTCTCCTCGGCTCCGCCTGGGTCTCCATCCCTCCCAGCTCCACCTCAGTTGGTCAGGCTCCTGACTTTACCCTGACTCCTCGCTCCATCAGTTCCACCATAGGCCTACGTCCTTATGGATCTCCTCTGGGACACTCCCTGGATATTTCCTCTGCCGTCTCCTCCCAGGCTCCTCCCTCTAGCTCCTCTCTGGTTCTTCCCTCCACCGTCTCCTCCCTCCAGCTCCTCCCTGACTCTTCCCTCGGTCGGCTCCTCCCTCCAGCTTCTCTCTGGCTCTTCCCTCCACCGTCTCCTCCCTCCAGCTCCTCCCTGGCTCTTCCCTCTGTCGGCTCCTCTCTCCAGCTCTTCCCTCCATCGTCTCCTCCCTCTTGCTCCTCCCTGGCTCTTCCTTCCACCGCCTCCTCCCTGGCTACTCCCTCCAGCTCCTCCCTGGCTCTTCCCTCTGTCGGCTCCTCCCTCCAGCTCCTCCCTGGCTCTTCTCTCTGTTGGCTCCTCCCTCCAGCTCCTCCCTGGCTCTTCCCTCCACAGTCTCCTCACTCTAGCTCCTCCCTGGCTCTTCCCTCCACCGTCTCCTAACTCTAGCTCATCCCTGGCTCTTCCCTCCACTGTCTCCTCCCTCCAGCTCCTCCCTGGCTCTTCCCTCCACCGTCTCCTAACTCTAGCTCATCCCTGACTCTTCCCTCCACCGACTTGAGGCAGTCGACACCACTTGACAGTGATGTATGTCAACAAAGTGCAGCGAGAGCGATTCGAGAGCAGTCGGCTAATACAGCCGGTGCAGTTTCTCTAGAGCGGCTGCACGAGGCTGCACGGACTCTGATGACAACACAGCTGTTCCACGATTGGCCAGATTCACCCCATGACATGTTTATCAAAATAAAACTGATAAAAAATGTAGACCCCACTTCATTGATAGTGTAGGCTTATATGTTGAACTTTATTCTTGTATAAACACACGCTGAGTAAAGCATTATATGGCAATAATGTCTCTGAAACATTGACAAATAATCAAGCATACGGCGTTAGTTCTGGCAGGCCACGTCGTCAAGCTCCGCTATGAGCTGATTGGGAAATTCTAACTCCGCCCCTTTCAGCTGATCCGATTCAGCTGATCCTATGCACTCAATTGGCTTCTCTCAAACAGGGCGCCTTACTTAAGCATAGCTTCACTTCAATCTGCCTGCTTGGACGCTTCTGCTGCACGCTGCTTTGCAATAAGGATAAAAATGTATGGTTTTCCTATGCTTTATCATCTATGCATTTTGTACAGTCTGCTTTATCAAATCATCGAACCATACACAAGGCTTTTTAAAGTGCAATTGCCTTTCACTTTGTATTCATATATCAAACGGAGCTACAGCAATTCTATGTTCGTTTTGAGTGAGATAAGTAGGCTATGTGTTGGCTAATGATTCAATCACGCAATGTGAGCATTATTTTTGCATATATTTATTAAATATTTACATACTTGCGTAGGACGAACAGGAGCAGCTGCATTTTCAGCAGAATTATACCAGGACCTATATTATTTCATAACTATGGGAGCAGCAACAATTATGACCATGTGTTGGATACTTTCGTCAGTTTATTACTAGACTAACTGTTGTCTCGTAAGAATGAGGTGACCATCAGAGAGGTATTTATTAGTTAAAATCATTCGCTGCTCAAATGCATGTTTTGCTTTAATACAAGATTTGTCAGGAGCTAATTAAATGAGGAATTCGGCAGGCAAAACAGAATCATATCACAAGGAATTGTGCAAGTGCGAAATATAGCGAGAGCAATTCGCCCCCACACGGTTCACCTCACATTCATTCAGGTTGTAAACTTGAACTTGCGTTTTCGTCGCATGGTTCATAAACTGTCTAATTTGGAGTTTTCATTGTTGCATTATTTTCATGGACTCTCTGAAGTTATACTAATAATGTTATGTGACTGACTCAAGAACAATTTCAGAGAAATCTGCACTCCACAAATTAAGTCAAATTTCACACTCATTCATCTGTCTTCACGAAGCTAAGCTTATTTTTAACATTGTTTAAAACTATCAGGTCATTGGCAACGTAATTGACAATGGTATCTGCATTGCTTAAGCTTAGTCGTTTTCAGTAAAATGCTAGGCTTATGGATATTGTTCTTGTCTCTATAGTTGGTATTTGTAACTCATTTTAAGCTAAAGTTGCTATTGGAAATATTGTCTTAAGCTATAGTTGGAGATTTGGGAACACACTTGTTCTTAAAGCTATAATTAATGTTGGAAGCGCTTGTTCTTAAAGCTATAGCTAATATTGGAAGCGCTTGTCTTAAAGCTATAATATTGGAAGTGCTTTTTCTTAAAGCTATAATTATGTCGGAAGTGCTTGTTATTAAAGCTATAATTAATATTGGAAGTGCTTGTTCTTAAAGCTATAGCTAATATTGGAAGCGCTTGTCTTAAAGCTATAATTATATTGGAAATGCTTGTTATTAAAGCTATAATTAATATTGGAAGTGCTTGTTCGTAAAGCTATAGCTAATATTGGAAGCACTTGTCTTAAAGCTATAATTATATTGGAAATGCTTGTTATTAAAGCTATAATTAATATCGGAATTGCTTGTTCTTGAAGCTATAATTAATGTCGGAAGTGCTCGTTATTAAAGCTATAATTAATATCGGAATTGCTTGTTCTTAAAGCTATATTAATATTGGAAGTGCTTGTTATTAAGGCTATAGTTAATATTGGAAGTGCTTGTTATTAAGGCTATAGTTAATATTGGAAGTGCTTGTTCTTAAGGCTATAGTTAATATTGGAAATGCTTGTTCTTAAAGCTATAGTTAATATCGGGAGTGCTTGTTCTTAAAGCTATAATTAATATCAGAAGTGCTTGTTCTTAAAGCTATATTAAAGGTCCCGTTCTTCGTGATCCCATTGTTCAAACTTTAGTTAGTGTGTAATGTTGCTGTTAGAGCATAAATAATACCTGTAAAATTATAAAGCTCAAAGTTCAATGCCAAGCGAGATATTTTATTTAACAGAAGTTCCCTTTCAAAGCCTACAGCGAACGGCCGGCTTGGACTACATCCTGGTACTTCCTTCATAAATGACGTCGGTAGAACAGTAGAACAGACTAACCTCCGCCCACAAGAATACGCGAAAAAAGGGGGCGTGATCTTGTTGCTGTCCCACGTGGAGAAGAGGACGTGTCGCATGGAGAAAAGGAATTGTTGCGTTTGACTGTGTTTGTCGCCATGTCGTCGAGACGCTGTTATTTTCATCCCGGAGTCAAATCACCTTTGTTTGGCTTTCCCAGTGACGCTGTAGAGATCATTAAGCGCATATATATCTCCCGTTAAGAGGCGTGACCTTTCTGTGCAACGTGCGCTAAGCTGCTGTCGAATCACAACACAGGAACCGTGCCACGTTCACTAAGCTGCGGTCAAATCACAACACGGGAACCGCTGGCACAATCAGAACTCGTTACGTATTTCTGAAGGAGGGACTTCATAGAACAAGGAACTCATCAGCCGTTTTTAGGACAGTAAAAACAGTGGTGTACAGATAAGTAAATTGTGTGAAAAATACTGTTTTTTACACGCGAAACATGAACGTTATATTGCACACTGTAAACACAATCAAAGCTTCAAAAAAACACGAAGAACGGGACCTTTAATATTGGAAATGCTTGTTCTTAAAGCTGTAATTAATATTGGAAATGCTTGTTATTAAAGCTGTAATTAATATTGGAAGTGCTTGTTCTTAAAGCTATAATTAATATTGGAAATGCTTGTTCTTAAAGCTATAATTAATATTGGAAATGCTTGTTCTTAAAGCTATAATTAATATCAGAAGTGCTTGTTCTTAAAGCTATAATTAATATTGGAAGTGCTCATTCGTAAAGCTATAATTCATATCGGAATTGCTTGTTATTAAAGCTATAATTAATATTGGAAATGCTTGTTCTTGAAGCTATGGTTAATATCAGAAGTGCTTGTTATTAAAGCTATAATTAATATTGGAAATGCTTGTTATTAAAGCTATAATTAATATTGGAAGTGCTTGTTCTTAAAGCTATAGTAGGGCCCTATCCCGGACAGAATCGTGGAATTGGCACATTCACGCGGAATCTATAGTCAACGCGGAATTTCCCGGAATTTTACATATTTGGAATGAAATGCGGTTTTGTGTGGGAGAAGAACGTATGTCTGGGGAAAATGCAGACCGGGGGGAAGCAAATCTGGGCAACACAACCCCTCCCGTCATTTCAGCTCCCCCTTCAAAACAAGTATGGCGAAGCAGCTCTCCACGGCTCTGCTTTCGTCTGCGAAAAAGTTAAGAAACTCAACGCTAAGCCCTCTGTACCGAGCCGAGCAGTTCCCTCGCAGGGAGTGCTTGCTGTATTTTGCCTTGTTTTTAATGTACTTTAATGTACTGATAATGTCTGTCATTAATGTTTAAAGAACAACGGGAACAGAAGATTGTAGCTAATGATGATTCATCTATATTTAACTTATTTATGCTGTTAAGAAAGGTGTTGATAACTTTATTCAATTTCTGTGTAGACTATGTCTGACAGGGAAGGCCACAGGTAAATATTTATTATAATGGGTTTATGTAAAGATTGTTTTAAGTTCAATTAAATTAAGTTGTTATTTTTTTTAAAGCCTAATGTTGAAATTGGGAGCTTTCAGTTATACTGTAATGTAAGGTCATCAATGTTTCATATAGATATTAATATCAGTGATACTGACCTTCATTCATAAAAAGATGCCATTACAACACACATTTAAAATATGCTGTCTATAAGTTGTTTCTAAATTAATTTGGAGAGTAACTGAAATTATTAAACTCCAATGTTTTTAATTGCAATTAATCATGATTAATTACAGAAAAAATGTGATTAATTAGTTTTGTTATTTTTTATTATCAATTCACAGCACTAATATTTTGTTGTGGCTTGAAGTACTTAGTGCAGTGTTATGTTGCATCATGCAGTATTTGTCCTGAAAAGTAAATGTGATGTTTACCTCAATAAATTTAAGGTCATTCCTATTTTATGTTTTGTTCTATTTAGGGCTGTCAAAAGATTAATCACGATTAATCACATCCAAAATAAAAGTTTGTGTTTACATAATATATGTGTGTGAACTGTGTATAATTATTATTTATATATAAAAACACACACAAGCATGTATATATTTAAAGGTCCCATGGCATGGCATTTTTCTATTATTTTATAATGTTTCCTGAGGTGTACTTATATTGTTAGTATGATTTTTACATCATAAAATGTCATAATTTAGAAATAAAAGGCATTTTTTCTATACTGCTGTTTTCCCTGTGGCTGAATGCCCTGCTTCGAGAGGCGTGTCTGCTGTGAGACTTCAGTAAAAACGCCCACTGTTGTGATTGGCTGACATCTTTGTATTTTAAATGAGCGGAGGGGGCGTGGTTTAACGAGGCACGAGCAGGCACGAGTCTGCCAGAGACGGATGGACCTGAGTTCACTTCTCATCAGTTCTCAGTCTCAGTTCAGGGTGAACTGTTGTAGTTACTAGCATATACTTCAGGTTATTAGTCTATTTCTAGTCGGAGGGGCTGTCACTCATGTCAGAAAGTTAGTAACTTTAGTAAATGATGGATCAGCGCTGACTCGAGACGCGAACCGTTTAGAACGATTCAGTCCGATTTGGTGAACTGGTTCGGTTCACTAAAAAGAACCGATTCAAAAGAATGATTCGTTCGCGAACCGGACATCATGGAGACGGAGCGATTGCTAACAAAGTTATTTATAGTAACTTCTGAGTTATGAGAGCGCTGTCAGTCAGCGCGAGTTTATTGTGTTTGTATCTGAGAGTTCTGAATAAACACGAGTCCCAGTCACGCCGAGTCCGTATTCATCATTATTCTACCAACTTTGTAACACATGCAATGTACCATTACAGCGAGATGAACGAGTTAGTAAGTGTTGAGTATAGCATTATTTCTAGATATGTTCCAATCATATGAATAGCGTCAGTGACGCGCATTGAGTAACGTTACACAGCGCAAACAAAGACACAACAACAGTAATCGAATGTAATCCAGTTTATTGTGGGGAAAGATGGCTAGCCTAGCCCAGATATGCTCATGCTTACCCCCCGTCTGCTTAATCTCACGCCGCGTTTGGTGCCTCCGCTGTGGGCCAGATGCAGTACTGGGGGTCGGGGATGTTGAAGGCCAACGGCCAGTGCAGCCCGAGCTTCGGCGTGTGTGAGGCCGATGTTGAGCAGAAACTCACGACTGTATGCACATTTTAGAACCGATAGACGCGACGAGGACGTACAAAAACACTGACTCACAAGATAGAAAACATGAAAACACCGTTCTGTCTGGAGAGAGAGAAGCCGCTGCGTGTGCACGAATAATAAATAATTAGCTACACATAAGAGATCACTGATCACAGATCAGAAGGAACTGAAGAAAGACTTCTGTTTTCATTTGTACATCCAAACACTGAGAAACTGCCTGCGTTCACAAGTAACGTTAATGATCTTGAGTGTTTGCATGGGCGTGCCAGATTCTCTGGGCGGAGGAAAGGGAGGTAACCGCTCCTGCTTGGACGTCAAAACAGGAGACTTCAGGATTGGCTCATCTGGCCTGTCATTTTCTCAAAGGCAGAGAGAGACAGCCAGAACTCGGGTTTACACCGATCAACATTTCTATCCACTTGGGGACAATATTCAGGCTAGGGGAACTCATATTAATGTTGAAAAACCTCATAAAATGAAAATTTCATGCCATGGGACCTTTAAGAAAAATATATGGTGGTGCTCGATCCTTGTGAAAGTGGGTGTCCAAACGTGCTTCAGTGAAGTGGGCTGTCGGTCACTCGCTGCTTTCTGAGGAGAACAATAAAGAGAGAGGTTAGTCCAGCAGTGCATTCAGCTCGAGACCAGAGTCTGTCTGTCTGCTCAGCGTTTGCTGCTTTTATGTCTCCGAGCTGATGAGGCGCAGCTGGGACCGATCAGCCCACGGTGAGGACGTGCAGGTGCTGTGTTGCCAGGGCGACGCTGATTCCTCTGGGTGGACTCGTCACATTCCCCCCCCCCTAAGCGTCGTTCTGGTCCTGTGAACATATGGAGACAGTAGGGGTGAAACAAAGGGAGGGTGGGGAATGACCCCTGACAGACCTGCGTAAGCTGTCCATATTCGTGAGAGGCCGTCGGCGTTTGCGTTGGCGGCCCCGGCCCGATGACGTACCTCAAAGTGGAAGTCCTGGAGCGCTAGGAACCAGCGAGTCACCCTGGCGTTGGTGTCCTTGGCGCGGGCCATCCACTGAAGAGGCGCATGGTCGGTGACCAGGGTGAACTTGCGGCCTAGCAGGTAGTACCTGAGCTCCAGGACTGCCCACTTGATGGCCAGGGCCTCCCTCTCGACGGCGGCGTACCTCCCCTCGGCCGGGGACAGCTTCCTGCTGATGTAGACGATCGGATGCTCCTCGCCTTCCTGGATTTGGGACAGGACGGCTCCCAGTCCTGTGTCGGAAGCATCCGTCTGCAGCAGGAAGGGGCAACCGAAGTCTGGAGCGTGGAGTACCGGCGAAGAAGTCAGGGCTGTCTTGACCCGGGCGAAGGCCTCCTCGAGGGCGGGGGTCCAGCACACTTTCTCCGGCTGCCCCTTCCTGGTCAGGTCTGTCAGGGGGGCGGCTAGAGAGGAGAAGTTGGGGATAAAGCATCGGTAGTACCCTGCCAACCCCAAAAAGGCCCGTACCTGGGTCTTCGTCTGCGGTCTTGGGGCGGAGTGGATGGCCTCTACTTTCTTCTCCTGGGGCTGGATGAGGCCCCTTCCGACTCGGAAACCCAGGTACTTGGCCTCGGAGAGGGCTAGGTGACACTTGCGGGGGTTGGCAGTGAGTCCAGCCCGCCGGAGCTCCGAAAGCACCCTCCGCAGGCGTTCCAGGTGGTCTCCCCATGCCTCGGAGTGGATGACGACATCATCTATGTAGGCAGCCGCGTACGCCTGGTGGGGCCATAGGATGATGTCCATCATCCTCTGGAAGGTCGCGGGGGCCCCGTGCAGGCCGAAGGGAAGGGTCCGGTACTGCCAGTGGCCACTGGGGGTCGAGAAAACAGTCTTGGGTTTAGCGGATTCAGAGAGTGGTACCTGCCAATATCCTTTGGTGAGGTCCAATGTGCTGATGTACCGGGCCCTTCCCAACCTATCCAGCAGTTCGTCGACCCGAGGCATGGGGTACCCGTCGAATTCGGAGACTTCGTTCAGGCGTCGGAAGTCGTTGCAGAAGCGGAGGGTGCCATCCGGCTTTGGGACCATCACAATGGGGCTGGACCACGGGCTCCGGGATGGTTCGATTACCCCCAACTTCAGCATTTGTTGGATCTCTTCCTCAATAGCCTGCCGACGAGCCTCCGGGACACGGTAGGGCCGTTGCCGGACGATGACTCCTGGCGGTGTTCTGATGTCATGTTGTACCACGTTGGTCTGCCCGGGCTGGGTCGAGAACACATCCTGGAACTGACTGACCAGGTGCTGCAGCTCCGCCTTCTGGGCAGCCGAAAAATGGGGGTTGACGTCTACAACCACGGGATCGGTGATGCATAGGGCCACTACTTGGTCCCGGGTCCCCACCCACTTCTTCAGGAGGTTGATGTGGTAGAGTTGCTCTGTCTGGTGTCGTCCCGGCTGCCTCAGGCGATACGTGACTGGCCCAATCCTTTCGATCACTGTATACGGTCCTTTCCAGGTGGCCAGGAACTTGCAGGCAGAGCTGGGGACCAGGACCATGACACGGTCTCCCGGCTGGAACTCCCGTGGTTGGGCTGCCCGGTCGTAACGGCGTTGCTGCGCTTGTTGAGCCTTGCTGAGGTGTTCCCGGACTAATGGCATCACCCGGTCGATCCGTTCCCTCATCTGGCGGACGTGCTCGATGAGGGTGCGATGAGGGGCAGGCTGCTGCTCCCAAGCTTCTCGGGCGATGTCCAGGAGCCCTCGTGGTTGGCGGCCGAACAGAAGCTCGAAGGGGGTGAAGCCAGTTGAGGCCTGGGGTACTTCGCGGATCCCGAAGAGCACATAAGGAATCATGAGGTCCCAATCCCGCTTATCCTCCACCGCCACACGTCTCAGCATCTGCTTGAGGGTCTGGTTGAACCTTTCTACAAGCCCGTCCGTCTGTGGGTGATAGACTGTGGTCCTCAACTGCTTCACCCGCAGCAGCCTGCAGAGATCTGCCATTAGCCGGGACATGAACAGGGTACCCTGGTCAGTATCTCCGTTGGTATGCCAACCCGGCTGGCCAGCAGGAACAGCTCCTGGGCGATGTTCTTCGCGGTGGCCTTGCGGAGGGGAATCGCTTCGGGGTACCTGGTGGCATAATCAACGATGACCAGGATGTGTTCGTGGCCACGGGCAGACTTTGGCAACGGCCCCACTATGTCCATCCCAATCCGCTCGAAGGGCACCTCGATGATGGGCAGCGGAATGAGTGGGCTGGGGGGAGGAGTCCTGGGCGACGTGACTTGGCAGGTCGGGCAGGCCTGGCAGAACCTCTTCACCTCGGCCTCCAGTCCTGGCCAGTGGAACCGGTCGCGGATACGTTGAGTGGTGTTAGCTGCCCCGAGGTGACCTGCCATAGGATGGGAATGAGCCAGCTCCAGGATGGTTTCGGTCTTGGTCCGAGGAACAACTAACAATTTTTTCTCCTCCCCCCTCCGCTGTGCGACACAGTATAGCAGGCCATTCTCAACGACAAAATGCGGGAGAGGATGGGGCCATGGGAGGACGTCTTTCCCGTCGATGTTCCGCACTTGGGACCAGCAGTGCTTCAGGCGATCGTCCTCCCGTTGTTCTTTGGCGAATGAGCCCCCTCCGGCAGCCTGCTGATATACATCAAAGAAAGGATTAGTGGATTGGGAGGGGGACTCACCATCTCTCCCGCTGTCGGAGGCTAGTAGGGCTGGTCGGCGGCGGGGTCCACGCGGCCGTCTCCGTCTTCGACGGTTCCCCTCCTGGCTGGCAGGCTGAGTGGCGGCGGTGAGCAGGGCGTCGAAGCCCGGCCAGTCTCTACCCAGCAGTACGGCCACCGGAAGGTCCTCTACCAGGCCGACTTCCACCGGCCAGGTGCCTTGGGGCGATGAGATGGTGACTCGACGGGCCGGCACTTGGCGAGTGTCTCATTGCACACACGTAATGGGGAGGAAGCTCTTCTCGCCTCTTCGGGGCCCACACAATCCTGGCTGGATGAGTACTACTACTATGGGAATTTGATATTATTAAAGCGGTAGTTTAAACCTGATAGAGGTGTTTTTTTTGGGGGGGGGGGTATCCTGATATATTGCTAATACGTTTTACTCGCGGTCACATGACCTCACATTTATTATATATCAATTTATTCCTAGCACTTCAGCATAATCCTAAGCTCACTAAACTGATAGAAAAAGGGGATGAACAGTGTTTTATCTCTGAATCTGACTCTGCTTTGTCATTTATGTTAGCCACCTGAGGAGCCATCCACAAGCTGTTCAGCAGGATCCATTATTTGCCTTGGAGGAGGGAAAGCTTGTGTCCAGAGCCTGGTTTGCTTCCTGTCTCCGCCTGCTATGCATACCGCAAGCTTCCCTCAGAGCGTTATACAGCTCAATCTCTGTGCATAGAGGCTGCTACAACTGCAGCTTCCTCCAATATTGTCTCCCCATTGAAGGCCATGAGGCGATTTGTCTTCAGCCGCTTATGATCGTTATATCTGGCCCGATACTCGAGCCATTCATTAGAAACCTATGAGTGCTGCTCCATATATAAATTACTTCTATTATTAGCTGGTTACATTCATCATGCTAGCTTCACGTAGATCGATTAGATCTTTACAATTAAAATCAGTTAGACGGCCTTCTCTGAACTTTTTTTTTTTTTTTTTTATCCTCCGTGGTCCTTCGATTTAGAAGGAAGAGCCAGGGAGGATTGCCAAGTATGGTCTGTTGGGGGGATTTGCCCCTAGAAGCTGCTGAGCCCATGAAAAGGATGGGCAATTTAGAACAGAGCCATACCGCCAAATGTAAATCTTTGCAAAATATGCAATAAAAAGTTTACTTAATGTTTGTCTATGGTGTCTTTGACTTAAGTGGACCTGACTGAATTGCATTTATTTCACTTCAGCTGTGATAAAGTATGCAAACACAGCGCAAGCGTCACTGTAGGAAGCAGAAAGTGTCTGACTTCACGTCTCCGTTTGCAGCTCCTCCCCGCCTGTACACGGCTACTCTCGCCGATCAGTTGCATCCGGCCACAGCCGATGTCGCACACCTTCTGGCTCTTCCCTATTTTGTCTCCTCCCTCCAGCTCCTCCACCATCTCCTCCCTGGCTCCTCCAACATCTCCTCCCTGGCTCCTCCCTCCAGCTACTCCCTGGCTGTTCCCTCCACCCTCCACAGATGTGCTGTGATCTGTTGCTCAACTGACTGTCCCAGCATATTATAGTGGCCAATACACAATAAATAAAATAAAAGTGAGATGGTGGTCCAGTGGGTTAAACCACTGAACGGATATGCAGAAGGTTGCTGGTTCAATCCCAGCGGTCACCACCAGTGTGTCCTTGAGCAAGGCACTTTACTCCCTGTTGCTCCAGGGGGATTGTCCCTGTACAAAGGGCACTGTAAGTTGCTTTGGATAAAAGCATCTGCCAAATGCGTAAATGTAAATACAACATAACTGTTTTGATAGGTTATAATGTTAATTTCATATGATTATAGGCATGATTTTCATTGTTATATTTTACCACATGTATTTGAAAATAAGTATGTATATTTAATGTTACCAGTGCTCTGTCAGTGTTAAGATTATTTTAATATGCCAATTAAAATACGGCAGGCTTTCAGGTCTTTATCACTTTATTAAAATTAAGCAAAACAAATGTTTACTTTCACAAACCGTTGCATATTTGCAATCTTGCAGCAGGAATCTCTTAAGTGAGAACGAGAAGTTTAAAGCTTACAGGCTTCCATATGTCATCCTTCTGGGATTTCTAATGGTTTGATTCTTCTTTTCATCTTAATTTAATTTTTAATCTTATTTTCAAAGTTTTAAATACAAAGTTCTGTCATGAAATTCTAGATGGTGCAGGCTGATAGGTCCTTAACTCAACCTGCTTGCAATCACATCATTCTCTATAGGGCACAGATGATTGGTTCCTGCTGTATTAGTAGCCAATGAGCTCGCTACTCAACCTTCAAATACTTGATTAGCATTTGCTGTAGCAGTTGCAGCACACTTTCAAAAACCCTCAACCTTCCCCAGCTCAACCTGTATAGATTTGCTATGGGTAATTCATGGACGCTATATTGTACAGCAGCATGTCTTACTTGCACACAGCAGTGATTCCTGTATGTATTGGCAGTAGCAAGTCCCGTACTTGCTCTGCAGCAGAGTAGCAGATCTATTCCGCCAAAACCAAATATATCAACATTGTCATATCCATTACTATGCCAAACACTACAAGAGTTGTCATGATGGAAATGTACTAATGAAATGAATAGGATAAATGAGCTCAAACAGGTTTTTCATATAAGAGAGAAAATGTGCAGGGGCTTCCAGGAACAGACTGAGAAACACTGCAATACAGCATTACCATATAGAGCGATTTTTGTGGAATTTACTGTACCTCTGCCAGCAGGTTACCCAATATGTACAGAGACTGGCCCCATTGCAGTGGACACTTGCCTACTGGCACTCTCTCCACAGTGTGAGGATTAACATACTCTTCATCAACCTAGTTGAAATGAAACATACAGGGTCCATTTTCTTTTGGAAGAACCCACAAAGGATCACTAAACCAGGAATTTGGCTTTAGGTGTTTCATAACAGTACAAAATCCAGTGCTTTAGTGTTCAGAGAAAAATAACTAAATGTGTGCAGATTGTACCTTATCTGGAGGAACACTATAAAGCTCAGGGACCAATCGTAATCCATTCTTCCCACTGATGAGAATGCCATCTAAAGCCTCTCTGTACTCCTGAACCTAAATAAGAGAGAAACAAGCAAGAGAGCAGTTTTTTTTCTCTGAAGAATAGTCAGGTATTTATTGTCTATAGAGAATTGTCTGTACCTGTTCTGGACTGTTGATAAAAATGCCATCCAGGATGAGGTATGTCCAGAATAGCGGCCATTCACACTCTATGTTCTCAAAGAGTTTCAGCTCTGATGACTCGTAGTACAATCGATTGGGGTCCTTAGAAACGAATGATTGTGTTGGAATAAGCTCCAAATAGCCATACAAAAGACAACCACACACATAGACGTGACATATTATGTCTGGCAAATTGTTCAAGCACGGTTTTACCTCTCTAGGAGTTTTGTGTCCATCTCTAAGAAAGCGACAGCACCCATATCTGCCCTATGAGACAGTACAGGAGTAAATAAAGAGTTAGGTGTTGGAAATGCAAAAGATTCTAAGTATAAACCTGGAACTGGAACCCTTGTCACTGTTACTGAGCTTGCCTAGTGATAATTTAACTTCTGTGGCTAATAGAAGACTTTTTAATATCATGACCTTTGCAGCACAAAAAAAACAAACATTATTTTGCATGTTGATAAACCCCACTCTGTGAAAGGAGTGTTAATGGATCTGAATTTTTTTTTTTTTTTTTTGTATTATGATTATTTTTTTGTGTATATATTGTTAATCCATTTTCTCAATGAATAGATGTTTTGGAGTTCTAATCTGTGAAAAAATACAATAAAAATATTGGATAAAAAAAGGTTTTTTAAAAAGGTTTGTCAAAATTTAAAAAAAGCAACAATTTGCAGGTTTTTATTCAATTTATTAAATAAATAAAAGAAAATTATGAATAACAATCATATATTTAATGTCATTTTTATTTGTTTCGTTATTATGTAAATATCACTATTTATTGATTTCTTAAATCATTACAACAGTTTTAAGCCTTTTTAATTTTTTTATTTACACTGTTTTAAATTTAAATGTCCAGAATTACATGTTTCATTTCATGTTTTCTCTGTACATGCATGTCATGGAGAGCATTAAACTATTAACATGTAGATATTCATGAGACAAAGACACGGAAAATTTTAAAATGCCACACACAGACTTCAACGTACATGAAACACGTCAAAGTTAAAGTCAACTAAGATTACAGTAATTATTGATATCCATATTCACCTGAAGTTTTGAAATGATTTCTTCTTTGGTGATATTAACAATGCCAATGTCCTCAACAGCAAATGCTGGATAAGAGATGATGGACAGAACGCCAGCATCCACCTCTTTGGATGTTGATGCCCTCGGTAGCATGGAGCTCAGAATAGACTATTGTAAAGGATCCAAAAAAAGAAAAAAAATCTGTTACTTTCAGAAGGCTTGAAAGCTCTGAATAATATGGATGCTGTCCTTCCATGTGTGACATCATAAATTAGTTTATTACTTGGCAGTGCTGAATGTCATCGGCTAAAGCGTGTACGACAGACTCTGGGCCGCCCTTGGCACCAAAAAGGTTCAGTTCATCCAAGGCCTCCAAAGCTGCCTGAATAAACATGCAGCAAGAGGTCATGTTATTTTATCAAGAGTAGATCATTATTTCACACTTGTTTGACAGGAACTTAAATTCTTAACTGATAATAATTTTACCTTTGCCATTCCGATAGAGCTGACATTTATCTCAGGGATCCCTTTATTTGTCTTGTCTCCTCGTTCCCACATTCCAAAATCCTGAGGATCATTTCCAGTCTTAATACCAATGGAAAACATGTGAAATCCTCCCGTATCAGAGCAGCATTAAGATGCTTACCGCCAATTTGTACGCAGATTCAATGTAAAAGATCAGATTCTGGACAACGTCGACCTCATCACGTGTATAAACAATATTCAGCCCTGCAAATAAAAAGTGGTGAAAATCTAGTCTGCTGTTCCACACAAGCAAAATATTTAGACACATGTATGCTGCAAACATGTTAAATGTGATAAGTTAAATTTGACCTGATGCTGTCATTTGGGCCAGGAAGAGCAGGAAGATGGAGGTAGCGTCCACCTGTAGATGACCCCATTCCTGATCACCAACTACAGTGGCACACGTTCCTGTATGGTACTTGGCATGAAGGCAATCTTTGGTGCTTTTGCTGTACTTGAACTTCTCCACCTTATCAAGCTGAAAGTTGAATACAGGCTTTTTTGTACAGAGTTACTGCACAAAAAGTCTGAGTTACTGCACAAAAAAGTTTGCTTCTGTGACAAGGCATGCAGCATTCTCCTTGAACATGACTGTAAACCAGGTGACGTGAATGCAAATGCGTAATTCTTGTTTTCTGTAATGTTGACATACATGTTAGGCACAATATTCTTTATTTTGTTTATTTTCAACCATGCTTGCAGTGTATACATTCATATAGTATATGCATTATTATAACAAGTGAGCATGCAGTTTTCCTTCATTTTGCCTGCTTATGTCATCTCATTTACTTCAAGTTACATATCATATGCCATTTTACTCTGGAGAGAGTATATACAATGAGGAAAACAATAATAATAATAATAATAATAATAATAATAAGTTTAATTTATATAGCGCCTTTCCCAAGCTCAAGGACGCTTCACAATAACAGTAAATAACAAGCAGTTTACACATAGACGGACAGTGGACATTTGCCCAGTCCAAGTAATGAGCGATTGCAGTTGCAAATCGCTCTACATTTGCAATACAACATGAAAAACAAAGGCAAAAAACATTCATTACAGACAGCATGGTGGGCAGTTATAGTAAAGATGCAACAGATTTTTGGTAGTGAGTTAACATTGTGACTGTGTTATGTCAAGTTAACATTGTCATGACTGATAATACTGATTAAACAAATGTGTTTTGAGTTTACATTTAAATTAAACTTTTTTTTTTGTTTGTTTTTTTGTGTAAGTTAGTAGTCTTGCGGCAGAGTTTTGAATATATTGCAAACGTGAAATAGAGTGTGCTGGTAGTCCAGAAAAAAGAACATTACAGTAGTCGAGGCGAGATGTGATGAACGCGTGGACTAGTGCTTCAGCGTCTTTTGAGCTGACATAGGGACGAGTTTGGCAATACGGCAAAGATGAAAAAAGGATGCTTTACAAAGTTGACTAATGTAAGCATCGAACGTCAGTGAAGGATTAAGAATGATACCCAAATTTTTGACAGTGGCAGATGGAATTATTGATGTGGCTTCAAGGTCAAGTCTGGGAATATTACTTACATTCTTTGTAAGAGATGGAGGGCCAATGAGTAATATTTCTGTTTTAGTCAGATTCAGACTGAGAAAATTGGAGTTGAGCCAGGTCTTTAATTCATTAACACATGATGATAGTGATGTGGTCTGGTAAATAGAATCCGGTCGGCAAGCAGTATATATCTGGATATCGTCGGCGTAGCAGTGGTATTGAAAACCATGGCGTCGAATAATTTGTCACAGTGGCAAAATGTAAATAATAAATAGTAACGGGCCAAGAACTGTTCCCTGTGGAACACCTTGTTTGAGAGTGACAGTGGGAGATTTGTAATTGTGCATAGTGATGTAGTATTTCCTATCTGTCAGATAGGAGGAAAACCAGGATAACGCGGCTCCTGAGATACCAATCTCTGATAGGCGCATGAGTAGTACTTTATGACAGACAGTATCGAAAGCTGACCTGAGGTCGAGTAGTAGAAGTAAGGAAATGTTTCCCGAGTCACCAACGAGTAAGAGGTCGTTGATAACCCTTACTAATGCAGTTTCAGTACTATGGTTTTGGCGAAAACCAGACTGAAATAGATTGAAACTATTGTTGAGAGATAGATATGACTGCAATTGAGTGGCGACAACCTTTTCCATGATTTTTGAGACATACGGTAGATTGGAGATTGGGCGGTAATTAGCGTAGTCAGTTGGGTCCAGGTTTGTTTTTTTAAGAATAGGAGTAACTGCAGCCGTCTTTAGTGAGATTGGAACACAGGCAGAGAGAAGAGACATGTTTACAAGATGTGAGATAGGTGCAGAAATGGCAGAGGTACAGTGTTTCAGAAGGGTTGTAGGTGCAGGATCCAGCCGGCAAGAAGAAGAATTTGATTTCTGTATCATTTCACTAATCAAGATGGGATTGGTCAACATAAAGTTATTACGTGTTTGTATCTGAGCTTTCTCACACCTAGAAGTGGTTGGTTCATCACTAAAATTCCCACGTAAAGCATCCAGCTTCCCCTGAAAGTGGTGCAGAAAAGAACAGTACAAGTCGTCAGATTCTTGTAGACAGGCATTGTGTACGGGTGCCTGAACAAGCTTATTTACAATGATGAATAGTGTTTTAGGCCTGTTGTTTGCGTTATTGGTTCATTTAGCGATATAGGAAGAGTGTGCTTTATTTAAGGCGGTTTTGTAAAGCTTAATATGGTCAGAAAATGCTTGAAAGTGTACAGTTAGATTGGTTTTCCGAAAGAGACATTATAGCTGTCTGCCTCTTGCTTTCATAGCCCGTAGCTCAGCATTAAACCACGGCGAAGAGTGGGACAAGGGAACATACCTAGTCTTAATTGGAGCATGCTCATCTAAAACATCAGCAATGGCAGAATGGTACAAGTCAAATATTTTGGATGGACAGGTGGAATCAAAAACATCAGAGATAGCAGAAGAAGTAATAGATGCAGCAAACATACTAGCATTAATAACATTGATCTTACGATAAGAGATGTTAATATTGTCAGTACATTTAGTTGGACAGATTCATGTAAAATCAAGGGTAATAAGCTTGTGATCAGAGATAGGAGTAATCAGACCATTGATGGGGATGTCATTCAAGCCAGATGTACAAACTAAGTCAAGTGTGTGGCCGTGAGTATGAGTTGGGAAGTTAACATTCTGATAAAGTTCAAAGCAGTCCTGAACAGTCATTAACTGAGTCCTATTAGAGGAGGGAGTATCAACGTGAATGTTAAAGTCACCAAGCAAAATGACCTTGGATGATGAATCACAGGCTAGCGTTAGTAGTTCACTTAGTTCAGAGAAAAAATCGTTTTGCTGTTTGGGTGGTCTATAAATCAGGATGATTGTAAGGGGACTGTTCGAGGAAGTTTTCAAAACCATATATTCAAAAGTCGTAGTAGTGTAGAAGTCCAGTTGAGCAAGTGTTATGGAGTTGTGATAAATGACCGCAAGGCCACCCCCTTTAGTAGATAAACGTGGCTTAGACAGGTGCTGGTATCCGTATGGTGTTAGCAGATTAAGATGCATGAAGTCATTCGGTTTTTGCCAGGTCTCAGTAAGGAATATCATATCCAGATTTTTGTCAGTAATAAGTTCACTTAGGTAGGGGCCTTTGTCCGAGATAGAGCGACAGTTCAGAAGAGCGAAGAGGTTTTGCTGCACATCTGAGTTATCAGCTAAATTTACATTGAAATCTGACTTTCTTACGCAGAGAAGCGATCGCAGTGGACGGCAGTCGCTTAGTAGGCGTTTCGGATTGACCAGAGTTCTGTGACTCGACCAGATGCACGGGATAACCGTTGGTGTTGATTGCTGATAGTTAATGATCCTTCTGCTGACTGAACAGTGCACGTAGCGCGGGTGCCGGGTGATCCCGAGCGAGCGGCAGTGCTCGTACGTTTCAGAGTTGAGGCGTGGGTGCCGGTTAAGCGCCCTGAGTTCGCGTGACAGGTATCTAAAATCCATGTTGGAAGGTAACCCAGTAAAAATAAGGGAGACCAGAGACAGCACGAGTGCTAAAGCCTTTGGTGTGTTTGTAATCGCTATGAGAAAATCAGCTACCAGCAAAGTCACGTTAGCCAGGACCACAACCATCACAACATCTATAAAAGCTTACGGAGAGGAAAGCTATCCAACCTGACAGCAAGCTAATCGACCAACTGGTAAGAAGAGTGTTAACTCACCTCACAGTCAGTCCAATAGATGGAGGAGAGAAGGGTGAGAGGGCTCGTAGCAGGCTGACAGCAGAGAATTCCCAGCAGTAACAACAACAACAAAAGTAAGCTCAGCCAAGTAGAAAAAGTTAAGTCCAGTTTGTAGCAGGATGCAGAAAGAGAAACACCAACTGTCCAAGAAACGGACACAAACGTAAACAATAGACGACAAAGCGTGGAGCGGCAGCCAGATGCGCACAGCGTTCCCACACAGCGTTCAAACACCGGAAGCCGTCATGACCTTCCAACAGGAAATAGGTATTTGAACACCCTGCTATTTTGCAAGTTCTCCCACTTGGATATCATGGAGGGGTCTGAAATTGTCATCGTAGGTGCATGTCCACTGTGAGAGACATAATCTTCTTCTAATCTAAAAAAAAATCAAGAAATCACAATGTATGATTTTTTTACTATTTATTTGTATGATACAGCTGCAAATAAGTATTTGAACACCTGTCTATCAGCTAGAATTCTGACACTCAAAGACCTGTTAGCCTGCCTTTAAAATGTCCACCTTCACTCCATTTATTATCCTAAATTAGATGCACCTGTTTGAGGTCGTTAGCTGCATAAAGACACCTGTCCACCCCATACAATCAGTAAGAATCCAACTACTAACATGGCCAAGACCAAAGAGCTGTCCAAAGACATTAGAGACAAAATTGTACACCTCCACAAGGCTGGAAAGGGCTACGGGGAAATTGCCAAGCAGCTTGGTGAAAAAAGGTCCACTGTTGGAGCAATCATTAGAAAATGGAAGAAGCTAAACATGACTGTCGATCTCCCTCGGACTGGGGCTCCATGCAAGATCTCACCTCATGGGGTCTCAATGATCCTAAGAAAGGTGAGAAATCAGCACAGAACTATACGGGAGGAGCTGGTCAATGACCTGAAAAGAGCTGGTACCACTGTTTCCAAGGTTACTGTTGGTAATACTCTAAGACGTCATGGTTTGAAATCATGCATGGCACGGAAGGTTCCCCTGCTTAACACCAGCACATGTCAAGGCCCGTCTTAAGTTTGCCAAGGAACATTTGGATGATCCAGAGGAGTCATGGGAGAAAGTCATGTGGTCAGATGAGACCAAAATAGAACTTTTTGGTCATAATTCCACTAAACGTGTTTGGAGGAAGAAGAATGATGAGTACCATCCCAAGAACACCATCCCTACTGTGAAGCATGGGGGTGGTAGCATCATGCTTTGGGGGTGTTTTTCTGCACATGGGACAGGGTCACTGCACTGTATTAAGGAGAGGATGACCGGGGCCATGTATTGCGAGATTTTGGGGAACAACCTCCTTCCCTCAGTTAGAGCATTGAAGATGGGTCGAGGCTGGGTCTTCCAACATGACAATGACCCGAAGCACACAGCCAGGATAACCAAGGAGTGGCTCTGTAAGAAGCATATCTAGGTCCTGGTTCTGGTCTCCAGACCTAAACCCAATAGAGAATCTTTGGAGGGAGCTCAAACTCCATGTTTCTCAGCGACAGGCCAGAAACCTGACTGATCTAGAGAAGATCTGTGTGGAGGAGTGGGCCAAAATCCCTCCTGCAGTGTGTGCAAACCTGTTGAAAAACTACAGGAAGCGTTTGACCTCTGTAAATACAAACAAAGGCTACTGTACCAAATATTAACATTGATTTTCTCAGGTGTTCAAATACTTATTTGCAGCTGTATCATACAAATAAATAGTTAAAAAATCATACATTGTGATTTCTGGATTATGTCTCTCACAGTGGACATGCACCTACGATAACAATTTCAGACCCCTCCATGATTTCTAAGTGGGAGAACTTGCAAAATAGCAGGGTGTTCAAATACTTATTTTCCTCACTGTATATACACACACTCACTGGCTACTTTATTAGGCACACCTTGCTAGTACTGGGTTGGACCCCCCTTTTGCTTCAGGACTGCCTTAATTCTTCGTGGCATAGATTCAACAAGGTCCTGGAAACATTTCTTGTCATGTTCAAGAAACCAGTTTGAGATGATTTGAGCTTTATGGCATGGTGGAAGTAGCCATCATAAGATTGTACACTGTGATCATAAAGGGATGGACATGGTCAGCAACGATACTCAGGTTGGCTGTGGCATTTAAACAATGCTCAATTGTTACTATGGGGCCCAAATTGTGCTAAGAAAATATCCCCCATACATTACACCACCAGCAACAGCCTGAACCATTGATACAAGAGAGGATGGATCCATGCTTTCATGTTGTTTACACCAAATTTTGACCCTACCATTTGATTGTTGCAGCAGAAATTGAGACTCATAAGACAAGAAAATGTTTTTCCAATCTTCTATTGTCCAATTTTGGTGAGCCCATCTGAACTGTAGCCTCAGCTACGGGTGGTTATTTGAGTTACTGTTGCCTTTGGATCAGCTTTGCCTAGAGAGTGATTGACTTCCCCCAAGTGAGGGCGGATCACCCAGCTAAGTTGGCTAAACTTCCCTCTCTTCGCGGGGGGAGGAGGAACTCCACTTCACACTACAGAACATTTCACCGGCACAAAACACAAAGACTGAGTTTGATTGCACCTAATTTTGCACTGCTTGGAAAAATAAAGATGCCCTCTGGGGCGACGCATTTCGTGTCTGTTCTTCTCTCTTCCTGTAGTGGAGCCCGACAATAGATATATTTACATTGTAAACAACTTTGTGTGCCCACTCCAGACATGAGTGGCACATTTAGTTTGTACAGTGCTTCACATTGCACTAATAACGTGTCACATTTTAGTAACATGGAGCCCACAATATCTAATATAATTAATCAATAATGTGTATATGTATGTTAACCTGTTTGCTGTGATTATAATACTTTTGTAGAATGTGTATATAGCTTACATATATTTGCAATATTCTTTTTGCTTTAAAAAACAAACAAACATACACTTCTTTGCCAATACGCCAGTAGAAATTAAGAGTTGTGGTGACAGTAGTTAAGCCAAGATTTCAAAAGTCTTGTGTACAATCACTAAGCACTGTAATGCACTCTAAACCTTAATGAGTTCAATACTGGCAGAGAAAATTCATTGCCTCAGAGTAATTAAGTAATGTCTCAAAATGGTAATAGGGTTGCCATTGTGGTGAAGAGTGGAGGCTGTGATTCAGGTCAGAAAGAATTTGTCATTAGACAAAACTGTTCAGAGAAAATGCATTTTTACTGTATTATTATATAACATGACCTGATTTTACAAAAACAAGCACACGAGCATTTAAATGTTGAATGTTTTTCCTAATTTTGTTCATCAAAGAATCCTGAAAAACTGGAGTGATGCCTGCCAAAAATGGAGAATTGCCATCACAGGAAAAATCTTAATATATAGAAATAATGTTTCATATTACTGATTTAACTTCTCTCTTTTTTTCTTCTTCAAATAAATGCAGACTTTCAAAAACTGATTCTTTGAACATTAGTGTATGTTCTCCTGCAAAGAAACTGCATTTGCAATGAGAAAAATGATTCGAAATTATCACCACAATGGTGACTTATTATTTACTGCAAAACATTATCTACACCGTATGCTTCAGATGTATTGCCTAAAACGAGTAAGATTTGTTCAGATTCAATCAGAGTGAATCTTGAAAAATGTATTTGACTATAATGGAATGAGATATGTTGTTTATCCATACCTGTCTCATCATACACTGCAGTAATCCTCGCATGAGTTTGACCACACTCTACAGAATGAGAAAAGACAAGAGAACAAGAGAGAGAAGGAGAACGGTGAGCCTTGACCATGACCTTATCCTCTCCATCTGCTAAGACCATGAAAGAAACATGAGCCAAATGATTTGCCCTCTGGCATTTTACATGGTCTCCCAGACACAAACACTAATGAGCAGAAAATATTAAATGTCTCGGACATGGTCAGACATGGCCTCCGATGCCCTTTGACAAAACTGTACAATTTGCATCTTGCTTGCATCTCAACTCACTATGTATGCATGAACCAACCTGCTCCAGTTCATAGGCTTTGGCTTTGTCTTCATCTCTGTCTGCATTCTTCCTGTAGGCCAGACTCAGAGCCCACACAGACAGGATGCAGTACACATTGTCTCTAACCCAGGCATGAGGTAACTTCTCATCACCTGGGAGTAACCCTGTCACCGGATCCTGTGAAATATTATAAGGAACCATATTATCCTGAGGTTCTATCAAACGCGAATAAATTATATTTATGTGATTTAAAGTATCATCATTGGCCTGGCCTGTAACATTTAAAACATGTGAGTGACAATATAAATTCTATGTCTGTGTTTTAAAGAGTTCTCTTTCATGAGTATTTTTACTTTAGCACAATCCTGTTGCCTTATGTATGATTCGTTCCATAAAATATTCTCAATTGCTCGACGACTCAAATTCAAACAGTAAACTCTCTTATAAAAAAATTATTGTGCTTAATTTAATTATTGATTGAGCACTTGAAGTGTATACTTTAAATATTACTTGCATATAATATAATATTTCTGAAACTTGCACTTAAACTGTACTTAAACAGAGTGCACTTTTATGCCTATGTTTCTTAAAACACTTAAGTACACTTTAAAACGTGCACTTTGGGTAACAATTTACTTTAGGGTCCAATTATCACTATTAACCAGTTGCTTATTAGGATATTGGCTGTTTATTAGTACTTATAAAGCACATAATAATGCCTTATTCTGCATGACCTTATTCACCCCTTATACATCCTTTAAAGGTCCCATGGCGTAGATTTTTTTAATTATTATTTTATAATGTTTCCTGAGGTGTACTTATATTGTTAGTATGATTTTTTTACTTATAATGTAGAAATAAAAGGCATTTTTTTTCTATCTTGATATTAGCCCTCTGGCTTGAATGCTCTGTTTCAAGAGGCGTGTCTGCTGTGAGACTTCAGTGTAAACGCCCACTGTTGTGATTAGCTGACATCTTTGCATTTGAAATGAGTATTAGATTATGTGGCGGAGGGGGTGTGGGTTTAGTGAGGTCAAGCACAGCCAGAGAGAGAGACGGACTGCATGTGGACCAGAGAGACGGAGAGCTGGAGAAAGATTGCTGAGAAAGTTATATTGTACCGAGTTGTTGAGAGCGCAAGTTTATTTTGTTTGTATCTGAGAGTTCTGAATAAACACGAGTCCCAGTCACGCTGACTCTGTCTTCTTCCACCTTATTCTACGAACTTTGTAACATGTGGAACTCCTCTCTGTCACGGTTCATGGATTCACTGGCTCATTTCTCTATGTGTGTGTGTGTGTTTGGTTGTGTTGGAGGCGTGGTCACTGATCTCAGCAATCATCATCACCGCCAGCTGTACCTAATTCACCTGCCTATATCATGCCTCCCTTCCATTCTGTGTTTGTCGATTGTTGCAGTTTGTCCCTGGGTGTCGTTGCGAGCAGTTCAGGACTCTTTGGTGTCGTGTGTGGACGTTACCCGCTTCCTGGAGTTCCCGTTGCCTGGTCCGTGCCCATTGTGTCCCTGTGTCACATCTCGCCTCACCGAGTCTCTGTCTTCCTGGTTCCACTGCCTGCTTCAGACATTCTTTTGTCCGCCTGTGACTTCATGCTTTTCACTGCTCTGATTTACTCTGTCAGTATCAGTAATAAAGACCTGAGTTGCACTCGCAATTGGATCCTCACCTTTTTCCTGCGTTGTCCGCGTGACACTCTCGAATACTTTTACTTTCGTTTTTTAAAAAGTTTTTTTTAACCATTACAGCTGTCGAGATGAACGAATCGTGAAAGTGTTGATTGTATTATATTGTCATTATTTTTTTATCTTTTCCCATCACATGAACAGCTGCAGTGACAAGCATTGAGTACACAGGCAGTCTGTTGATCGCGTGAATGCAGTGATCTCGTCATTGCAACGCGTTTTCTCTCACAAAATACTTTCACCACAACTCTCGCTCTCTGTAGTTTAACACACTTTAAATAACAGATTTGTTTCATGATGCTAACAGAAACGATGTGAAGTTTATCGTTTAGTCACTAGCTTGATTCACTGATGCATAAACAGTATTAAACAATCTAGAAAGAAAGTCTGTGTGAACTTGAATAATTAGCTACACATCAGAAATCACTGATCACAGATCAGGCATTAATGAACACTGTTACTCACTGTTTGTGGCGGTGCTGTCGAATCCATATGGTAAAAGTCTGTTTGTAATGCCTGTGCTGACATTGCGACTAAAATAAACTGAATCCATTTTCTCCAAATTCTCTGGGCTGGCAAAGCAGAGGAAGGGGAGGTAACCTTTCCCCGTATGACGACATACAGGGAAGATTTCAGATCGGCTCGTCTGAGCTTTCATTTTCTCAAAGGCAAAGCAGGATACCCAGGGCTCGGTTTACTTTACACCTATCAAAATTTCTAGCCACTTGGGGGCCATATACAGGCTAGGCTATGGGAACTCATATTAATGTTAAAAAACCTCATAAAATTAAAATATCATGCCAAGGGACCTTTAATCTTACGCAATACATAAACTACCTAACTAGCTATTAATAAGCAGTAATTAGGAGTTTATTGAGGCAAAAGTCATATTTAATAGTTCATTAATAGTGATATTTGTACCCTAATCTAAAGTGTGACCACATTTTGCAATAATGACAAATAAAAGTTTAACTATAAAGGACATTTTAAATAATTGCTGGTTCGATCCCAGCTGTCACCACCAGTGTGTCCTTGAGCAAGGCACTTTACTCCATGTTGCTCCAGGGGGATTGTCCCTGTAATAAGGGCACTGTAAGTTGCTTTGGATAAAAGTGTCTGTCAAACGCATAAATGTAAATGTGTTCATTTAAAGATGTACACCACATAAAGCACATGTAAAGTACCTGATTATAATTTTAACTGTAACTGTAGTGTGTTATTCATTACATTTAAAATGAAATGTACAAAATTGTAACTTCATTACAAATGTGTAAATTCATGACGTTCCAATAGAAATTGAAGTAGCCTATATTTAACAATTTACAATAAGGTTTATTTTTTATTGTTAGCATAAGTTAGCAATACTTCTACAGCAGTTATTCGTCTTAGTAACGTTAATATCAACATTTACTAACATAATATTCCGTTTTCACCAAAGTAGGCTATATTAGGCTATTGTAAAAAAAAAAAAAAAAAACGTAATAGGCTAAACATTTTCTTTTTAAAATTATGCTAAAGTGCTACCTTTTTTTTACAAGGGTTTACGCTGCCCTTTTAAATAGATGTCAACACTGTAACGTTAGCCTATGCGCAACACGGGCTGCTCCCTATAATCAGTGAAAGTGAGATGTTTTTGCTCACCTGGTGACAGAGGATTGTCTGTTGCAACGCTCTGGCATAGTTGTCGAGTTTCACTCCGGAATTACTGCGACTTCTCATAGTTGATTTCTAAATGCTGTTTAGCTCTACTGTCTCACTAGCAGTGTGTCTTAGCTGCCGGTGGTCGAGTATCAAGTACCGTACATGTGAGGTAGGCAAATGTCAAAGCTTTAGGACGAGTTGTTCAGTAGTAGGCTATCTGTTACATCAGACGGCTGGTGTTGAGGCGCATCTTATAGTTACAGGCACAGTTATTGCCAGATACAATTTCTCCAGCAAAGAAAGTAGTTCCAAAAAAAAAATCAATCAGCGGAATCAACCGGTTGTATCGGAGCAACACATAACAGCTGATAATGAACGGGTTTGAGATAAAGTCGTGGCCACCTACTGGCGATGTAACACGCAAAAGAGCGTATACACACACACACACACACACACACACACACACACACACACACACACACACACACACACACACACACACACACACACTGTGAGGACTTCCATAGACGTAGGCTAATGGCTTTTGTACTGCACAAACTGTATATTCTATCCCTTTACTCTAACCCTACCCGTAAACCTGCCCTTTCTGCATTACATTAAAAAACAACCGCTTTTGATTTATAGGTTTCCTCATGGGGACCTCAATTTAGGTCCCTATGGTGACACGAGTAGGCCTACCCATGAGTCTGTGTGCATTTAGGTTGAAGTCCCCCACCAGGATAGAAAAGCATGAACACACACACACACACACGTCTGGTTCGCTATCTTTGTGGGGACTCTCCAGAGACGTAATGGTTTTTCTACTGTACAAACTATATTCTATCCCCTTACACTAACCCTACATAAAATAAAAACAACTCTGTGATTTATATGTTTCCTCATGGGGACCTCAATTTAAGTCAGTGTCAAAGTCCCAATGAGTCAGTGTGGTTAGGTTTAGGTTAAAGTCCCCACCGGGATAGAAAAACTTGAACACACTTTTTTTTAAACTTTATTTTTTTAAGTTGTCAAAAGTTTTTTGTAGGATACTTGCTTCAAAAGTATACTCAAATATGAACATATCACAATTAGGCTACATGTACACAATTATAGTTTAAAAAGCGTAAAATAAAATAATAATTGTTTCAGAAACAGCTATTTTTAGTGTTTTATTTGACAACAAACATAAACTTTGCTCTTTCATGTCAGAAAAGGACATGCAGTCTGGGTACATGTGGGAGGTCGTTCACAGTACAATTACATCAGTTTGTTACAGTACATTCATGTGCAAATACTCCTCTCATCAACTTCAGGGGCCTTTGTTACCAGAACTGGGTTTTCAGAGAACTCAGACCATCCTGAGAAAGATGTGTGCAACTGTGCACTTTCTCCTACCGGCACTGTGCCTAGTACCGATTTTACAGATTTTTCCTGTATGCCCTCATAGCTGATCGAATACAGTACTTTATATCAAATATTACATGAACACAATTATTTTATACATATATAGCTCTTCAAATGGTCTACGAATTAAAACGCATGCTCTTACAGATTAATACAGCCTTTTAATTACAATGCACTATTGTATTGTAAAATTTAAGTTTGGGGGCAAGTCAAATACAAACCCCAATATGTTAATGACCACTAAATAATGTTATTAAATGCCTTGAACATAACACATCTAAAGTGAAACCAATGTAACTTTTCAAGTCAGACTTCTCAACATGCACAGTAAGTACTGCGCTACATAGGCTACAGTTCAAAAATTAAAGTGCTTGCAACATAGCCTACACACACACAACATGCTATGGCCATAAAATAGTGTATAGGTTGACTCATAAATTAATATTTTTCAGTCTTCCACTCCGCTATGAACGAACAGGCTCATTAAAAGAACAGTGACCATTCCTGGGGGTAGAAAATATAATCAGTTTTCAGATAGGGCCGTTTTAGGACTTGATGAAAGGAGATGTATGGCAGCAGTGACGTACCTGCATAATCCTGTAGTGCACTCTATGCTGTCATGGCAGTAAGCTCCGTATGGTTTGAACCCCATGATTCGCCACAAAGGGGACATTCGTATCTTGCGGTGCAGTATTTGTGATGATTGAAGATCTGATCGCATCTCAGAAGTCACTAACGGCACAGTAGAGACCTAACATACATTTCAGGGTCAGTAGGTAACATATGCATTCTTTTCACATTTTATTGATTAACTGATTAATGGTAACAACTTACAATAAGGTCTCATGAACAAAAACTAATAATGAGCAATCTATTTTACAGCATTTTTTAAATCTTTGTTAACAAAAATACAATTGTTCATTGATCATGTTATTTCACAGTGTATTAACTAATATTAAAATAGTTTTAATGTCAAAATGTGTTGAAATTAGCATCAACTAACATTAATAAATGCTGTAGAATTAGTGTTTATTGTTAGCTCAGGTTAACTAATGTACTTCACTAATGTTAACAAATTATTTTTTTAAATCAAAAGATTTTCACGCCTGTCAACCCGGTGTTATGATCTTGCTATCTGTCAAATAAAGTTGTTGGAAAGAGGTGTAAACCCACCTGATGCATCAGCACTAGCAAGATCAGTGTGCAAAATCCAAATTTTGCCAGATTAAAGTGGTGCAGATTCATTTTGGTAATGCTATTCCCTTCAAAACTACGGTATGTCCGTGTGTCCAGGAGATTTGCTTAAGCTTTGCAATGACCATGTGTATTTATAACCCTGCAACATTGATCTTACCTCCCCACCCTCTCTGTCTATCTGTCTCTTCTGCTCTCTTACTATGCTTAAGGCCATGGCCAAGATAAAATCACGTGTTTAGTAAATATTTGAGAGTTTTCATAAGCTTAAATAGGCATTAATGTAATCTAGCTTCTGGGTTTGATGGGAGTAAAAAAAGAAGCGCTGCCCTAAATGTTTTAGAGATTTACAGCAGCATGCACTTTACATCATGATTGGATTGTTTTTATAATTAAATAAAGAAATAACAGCTGTATCCAACAACATTCACAGAATTGCAGCAGTATAAAAAAAAAAGAAAACATTGCATGCACCGGATCTCATATTGGGATTTTCGCATAGGAACTTATTTGAGAATGGAAAATACACAGAGGATGCTTATCTCTTTTTCATACCTTTAACATAATTTTAAAAAGAAAAGTATGTTCCAATCCATCTCTCTAAATCAATAGGTCATCAAATAGGTCATCACTCAGATAACATGTGGCCTGTTCATACTAAGGATCCTACATGCTGTTGCATCAGTCATTTCAATATGAATATATGCCTAATTAATATAATATTTAATGTATGAATATGTAATATTGCACCGGCAGAATAATGCAACATGAAAAAGGTTGCAACAGGATTTCGCTTTGTCTTGAAATTAATTACGTATGCAGTTTGTATGCAGTTTTCATTTGTCACACTATAGGACCATTTAAAATCTTCAAAATGGTGGAGGCTAAAATAAACATTTCTCTTAAACATTCATATACATTTTAGATTTAAGGGTTTAAAGTCTATTGATACGTTATTTGTCGATAATAGCATAACCAACCTCACACTGCTGAGAGGTGAAAGTTCAGCATGTGCTCCAAATGACAGAACAGTGTGATCCAGTCCAAACTGGAAAGTTCTAAAAAAATAAATAATATAGGCCCTATATTTGTTTTGCAAATCTGTGGCCTATCACTTTGTGATGTAGACTATGAGATCATGTTTTATAGAGAACCGTCTTGATACCGGTTAAAGAAATAAAACAAAGTCCATTCGGTCCATGACAACACAAAGTCCATATGGGTTCAGTAACACGTACTGTATTAACAAATGTAGTCACACACTGCGTGATCAAAAGGAGGTCGGCTCAGTCTGCACTGTCACCTACAGATGGCGCCATCGAGCCACTCATCGATCGCATGTGTGTTTACGGAAGAATATATTTGACAAAGAATTTACTTTGTAAATGTTAAGCCTTTTTTCAAAATTTACACATTTCAATTAATAGTAAAAGTCCATCAAATAAAATTGAATAATCCTTATATATTAAGAAATAAGAATTTTAAATAAGCAAAAAATATAGAATTGTGTAGGCCTATTTATTTTGTATACATTTTGTATACAATCTTAAACTTAAATTTAATAATATTGTCGTTTTTTTAATTTTTATTTATGAATCACATAAACACAATTTTCCATTTTTGTAATTTAAAATAAATTCTTAAATCATAAAGTGTATGATGGAATTTTACTATTAATTTTTTATTAATTATATGAAATTATATATTAATCACGATTAATCACATCCAAAATAAAAGTTTGTGTTTACATAATATATGTGTGTGAAATGTGTATAATTATTATTTATATATAAAAACACACACAAGCATGTATATATTTAAGAAAAAATGTATTATATTTATATATAAAATATTTATATATAATATAAATTATATAAATGTATACAGTATATACATTCAAATACTTCTTAAATATATACATGAATATTTATATAAACATAATAATTATACAGAGTACACACAAATATATTATGTAAACACAAACTTTTATTTTGGATGTGATTAATCGTGATTAATCTTTTGACAGCCCTAATATATATATATATATAGCTTTTTTAACTTTGCTTTTTACCCACATAAATAGGCCTTATGATTGCATCTTTTATATGTAGGCTAATATATTTAACGTGTACTGCTGAATGTAATGACAAGCATTTATAAATGCAAACTAGAATATAGGCAAATACATTTGTAATTACACATTTGTAATGATTAAGTAGCAATTGCTGTACATTTAAAATATCTTCATTTATTAAAAATGTATTATATTTTGGCTATAAAATATTAACTTTAAATGTAATATCAAATAACACTGCAGTTCAAATTATAATCTAGTAGCCTACATGTGCTTTGTGCCAAATCAACACTTTTTTAAAAGTACAACATTTAATTTGACAAAATGCACTTTAAAAGTGTACCTGTGTGTGTTAATACAGTCATTTAAGTCCACTCTCTTTAAGTGGACTTTTATTTCATTGATATTATCGGAATTAAATTACAAAATGTAGGCTATTACAAAAATAAATAAGAAATAATCAATAATTTAAAAAAAATACCACCAGAAAGGGCCACAGGGTTACATAACAGGTTTTATATCTATACTTTTTTGTCTGAGCTAGATAAAAGATAGATTTTGGACAGTAGTGACAAAGGCCAAATGTTATAGACATGCTTAATCAAATGCTGAAGTGTACACACACTCACACACTCTTATGTATCGGCACTCGGCTGTTGATGTCTTAATTTGTACGTCATTGGCATCGGCGTTTGAGTGACACAAGATAGCAAACAAGGTAAATGTTGACTAGTTTCACTTTAACCTAAGTACAGGCAGTATACGGCATGTTAGCATTATAAATATATTCTGTAACAGTTCAACTTGATGCCATTAGGCCACGGTTCTTAAGTTTATGAAAATTACAGCTGGTTAGCAAGCAACCCTTTTAGCTATCCTGCTAACCAGATTTATGAGTATTTTTCTGAATTTTCTAGTTCCCCATTGCTGAGGGCATGACTTCGTTTAGGAAGAGTGTTACGTACGCCTTTTTTTCTACGCCATTTTGCTGCCATTGACCATATAAACTCCTTTTTCAAGCTAGTTGGCTAAGCTAAAATGACCCATATTTGAAGTTTGCTTATGTCATTAGCTTTGGTTTAATAACTCAGATGGTAAACCTTTAATCTAATCTGCTACTTCTATTGGATACATACATGTAAATATTGGGGAAAGAAGCATTTCCTTTTACTTTTAAAGGCAGAAACTCAACAATACCTAAAAACAAGATTAAGTGTAAAAAAATAAGAAAGTTGTTTATACAGTTTTTTTTGTTGTTGCTTTATTTAACTTTATTTCTGTATTTTGTTTGTTTATAATAATGTACCCCTGGCTGTACTTGTAAACTTTTAAAACCAATAAAAAAATATAAAAAAATTGAATAAATAAATTATTAATATTTTTATTAAATTCTTAATATGACTATTGTAAATTCTATATTTAGAGTGCATCTGCTTTTTATATAAGTCCAGAATCACACAAAAAATAGAACGAAAAAGTCAAGATGTAAACTTGCAGTTACTATTCAATCTAGAAGTGCATGGTAAACGTTAATAGTTGGGTGGGTCCTGTCAAGCTTTAACTTAAATGGAGTCTCTTGTGCTCAGGTCAAAGGACATTTTCTATGTCCTCCACAGTCTGGAGGAACGATGGACAACACTGGCTATTGCAGTGAGAGCTTCAACAGCCTGCAGAGCGGAACCAGCGATGAGGACATGGTGGAGATCGCAGGAGCCACGCTGGACTTTTCCAGCACAGATGACGTGCCTCCTCTGGACCGGGACTATAGCTCATGTGAGTGCCAGATCTACCCAAACTCATGTGTTGCATTCATAGTCAAATGAGACAAAGGGGATCGTAAACTGCCCCAGTGACAATAATGATGTGGTGAGGTGACAATATGTCATATTATTTCTCCAATGTAGCTGCCACCCAGTTTTATCCTTATTCATTTTTGTTCTTTTCTTAATTTTTATTGTCATTCATGAGATTCCCATAGTTTTTTTCCCTGTCTCTCATCATTTGATATCGGTTTGGGGGCAAATGTGTAATGAATAGGTCTCCGGTGTTTGTGTGTCTGTGAGAAAATAGTGGTGAGAATTCGCTGAGGTCACAACTTTGGTATTCGCCGCCCCCCTCACAGAAATCCTTTTATCGATGAGATCAAAGTGTCCCCTTTAGTTTTTTCTATTGTAGCTAGTTTCATATTTTTACCGGTGTCAGGTTTTCACATCCATCCGTTTCCCTCGAACTTCCTCAGTGTTTGATATCAGTTGCTTTGTAGTGTCTGCTGTGTGATTGGGTACTTCCACACACTTTTTTTTCTTTTTTTTTTCTGAAATGCTGACATTTTGTGATTTTTATTTTTTCATAAACAACACATTATGGCATGGTAATTAATATATAATTTAGCATGGTTTTCTAGAAGGTAGATAATGATTAACCATAGATTGTTTTATTGCTGTGTTTTCTGTTGAGTAAGTTTATTTCCTGTTCTTGGTACTAGTAAAATCGTGAAAGTCATGTGAAGAACTGTGAACACTGGAACAGGAATGTGCGCCCCTGTAAATGTGAAGAGAAAACCGCTTAGAACTGCCATGGGTTTCCTCTGACTTATGATATAATTGACTTACTGTATAAGAATTATATAATATAAATGTTACTGCATGATCTGCTCACAAGTATACATGCTGCATTGATTGAAATGTAATGTAATGTCCTAGTATAGGATATATATTCAATAAATAATAAAAATAATAATATTCAAATATACATGGAAAATAAAGGACTGGAGCCACTGTGCAATGCAATATATTCATGAACATACACAACCATTAATGCAGGGATGCATTAAATTGTTCAAAATTGAAAGACATTTGTAATGCTACAAAATATTTCGATTTCAAATAAATGCTGTAAGTGTTCTAACTTTCCATCCATAAAAGAAACCTGAAAAAATTATCACAGTTTCCAAAGAAATATTAAGCAGCACAACTATTTCAACATTTTTAATAATAAAAATGTTTCTTGAGCAGCAAATCCACATATCTGAATGATTTCCAAAGGATCATGTGACTGGAGTAATGATTCTGAAAATTCAGCTTTGATATACTTTAAAATCACATTCACTAGTCACTGTTTTAAATTGTCATAATATTTCACAATATTACAGTTTTTACTGTATTTTTAATTAAATAAATGCAGCCTCTGTGAGGCATCTGTTTTAAAAACATTAAAGGTCCCATGGCATGGCATTTTTCTATTATTTTATAATGTTTCCTGAGGTGTACTTATATTGTTAGTATGACTTTTACATCATAAAATGTCATAATTTAGAAATAAAAGGCATTTTTTCAATACTGCTGTTTGCCCTGTGGCTGAATGCCCTGCTTCAAGAGGCGTGTCTGCTGTGAGACTTCAGTAAAAATGCCCACTGTTGTGATTGGCTGACATCTTTGTATTTTAAATGAGCGGAGGGGGCGTGGTTTAAGGTTGGTCTACGAGGCACGAGCAGGCACGAGCTGCTGCCAGAGAGACGGATGGACCTGAGTTCACTTCACATCAGTTCTCAGCATGTCTGAACTGTTGTAGTTATTAGCATATACTTCAGGTTATTAGTCTATTTCTAGTCGGAGGGACTGTCACTCATGTCAGAAAGTTAGTAACTTTAGTAAATTATGGATCAGCGCTGACTGGAGACGCGAACCGTTTACAACGATTCAGTCCGATTTGGTGAACTGATTCGGTTCACTAAAAAGAACAGGTTCAAAAGAAAGATCGTTCGCGAACCGGACATCACTAACGTACCAGAGACGGAGCTCAGCGATTGCTAACAAAGTTATTTATAGTACCTACTGAGTTATGAGAGCGCTGTCAGTCAGCGCGAGTTTATTGTGTTTGTATCTGAGAGTTCTGAATAAACACGAGTCCCAGTCACACCGAGTCCGTCTTCATCATTATTACCAACTTTGTAACACATGCAAAGTACCATTACAGCTGTCGAGATGAACGAGTTAAAAGTAAGTGTTGATAATAGCATTATTTTTAAAATAAAACAAAAGCGTCAGTGACGCGCGTTGAGTACACAGCGCAAACAAAGACACAACAGCAGTAATCGAATGTAATCCAGTTTATTGTGGGGCTAGGCTGGCTAGCCCGAATATGCTCACGCTTACCCCCCGTCTGCTTAATCTCATGCTGCGTTTGGTGCCTCCGCTGTGGGCCAGATGCAGTACTGGGGGTCGGGGATGTTGAAGGCCAACGGCCAGTGCAGCCCGAGCTTCGGCATGTGTGAGGCCGATGTTGAGCAGAAACTCATGACTGTATGCACATTTTAGAACCGGTAGACGCGACGAGGACGTACAAAAACAGATCAGAAGGAACTGAAAAAAGACTTCTGTTTTTATTTGTACATCCAAACACTGAGAAACTGCCAGCATTCACTCGTTCACAAGGAATGATCTCTCGAGCATTTGCATGGGCGTGGCAGATTCTCTGGGCGGAGGAAAGGGAGGTAACCGTTCCTGCTTGGACGTCAAACCAGGAGACTTCAGGATTGGCTCGTCTGGCCTGTCATTTTCTCAAAGGCAGAGAGAGACAGCCAGAACTCGGGTTTACACCGATCAACATTTCTATCCACTTGGGGACAATATTCAGGCTAGGGGAACTCATATTAATGTTGAAAAACCTCATAAAATGAAAATTTCATGCCATGGGACCTTTAAGACTTTAGAATGGTAGTGGTGGATGTCCATTGATGTGCACAAGACAGTTGATTTTGATTACATTATGCCAACCCTTGACTTCTGACATGAATAATTACTCGTTCAAGAAAATCAGGTTTAAGGGACAAGTGCAAATCCAGGTCTTCAGGCCCCTCTGGTCTTTAAATGTTCCAGGTAAAGGGCTCTTGTGATAATTTTGGTATTCCACCTAAGGCCTATAACTGTCACAGCTTGTTATTTATTAGCACTTTTGACCTGCATGCATAATATATCTCTTTCTTATCTGTGCAGGTGGTTCATATGCAGCTGGAGATGGGCCTAATGGGGTTCCTAAACTGATGGATTTACTAGATGAGCCAGTGCCTGGGGTCGGCACTTATGAAGACTTCAACACCATCGATTGGGTCCGGGAGAAATCTAAGGACCGAGATCGCCACAGAGAGGTGACAATACTCAGTTTAATCTTTCTAAAATATCTTCTATACTCAGAAAGAAACAAATCATCTATGTTGTGTTATCCCGATCAACAAAATACAGTTGAGCTGTAGTATAAGCTTGTCACACCATGTTTGTTCATTTGGCCACCTGCCGACTGGGTTTCTCTCATAGACTTCTCTCTTTCTCTCTTTCTGCTTAGTTGTGTTTTGAAAGACGTTATTCAGTAACAGCAGTCTGACTGAACTGGCACACTCACATGAGAACAAAACTTGAACAATGGATTGGGCTGGATCGCTGATTGATTCGCGAAATCGAATTAGCTTCATAAATGACTAATTTTTCAACGTCGACACAGTTATTGAACCGAAAAGAAACAACACTGAACTGACTCGAGCTGAATTACAACACTATTGTCTTCTGTAGAGCTGCTTATAGCTGAATTGAACTAATCATAATGGATGAGCTTTACACAGGTATTGAACTGAACTGACTTGAGCTGAATAATGACTTATGTAGAGCTGCTGTACAGCAGAATTTAAAGGGGTGGTAAAACACATTCTTTCGAAGACTTGATTGTGTTTGTGGGGTGCACTGTAACATGTGTTCATGCTTCGTTTTTAAAAAATTGCATTATTTTTCATATATTTTACCTTTATTCTACACTGCTCTGTCCCTCCTTGTAAAAACGGTCTGATGGTTTCCGGGTTCTATGAAGCCAGTCCCTCAAAAATGTGCAATGGGCTCAGATCGGTTAGCTGGCCCAGTGTGTTGTGATACGCTAACCGCCTATTGCAACCGCCAGTTCGTCGGAAATGTCACGCCCCTTACCTTTACCGGTAGACTGTGCTTTGGGTAGTATTAGAAACAATGGCGTCTATAAAACCATACCAATTTGAGCCCGAATCGGACCCAGAACATTTTAGTGAAGATGATCAATCAGAACCTGTTCAGTCCTCAAGAGTAAAGACTGCGGATCTATAGTGATCGCTACCGAATGGCACATTTGTATTTTTAGAACGGACTGTGGACCATATCCATATCGATTATAGCCAAATATCTGTCGCAAGAACTATTAACCCAAAACGAACACTAAACATTGGCTTTACTATAGTAGCCAAATCAAACAGAGAACCATGTTTAGTATGCCTGTAGATAAACAAGCATGTAGATAAACAATACACAAAAGCTCTAATCAAAGAATAATTTACACTAATTCCAAGTTTGCTGTTGAGATTTTAAAAAAGTTTGTAACGTTAGGTGTTTGTCGGATAATGTTAAGTATGAATGAGCATTTAACAAACTGGTTTGCAGAGCTAAACAGCGTTGTCATTTGTTTACTATCATACTACAACGTACAATTAACAATACGAACTATTACAGGAAAACACATTGACGAAAAACAAATCATACTTACAGGTTGTGGCCCGTAAACAGCTTCTGTTTTTAAATCCATCTTTCAGGACAAGCCGTTGTGTGAATCCTTCATTGAACTCGCGAATATTGTTATAGATATAGATATATCTGCTGCAAATGCGACCTGTTCCCCTCTGTCTCATACACACATGCATATAACATGTTGTATGTTAAACGCACTGCAACGCACCCCCGTCCCTAGGAAGGCTGAACAAAGTGGACCTGCAATCCAGGTGAAAATAACAGCGTTTCGTCGGCATTGCGGCAACAACACTCCAGCCTACTAACTATACCACAACAACTGTTCCCCACAGCAATACAAAATGGCCTCTCCCCCTTATTTAATATTCTCAGAGGAGGGGTTTATGTAAATATTGGGACTGGTGATGTCAACAACCCTGGAGGAATGTGTAGTAGTCCCTACTGGCCATTTGCTGTAGTCCTTAGAAATTGATTTCTTTAAAAGCAAATATCTTCCTTTGCTTTAAACTTTGAACGGTGTAACTTTGCAGATGTTGTTTATGCTCAAACAGCAACATTACACACAAGCTAAAGTTATAAAAGTGAAATTGTGTTTTACCACCCCTTTAAGTTTGTCTCATAATTGAAGTTTGCATCATTGATTCTGTTACTTTTCTGTCTATTACAGTGAAGCTGCTTTAAACCAATCTGTATTATATAAAGCTCTATATAAATAAAGGTGACTTGACTGTCAGTGATCTTCAATTTCTCTACATGTTAGATTGCTTCCAAGAGTAAAGAGTCAACCTGGGCTCTGATGAAAAGTATCAGTGATGCCTTCTCTGGCTGGCTTCTCATGCTGCTCGTGGGACTGATGTCAGGTTGGTTCGTCTCTATAATATTAAAGCAGAAGTATCATGAGTGATTATAGAGCTCCAATCACACATCGCAAACACATGGCTCTAGCATGTGCTGTATTTGATTCCAGGTGCCCTGGCTGGTGGGATCGACATCTCTGCCCACTGGATGACAGATCTGAAGGAGGGAGTGTGTCTAAACGGCTTCTGGTTTAATCATGAGCACTGCTGCTGGAACTCCAATGAGACGACCTTCCAGGAGAGAGACAAATGCCCTCAATGGAAAAGCTGGGCAGAGCTCATCGTCGGCACCAATACCGGCCCTTTCGCCTACATCATGAATTACCTAATGTATGTGTCCTGGGCGCTGCTTTTCTCCTTCCTGGCTGTGTCTTTAGTCAGGGCCTTTGCCCCATATGCATGTGGCTCTGGAATACCTGAGGTAAGCTAAATAATTGTACTGCCTGTATAATATTTAATCTTGCATTTTGACACACAGGCTGTTGCATTGCATTGCTATGTTGCATTGCATTGCTATGTTGCATTGCATTGCTATGCAATAAAGTATTGACCACTGTTAAAATGTCCCAATTTTTGTTTGACACTCTAGATCAAGACCATCTTGAGTGGGTTTATCATCAGGGGTTACCTGGGTAAATGGACTCTTATGATTAAAACCATCACCCTAGTGCTGGCTGTGTCTTCTGGACTCAGCCTGGGAAAAGAAGGGCCTTTGGTCCATGTGGCCTGCTGCTGTGGCAACATCCTATGCCACCTCTTTACCAAGTATCGCAGGAATGAGGCAAAGAGACGAGAGGTAATAGTAGATTTTTATGATCGATTCATTTCCACCCATTCTATGTCTGAGAAATGTGGCTTTAAAGGGATAATTCACCAAAAAATGAAAATGATCACATAACTTATCCTCAAGCCATCCTAGGTGTTTATGACTTTCTTCTTTCAGCCAAACACAATCGGAGTTATATTAAAACATTTCCTGGCTCTTGCAAGCTTTTTAATGGGAGTGAAAAGAGCCTGAGTCCAAAAAAGCACATCCATCCATCCATCATAAAAAGAATCCATACGGCTCCAAACGATGTGTTTTTGTAAGAAAAATAGCCATATTTATAACTTTATAAACTATAATCACTAGCTTCCGGCAGAAGAGTGACCTCTGACCCGACGCATTACATATTGACGAAGGATAGAGCAAAACAAAACAACGGTCACGAATTAGGAAGTCTAATACAATCATTTTTTTAGGAGAAATGTCAGAGGAGCTTAAATTTGTTGCTCAGCCCTGTTTGTTTGAACCGTGAGAGGCGTCGACTCTTACCTAAGCTTATGCTACATCCGTGCTTTTTGGAGCTTCAAAATCTCAGGCTCTATTCACTCCCATTATAAAGCTTGGAAGAGCCAGGATATTATTTAATGGCTCGTTTCCATCGAGCGGTGTGGTACGGTTCAGTACAGTACTGTACGATTCGGGACCGCAAATCCTGATCCAGCTTGTGTTTCCACCACCAACAGTACCCTTACTTGATAGGTGTGGTGAAGCGATCGACTTCATTCTCGTGCAAAGAGGAAAGTGACACAGTAAACAACAATGGAGGACATACAGCAGATCTTGTTCCTGGTTCTCGGCATATGGCTGTTGTCACAAGAAGAAGACGCGCATTGTTTGAGCCAAGGCTGCAGGCTTTAAGGAAAAACACAGCTGAAAAAGCATGCGCAAGTGACGATTCTCTGTCAACCAATCAATGTTCTGCAGTCTAGCTTCACCTTTAGTACCAGTCTACTGTGCTACGTACCCCAATGGAAGGGTGCCAAAAAAGTGGTATGGTTCGGAATTAGGGTACCATTCACAACTTCTGACAATGGAAACGGCAAAAACTGTATACCGTACCGCTCAGTGGAAATGAGCCATAATATAACTCCGATTGTGTTCGGCTGAAGGAAGAAACTCATATACTCCTAGGATGGCTTGAGGGTGAGTAAATTATGGGATAATTATCATTTTTGTGTGAACTATCCGTTTAAGAAATACCCTTGTCTGTCATATCCAATATAATTCGAACTAGAGCCCTGCACGGGCCTCAACTAGGCCCTAGCCCGGCCCTGGCCCGAGACGCTGAGGCCCTAGCCCGGCCCGTATCCGACAGCTCATCAAAATTATCAGCCCGAGTCCGACTGGACCCCGTTTATTTTATTTTATTTATTTTTTTATTTTTTTTATCCTCCCTATTACACATTAGTTGCAGCCATTAAAATAGTTCTGTTTTGTTTTTAATGTCAAAGCAGTTATATTTCGTTTTGTTTCTTTATTAAGTTAATTTAGAAAAATGTTTGAAGCATTTTGTTGTTTGTTAAATTAAAGTTTTTGTTCTTTAAAGTGACGACCAAGCGACCAGCAGGCCGACAGTGAGTTAACCCAACGCTTTAGCCTCTCAAATCAACACTTGTCAAAGTAGTTAGGCTATATTTCATTTCTTTTCTTTATTAAGTTAATTTAGAAAAATGTTTGAAGCGTTTTGTTATTTGTTAAATTAAAGGTTTTGCTTTTTAAAGTGATGACCAAGTGGCCAGCAGCCGGCAGTGCCAACGCTTTAGCCTCTCAAAACAACACTTGACTTGTCTTGCTTATAAAATCCATATAAAACACTTAAAGGTACCGTTCTTCGTGTCTTTTTGAAGCTTTGATTGTGTTTACAGTGTGCAATATAACATTTGTTCATGTTTCACGTGTAAAAAAAACAGTATTTTTAACACAATTTACTTATCTGTATACCGCTGTATTCACTGTCCTGAAAACGGCTGATGAGTTCCTTTATTCTATGAAGTCCCTCCTTCAGAAATACGTAACGAGTTCTGATTGTGCCAGCGGTTCCCGTGTTGTGATTGGACAGCAGCTTAGCGAACGTGGCCCGGTTCCTGTGTTGTGATTCGACAGCAGCTTAGCGCATGTGGAAAGGTCACGCCTCTTAACGGGAGATATATATGCGCTTAATGATCTCTACAGCGTCCCTGGGAAAGCCAAACAAAGGTGATTTGACTCCGGAATGAAAATAACAGCGTCTCTACGACATGGCGACAAACACACTGAAACGCAGCACTTCCTTTTCTCCACGCGACACGTCCTCTTCTCCACGTGGGACAGCAACAAGACCACGCCCTCTTTTTTCGCGTATTCTTGTGGGCGGAGGTTAGTCTGTTCTACTGTTCTACCGACGTCATTTATGTAGGAAGTACCAGGATGTAGTCCAAGCCAGCCGTTCGCTGTAGGCTTTGAAAGGGAACTTCTGTTAAATAAAATATCTCGCTTGGCATTGAACTTTGAGCTTTATAATTTTACAGGTATTATTTATGCTCTAACAGCAACATTACACACTAACTAAAGTTTGAACAGTGGGATCACGAAGAACGGGACCTTTAAAGCATCATTTAAACGTTTAGCCTACTATAACCACCATCACAGTAAAAAGGCATTTTTGACAAGATGAGGCAGGCAGATCGCAACGGCGCGCGCAAACGAAACGGGCTACACAATCTAAAAAAATAAAAAAAACATGCTGGTTGTCTTACCTTACACCTCTCCACGAAATGAATATAAAACCCGATTCAATTCCCGCGCTATATGCACATTTAACGGAGTTCATATCAACATAAGCAACCGATATGAGCATTTTATTCATCAGCTCATTTCAACATCAAAGACCACATTATGAGAACGAGCGACCTAAACACTGGTAAGAGCCTTTAGTCTCATTAGTTTTAATGAAGATTGTTGTGTTTTTGAGCATCTAAGACTTAGCTTATTTTCAGTTTCACTTGTGGCAGTTTGCATGTTGGCTTGCTTTACTCATTTGCGGCGATGCGTGTTGCATAGCGCCGTCCTCTAAACACTGTGCGAGTCAGTCTTGACAGTTGTGGACTCGCAATATCATGGTCTCATGTTGTTTGCACCAGCGCAGCACATCTCATTGTTTCTTTTAATTATTGAATGTCTAAAATATAAAATTAAGGAGAAGCCTAAAAAGGCCCGAAGCCCGGCCGGCGTTTGAGGTATGATGGGAAAATTGGCTCGAACCCCTGCCCTAGGGGCGTAAAAAAGTTGGGGCCCATCGGGCTCGGGCAGAAATGCAGGGCTCTAATTCGAATTTCCCTTATTACTATGATCCCTGTTTTAAGAAGTAAAGCACTAACTTCTATCTCCCATCTGCCTCTTTCTATAAATAGAGTGGCTCTTTGGGTCATTTGTTGTGTTACATTTTTGCGGCCTGCCACTAGGGACATTCCGGTTGCCTGTTTTTGTGGCTTTATGTTTTAAACATTACTCATTGTAAGAATGTTTTTGTTGAGATCATGTAGACGAGACCAAACATAAGATAACGGTTTATATTTACATCTGAGGCCTTTGCTGATCCAAGTCTTTTCTGTGATAAGCTTTGTATATTGCTTCACTTGCATCTTTCTTCTCTGTGTGTGTTGATTAGGTTTTGTCTGCCGCAGCAGCCGTTGGTGTGTCAGTAGCGTTTGGCGCACCGATCGGTGGCGTTCTCTTCAGTCTGGAAGAGGCAAGCATTCTCCTAACTTCTGTTTGCATACTCTCAACAGTATCTAGTGACATTTTAATGAGCATAATCCCTCTCACTTTTCTCGTAGGTGAGTTATTATTTCCCCCTGAAGACGCTGTGGCGCTCTTTCTTTGCTGCATTGGTGGCGGCCTTCACCCTTCGCTCCATCAACCCGTTTGGTAACAGCAGGCTGGTGCTCTTCTATGTGGAGTTTCACTCTCCTTGGCATTTGCTGGAGCTCATACCCTTTGTCTTGTTGGGCATTTTCGGGGGAATCTGGGGAGCTTTCTTCATCCGTGCAAACATAGCGTGGTGTCGCCGGCGTAAGACCACGCGGCTGGGTCACTACCCTGTCCTGGAGGTGCTGGTTGTTACGGCGGTCACAGCTCTGCTGGCGTTTCCCAATAGCTACACGCGGATGAGCACCAGTGAGCTGATCTCTGAGCTGTTCAATGATTGCGGCCTGCTGGATTCCTCACAGCTGTGTAACTACGCCAACGTGAGCGTCACCAAGAGCAACAGCGACGCTCTGCCTGACAGGCCAGCGGGACATGATGTCTACACAGCCATGTGGCAGCTGTCACTCGCCTTGATCTTCAAGATGCTCATCACTGTGGTGACCTTCGGCATGAAGGTACTGGGTCAAAGCCATCCATCATCCATCCTATCTTCCTTTCTTCCTTCCATCATTCATCTATTCATCCATCATATCATCCTTTCATCTATCCATGCATCCTTCCTTTCATTATATTTCTTCCTTCTATCCTTTATCTTCCTTTTTCCATCCCTAAATCCATCATAAAGCTCTTCTTCAATTCCTCCATCCATTTCTTTCTTTCTGTCTTTTTCTGTTCTTCTTTCTTTCTTTCCATCCATTAATCTATCCATGCATTCTTCCTTTCATTATATTTCTATCTTCTATCTTTTATATCTTCCTTTTTACATCCTTCCATCACTCATAAATCTCTTCTTCCATGTCTCCATCCATCTATTTCTTTCTGTCATCTTTTTTCTGTTCTCTTTTCCTTCCATCTATCCATTTCATTCTTTCTTTCTTTCATCCTATCTTCCTTTCCTCCATTATCCATCCATCCCTCCCTCCATCTCCCTTTTCAAATAGTTTGATGTTTTACACAGGCTGTTTTCTGTACTGTCGTCTCCTGTGTGTTCCTTCAGGTGCCTTCTGGTCTCTTCATCCCTAGTATGGCTGTGGGAGCGATTGCAGGCAGGCTGCTTGGTGTGGGAATGGAGCAGCTGGCATATTACCACCACGACTGGGTAATCTTTAGAGGCTGGTGCTCACCTGGAGCGGACTGCATCACCCCAGGCCTCTATGCTATGGTCGGCGCTACTGCCTGCTTGGGTTAGAATCTATTCAAATCTATTCAAACTGTCTTCTGTCAAAAATGTGCCATTAGTGGTTTGTCCAGGTGCCCTTTTCCAGGCCTGTCTCTCTTTCATAGGTGGTGTGACCCGTATGACCGTATCTCTGGTGGTCATCATGTTTGAGCTAACGGGTGGTCTGGAATACATCGTGCCTCTCATGGCTGCCACCATGACTAGTAAATGGGTGGCAGATGCTCTCGGTCGAGAGGGCATCTATGAGGCTCACATCCGTCTCAACGGCTACCCCTTCCTGGAGTCTAAGGAGGAGTTCAGCCACAAAACGCTGGCCATGGATGTGATGCGACCTCGCCGTAGCGACCCCCCACTCTCCATAATCACACAGGATGGGATGAGCGTGGAGGAAGTTGAGTCGCTCATTGCTGAAACATCATACAGTGGGTTCCCTGTGGTCGTCTCACATGAGTCTCAGAGACTTGTGGGCTTTGTGCAGCGCAGGGATCTGGTCATCTCCATTGGTAAGAGTTTACAGCTTTAGGTGGATTTTTATATGAGGATCTTTCTTATGACGTTTTCTGACCACATTTGCCTTGTTCTGAAGCAGGGACTTAATTTGTTACAATGTTGCAGATTTGTATGGGTTCGGTTCATTTTCACAAGGCAACATTTTGTCTTCATGCAAGTCATACCATGACTGTCCTCTCATTGTTCAGAGTACACCTGTATATATTCCAGGATTCTGCTCATAGCGGTATCCATCAAGATGGATTAACAAGCTACACACTTTCTTTACACACACTTTTACGAATGTATATAAGTCTTCATTCCCACTCTAACAGATAACATTTACAGTTGCAAGAAAAAGTATGTGAACCGCTAGCAGAATCTGTGAAAATGTAAATGAACCTTTGATTCGCAATACGGTGTCATTACCTGGATGATCGACAAATGTTTTTTTGTTTTGTGATGGTTGTTCTTGAGTCTGATCATTTAAACTACCCAACGATCTTCAGAGAAATCCTCCAGGTCCTGCACATTCTTCAGTTTTCCAGCCTCTTTTTCATATTTGAACCCTCTCCAGCAATGACTGTATGATTTTGAGATCCATCTTTTCACACTGAGGACAATTGAGGGACTCAAACACAACTATTAAAAAAGGTTCAAACATTCACTGTTGCTCCAGAAGGAGAAACAACGCATTAAGAGCCGGGGACAGGGGGGAAACATTTGAACAGGATGAACAAATTTGTATTATTTTGTTTAAATATAATTTTTTTCATTTAGAACTGCCCTTCAGAAACAAAAGAAGATACTTACATGTTTCCCGGAAGACAAATTAAGTACAATTTACCTTGATTTTCAAATTCAATAGGTTTTCACCCCCCGGATCTTAATGCGTTGTGTTTCCATCTGAAGCATCAGTGAATGTTTCAACCTTTTTTAATAGTGGGGTTTGAGTCCCTCAATTGTCCTCAGTGTGAAAAGATGATCTCAAAGTCATACAGTCACCGCTGGATTTTTCTGAACATTGGCTGGATTAACTGCTCAGGACAAACAAGTGACTCAAGAACAGCCATCACGATACAAAAAAACAGCCGTGGAACATCCAGGTAATGACACAGTATTAAGAATCAATGGTTCATAAACTTTTGAATGGGGTTATTTTAGGGTTGCAACGACGCGTCATCGATGACGTCGACTACGAAAATACGTCGACATGAGTGAAATGCGTCGATGCATCGGCATCACATTATTTACGTTCTAGAATAGAACAGATCTAGAATAATGGCGGCTTCTGCTCCTGGGCATAGTGAAAATGATAATTTATCATATAAAGCCAGACCGCGACATTCCAAAGTGTGGGAGTACTTTAAACAGAAGCCGAATAAAACTGTGCTGTGTTTGCTCTGTAACGCCGGTCTCACACTGCACGTGGTGGCAGACCAGAAGCTGTGCGCGTCCGTTGGGCTTTCACACTGCCAGTGTTCGTCTCGCGCAGCTGAACCGTGGCGTGTGTGTTGCAAATACACAGACGAATATTGTCCATTTGGTCACATTTTCCGGTGTTCTTCTCCGACCCTTTTATTTATTATGGGCTGCATATATCTGCTTCAAATGCGACCGGGTTCCCCTCTGTCCCAAACACATATGCATAATAAAATGCTGTATATAGGTAGTTTACATGATTAAAGTAAGATTAAAGTTAAGATATGCCTCTAGTTTTAATCATTTAAATGTGTCTTTGAAGTTTGGGCAAAAACTTCTGGCAGCTTTAGTCGTTTATGCACATGTATTTCTGCAAAATAGATGACTAGTTATAGCCTACATTAAAACTATGCTGAAAGCTCCTGTATGTGAACCTTTTGCAGATAAATACAAGTGCATTTTCGTTTACTATTGACACAAATCAATAAGTAAATCAACTATTATAGTAAACAACTTTTCCTAATTTGGCCTAATACATTTTATGATGAATAGTATCATTAGTTATACATAATGTTTAAAATGCTTCTTGTGTTCATATATTTCATTATAAAATGGCTTAAGTACACTACCCTTCCTGAAATACAAATAATATTGTCATCATTCATTGATTTCATGTTAAAATAATATACAAATTCACTACCCTCTTTGAAATACAATAATCAGTAAAAAAGAATCATCAGATGAAGCTGGAAAAATAATCCTTAGATTAGTCGACTAATCGAAAAAATAATCGCTAGATTAATTAAAAATGTTTGTCTTGTGGACAATATCTAAACATTTTTTATGTAAAATATCTTATTCAGGACAGTAAATAAAAAAGAACATGCATTTTGTATGATCTCTCTCTTATTTAGTTAAGATTATTCACATTTTAACAGATTCGGCAAGCAGTTCACATACTTTTTCTTGCAACTGTAAGCAATTAGAGGACAGTTTAAGATTAAATAATGTGCTCATTGACAGAATCAGACACTGCTGCTTTTTATGTGATGTATTTTCCATTATGAATTTTGATACAGTTTGGTTCATGATCTGTTGGGTTAGATTTCATTCTCACCACAAGCAAACCACTCCAGAGTTTGCTTTCAGTTGGGCCGAGACCACCCTGTTCAGGCGATCTCAGAACGATTGTTTTGGTGCGGATCTGACCCAATTGGCGTGTTTATATATGTCAAAAATAACCAAACTGAGGGAGGAAACATGCCATGTTTCTGAAACAAATGCCCTTAGGTCTTTGACTATGCTTACCGATGATGAGCAGATCTTTGTAGTTTAAAAAAGTAGTTCACCAAAAATAAAAATTCTATAACCTTTTACCTTTTATGTTGTTCAAAATCTGTATGACTTTCTTTCTTCTGCAAGACACCAAAGTGTTTTTTGTTCATACAATGAAAATCAATGGAGTCCAAAGTTGTTTTGCACCTCATTTTAATTCAAAAACGGTGAAACATTCTTTAGAATATCTTTTCTTTAGCAGTTCCACAGTAGAAAGACATACAGGTTTGGACCGATATGAGGGAATTTTTTTTGTGAACTATCCCTTTAGTTGCTTTATTATTACGGGCCTCATGTGAATTATAGGTCTCTCATGAGAGGGTTTATTATTCTGTTTTCCTCTGGCAGAAAATGCTCGTCAGCGGCAGGAAGGTGTGGTCAGCGCCTCCCGAATTTTCTTCACTGAATACACACCTCCACAGCCACCCAACAGCCCTCCCCCGTTGAAGCTTCGTGGTATCATGGATCTTAGCCCGTTTACCGTCACAGACCACACTGCCATGGACATTGTGGTGGACATCTTTCGCAAGCTGGGTCTGCGCCAGTGTCTCGTCACTCACAACGGGTAAAAGCTTGGTTTGCTTAGCTCATCAGTTTTATAGTTTATAGTGTGTCCATTATTTACATGCAGCAAAAATTTTGCACATCACATAGATTCGGGTAAGCTCCAAAATAATTATCTGTTCCTGTTTTCCCACAGGCGATTGCTGGGCATCATCACCAAAAAAGACATTCTGAAACACATGGCCCAGATGGCCAACCGAGACCCTGACTCTATTCTCTTCAACTGAAGTGCCAGACGGGCTGTTATGAAACACCAGCCAGTTTGAAACAACCAACTGGGCAGGAAACACCAGTCTGGCCAAACGATTTGCACTACAGAACTGTCAGTACTGGATTATCGCCCATTCACACTGTGAATCCATTTGTAGGGCCTCATTGGTGCAGGTGCTACAACTGCAGGATGGAGAACCTTCAGCAGTGTTCTATGCACTCCAGTAAATAGCTTATAAGGTGGGACTGAGTGAAACCAAGTCTTGGTGTTTGCAAATAGCCAACCTATCATAACATATCAAAGCATCACAACATATCACAATATATACACCTCACAGACGAAACAGTTGAAATCATAACATTTTGTAGCATAAATGGATCTACCTTGGATCGTCCATGTCTTCATCTTTCCGATTTTAAGAGACATTCTTGTGTATGTCAAGAGGAAGTCACAAGCAATCAATGATATCAGTGATATCAATCAGTGCATATTTCCCAAGAGTTCTCCTACCTTCCACTATGTAATGGATGTTAATCATCAGGTAAAACCATTATTTGTTGTTTACATGTTCATGCACATTTTTTGTCTTTTTTTTATTTTTAATTTGTTTAAATGAGCACTTGCAAGTATTCCTACATCTAAAAGCTTTCGGCTAATTGTTATCAATTAGTTTTTTTCAATTAGTAGAGTGTTAACAGTTTATGAGTCTGATTCAGTTTCCTTCACTACAGATTTTCTTTAATCACTCATAAGCAGCACTGTGTAGTTTCTGCCAAGAGATGGCGCATTATAAGACTCATTCTGTACATGTTCTAATATTATATGCACTTTTCAAAATTACAACTTCATTTTTACACTACCATTCAAAAGTTTGGGGTTGGTAAGATTTTCCATGTTTTTGAAAGCAGTGACTTATGCTCATCAAGCCTGCATTTATTGGATATTTCTATTTGAATATATTTGAAAATATAATTTATTCCTGAGATGGCAAAGCTGAATTTTCAGCATCATTTCTCCAGTCTTCAGACATCATTCTAATATGTTGATTTGCTGCTCACGAAACATTTCTTCTTATTATTTATGTTGAAAACAGTTGTGCTGCTTAATTTTTTTTATGGAAACCTTGATACATTTTTTTGAGGAACGTGATGAAGTTCAAAAGAACGGCATTTATTTGAAATATAAATCTATTAACATTTATGGATGTCTTTACAGTCACTTTTGATCAGTTTAATGCACCCCGGCTAAATAAAAGAATCATTTTCTTTTTTTTCTTTTTTTAAGTCTTCCCGACCCCAAACTTCTTAACAATAGTATATGTGGTTATTAAGCATTGAGCTCTTAATACCACTGTTAAAACCACAGAGTATGTTGCATTTCCCTATGCAAGTTAGGTTTCCATGATTTCTGGACAATATGAACATGCAATTGATGCAAATGCATTACATTATATACCGTTAAGTCAGTAAATATAAGTCAGATTTGCCCTTCTGTTAGCACACTCTCTAATTATCCATTCATTAACATTTTCTGAGGCTTGACTTAATGGTATGCAAGTTTTCTCCATTAACAAATGCTGCTTGTATGTATTGCATGTACCAATTTTATTCCTATCACATGCACGTCCAAATGTAACCCAAGCATGCAAAATGTAGTCATCTGAATTGTGTAATTTCATGATATGCATACAAGCCTAGATGTTTCCATTTTAATGTTAAAGCCTGCATCTGTCTGGTTCAACCTCTTTTAATCATTTGAATTTCTCTGCTAGCCTACCACACCATTCTATGTTAATTCACAGTGAATGCTAAGACCATTATAAACCGTACTTGAAACTCCTCCGATGGCTCATTAGCTTGGTTGGTTCTCAATCCTTAGATAACTTCCACAGTATTTCCATTTTTTATCAAAATGTCATTTTTAAAAAATGAAGGGCCACTTTATTATTAAGAACATTTTAGAGCATTGTGTACTAATTTTTGTTGAAAAAATATGTAATGGTAGCCTGAAATCATTTGTTGGGTTCTTTGTACTCATTGTTTTAATTATGTAAACTTTTTTTTTTTAATGTCAGCATTATCAATTAGTGTTAGATATCAATGTCACATTGTCATTGTAATTTATTCATAAGCACTACATGAAATATAATTACATGTAACATGCGCTTCAGTGTTTCTTTTCAGTGTGGATTGTGAGATTCAGTGATTCATTTTTTTCTTTTGTTGTTTCTCGAAATTACTGAAAAATGTTTTCCCTGGATGAGAATTGAGACCTTGATATTAACAGGCTACACTCATGCCCTGGGTATTTAAGTTTGGAGTAAAAGCAAAAAAGGACATTATTTGACTTTTTTTTTGAGAATATGAGTCATGTGATGTCTCACTCTTAATCTTACCACATGTTGACTAGATTATTTGCTAGACTTTTACTTCAGACACAAGTTCATGACACGTTTGACTCATACTACAGTATGGGTGGCTTAGTGCAACAAACTAACTTCCTTTAAACGGAGACTTCTCGTCTGTGAGTGGTCACGCTTCTTTTAGGAAAGAATGAACAATATAAACATAACATTTATTAAAAAGAAAAAAACAAACAGGAGAAGATTATTAATCTGGCATGGTTTGTATGTGCTTTTAGTAGCAGCTTGCACAAAGTTTTGTGCATTTGTTCAAGGTAAAACGTCTTAATTTAAATGAATTATTTAGGCTTTTTATGTGGTTAAATAGTGAAGGTCATTGTCATCATTTTCAGGTCTTCCTAATGTTAAATGTTTTGGTCTTGTCTTCACAAAGCCCTCACGGATTTGCTCATGATCTGCTCATTCAAATGGGAGTTCAGAGGTCATCACTCTTGCTGCTGAAGCCTAAATGTCCGTATAAAAATCAGCCCATGAAGGTCAAATGGTCTTCCATCTCAGACCACAATAACAAGATGGTTTTCAGAATAATTAGTGTTTTTGAACCCATCAGATGGTGGAGTATCTGTGCTTCCCTCTCTTCATGGTTCCCATGTGGGGCCCTCAGACAAGAACAATTTCCTTTCCCTTGGAATGAGACCACAAGCCCCAACTGGGTCCCTCAGAGGTCAAACAGGAAGGCCCCAAAGTAGCTGGAGGAGTCTTCTGCATACACAGCTGTGGGAGAGGACACGGAGATGAAGATCTCATCGCCCGCACGAAGTTCAAACAGGCCGCCCTGGTAGATGGAGTGAAGGGCGTTCTCGCTGTCTGGAGACCAACATTTGGTGCCCACACCCTTCAGGAGCTGAATAGGGCGAGCATAGGCAGTCTTCTTGTAGACACACTGCACCACCTGGTGGCTGACAGAACCAGAGTGGTAATTGTCAATAGAGAGGGTGAGATAACGGAAGTAGACTTGGGCGTACAGGTAGTAGCGGCCTGCGTGAGGAATACGCAAGCGGCCGTTGGACACAGTCATGTTGTGCAGGTGGGAGCCAAAACTCTGGTTCCCCCAGGAACGAACGGGATGGCGACAGGACTGGTGAAGGTCGGTCTGGGGGGTTAAGGATGTTGTACCTGGTATAGTAAGGAAGAAGATGCAAAAAAAAAAATTTTTTATCACCTCAGTGTACAGAAACATTGTTCATTCCTGCTTCGGCTGAAATTTGTTTGTGACCACAAAGCATTTGTTGAACAAAGTAAGAGATTTCCTATTGGTAGTGGTTTGTTAAGATTGTTTCCAGAAGGACGAGGGATTTTTTTATTTTTTGCTGACTTAAGTAAAGGCCTCTGTAATACACACACCCAACCATCCTGGCAAACTCACCCTGCAGTCCACTGTCTCTGAGAGTAAGATGAGCTGACGGCCGTGGGCTGCCAGTGGTGAGTATTTTTGTACGAGGAGGGATAGCGACTCTTTCTGAAAAACACAGTAAAGAACAAAGAGTGAACAAGTCAACAAAGCAACCAAACAACTCATATAAAGTAATTTAAAAAATATAGACTACTGAATTTTAAAAGAGACTAAAGGTTAGTTCAGGCAAGAGTAAAAAGTATTCTTCAATCGATGAGGACAACAATTCCTGTTGTTTCATGTTACCTTGAAAGGTGTGTTTTGAGATTATGTTTTCTGTGACCTAAAAGAGAGCAAAAAAAAAAGAATGTACTAAAATGCATTAAAAGAGCCATGTTTATACTGAAATTTCTGCCACATTCAAGTCCATGTCACGAAAGACGATCCAAACTACTTTCTGGAACGGCGGAATGGAACAATAACATTCCACAGATGAGAGAGAACAAGCTTCATTTCTTTTGATTTAGTTGGAGCTCATTTTCTGACTCCAATAGGCCAAATCAAACATTTAATATATCTGTCAATCACAAAATCTGTACCACGCTTTGTGTCATTCTATAATTTTAAGCTCTTAAAGAACACTGGCTGATAAAATTTTGTGGATGCAGCATCGCACAAAATCAAAAATGATCAGCTATTGTACAATGCGCTATTCACAATCAGCCATGACTGATTTATCCAGTGCCAGGGGATTACGGAGATAAGGTGAGAGGTATTCGGGTAGTCATGCAATCTCAATATGGCCATCCACATGAGGGCACCCACACCGTGTTAAATAAAACAACTTTTATTAGGTTATTGATAAGACTGGAGTCTTATCTTTTTCAAATATACTATTAATTCTTAAACTTTAAAAATAAAAAAGACTGAGTGCACCTTTAACGCTCACCCTTTCCTCGGATCATTTTGACCTGAAACTCTTTTCTTTTTTTTTATTGTTTTAATTGAGTGTTCATTGGAGTGGTCCAAGACCTTGGGACTTTTGTCGCATTTGAACCACGAATACACACAATTTTTTTTTTTGAAGTTTAAAAAGTTTTGAAGTTTAAAAAAGTAACAAATCCTTCCCTTGCGGGTCAATTTGACCCCCTTAAGAATTACTGAAATGCCAGGAATGCTTCAGTACACTTAGAAAAACCTAAAAATGCCCAAAATTCAAAACTCAAAATGCTAAAACTTTACCAAATAATTATTTGATAATGTCTACATGTGTATCTGAATGCATACTGAAGAAAAACTGACTTTAGGACCCAGCGGAACAGCTCATTTGTTACATAATATAGAGCTATAAGGCCATCTATTGGCAAGAGTCATGAAATATCATGTTATGTTATCTTTTTTCACAAGAGGTCGGCAAAGACACAGACAATGTAAGATATTTTGAGGTGAATTAAAAGGGTTATGCATCAAATTGTTATTTTGAATTTAAGTTTAAAGAATGTGCTTACATTACTATTTATTTATTGATAAAATCTAGTAATTTAAATGTAAAAATAACAAAAAGTGAAATTAAATGAAATAAGCTTTCTGGGGGAAAAAAAGTATCATTTTAGTGCTTCGGGTTATTTTGACCCGCGAGGGAAGGATTTGTTAGAAAGTGCAAGGGACATAGTTGACTGTAAATCGCTTATACATGACCAGAAATCTGTTGTAAATAAAGTTTTTAGAGGAAGCAATGCTGAATGTGTTTGTGTGTTGATTCCCAGGGTTTTGTGGTTTTCTGCAGCTACTCTCCCACTGGTCTTGTGCATATCCAAAGGGTCCAAATGCCATTGAAAATGCCATAAATAGACTAATTCCCATTACTACAGTAGACATATGTGATAAGAAGCAGAGCATGCTTTTGATACATTTGCATGTTTAACGTGCTTTCATGTCTAAAATAATGATATACATAACATCTTTGTGCGGTTTCCAAGCTTGGCAAAAGGTTCAAAGCAAATGTCTGGAAGAAATACATCAGTCAAATTTGTGATGTTTTATTAACAAATTTCAGGAGGAGCATGTCCAGATAATTAAACCAGTGGAGCACATATCAATTTAAGTTAATCAATTTAATTAACGATAAGAGGTGTATATATGCCGCAGATTTACCTTCTTTTTGTTGACAGTTTTTTAGCATCCCTCTACCACCCCATCTCCTCACTTTGAATTAATAAACTCTTATTAGACGTCAACACAATCCATAACACAATGCAGTCTAGTTCTAGACTATCACCATCACAGGGGGATACTCTGGGTCCGGGCCAAAATTCAGAGCCTGATGCCCTCGCCCCGAACAGCACGCCAAATACGCATAATCTTTACTCTATTTAATTTGATGTAAGTGTGAACTCATGAAATGTTTTAACTAAGAACCTCTACGTTTCTTTGCATGTTTTATCAAGAAATGTAGTATCTGTTTACCTTGGAGATGTAGGCTTTGAGTCCTTCAGCTAGTTTAATGCACGGCTCCCCAAAGAGCTGAACCAGGTTATCAGGTACATCCTGTTCTTTCTCCATAGCGTTCAGAAGACCAAGACATCTCAGCTCCTCCACCACACCTTCTGTCCGAGCCTGTCAATGACACCCATCTCAATTCAATAGTCTCCTCATGTGAAAAAAACTTTCTTTCTCAGGAATACATAACAAAACTTTCATAACTCAAATATGAATTTATCTCTGAAGCACATGTGCATACATGCCAGTTTCTGATTTGCTACGGCAGTCAGATGACATCACAAATTTCCCCTTCTCAGAGAACCAGGTTACATACGTAACCTGAGATGTTCCCTTTCGAAGTGGAACTTCAAAGCTGCATCATAGTGTTGACGCTATAGGAACGTTAATACCCATTGTAGGGCTGGGAGATATGGCTGAAAACTGTATCATGATATAAGTGTTTCATATTGGTCGATATCGATAATTATTGATATGTTTTATGACCCATTTAAAATAAGGACCAGGAGAAAAATATTTTACATTTAATCATTTTTATTTTAAACTTAATCTTCCTCTGATTATAATCCACTCAGTTATAAAGGCAGAAATGTCAACACAACCATGGAAAACACTCATATAGTTAACATATAAACACAAGTCTAAAATCACAATGAACACTTAATTATCTCTTAACATTAAGGTGCAGTACCTCCATTATTTCTTTGTAACGGTTACCGTTTCGATGCTTTGTCATAAGGCACTGATGCAGAGTAATATTACCTCTCCATTTAGTTTCAAAGGCTGAATCCGAAATCGTCCCCTATGCCCTTAAATAGGGCATTATTTGTGGGGACAGCCATTTGTAGTGGTGTCCAAAACCCTAGTGGACATTATTGAGTGCACTCATTCTATCCAACTTTGCACCGCAATAACGAGTGAACAGCCGATGTACGCACAGCGCCTGTCTGAATTTGTGCACTTGTTTTCATTCACTCCTTCAAGTGAACTGTATCAGTGGCCTTAAGTAGGGAATAGTGATTGAGGGTTTAGAGGGTGATTTCGGATTCAGCCAAAGTCAAGAATAGCACAAACGAACGAGGTGTGCGCGCTGTCAGCAGAGGCTAGTGCTGACTAGTCTTGATGGGGACGACAGTCAGACTTATGAAATCCAAAAAACTACCATACTTGCGAGCTGACTTGTTTTCCTGTTTTATCAACAATTTCCTTGCTAGCTGCGGCACTCATTTTCCACTTATCACTCCACGCCGGTTCTGTTTACTGAAGAATGAATCCAACACAAGACAACGATATGGCGCAACCATACTTGATACAGTTACCTGATTGGCTGTTAACCTGTCACTCCCTACGTTGCTTGGTTACCACAGAGTGAGTGCCTTTGTTCATGCAACCAAACTTACTTCGCAACCTCTGGTTTCTTCCGACGAAGAAAAAAAAATGATCTAACGTTTTATCAAACGCATTTTTTATTGATATTAATTACGTGTCTATCGCGATACATACCGTTATCGTTTTATCGCCCAGCCCTAACCCATTGCACCATACTGAACAAATGCCTGCTCACCGTGCTGTGAAATTAACTGATCAAGCTAAGACGTAGCCAAAGGCTGCCATACAGCACACAGAGTGACCAATAGCTTAGGTGCCTGAGGTGCGGGGTCCGCAGCTCAATGTCCTGCCATTTTTACTGGCCTGAGGGCAGAGCTAACTAGGGAGGCTGCAGCTTTACTGCGTCCGCTAGCATCTTCCAAATTGGAAGAGGACAGACTAAAGTACTGCTACTTCAACCATTCCCAGACCTCGGGGGATCTAGGTCTGGGAAACAAGGGGATCACATTTAAGCATTCAGACCTGAAAGACAAGTAGAGACTTCAGGAGAGAGCAGTGCTCTCTCAACTGTCTTCTCTACCCTCAATTCTCCTCAAGGAGAAATAACAAAAGTTATTTTGGGAGATATGGTGAGAAAGGCCCGAGAGTGGAGCACCCATGGCAGCTCTTACAATATGCTCTCCATCACAGACCATCATGAAAGTTTGTCGACAAAACTAGTCAACAATTGCTACCTCGATTAAACATCTGAATGGGGTGACAGAGCAAAATGTTACCTATTACCGAAAGACTTTCACCACAGAACAACTAGGGAAGCACTCTACCTGTTAGACTGGTCTCCTAGGGTTGTCTATTCCTCACAGTTCTAGCAAGGGAACACTAGACACATATACACCTCCAGAAAAGTGCTGGAGGGGAGGACAAAGAGTTACTCCTTGCGAACCATCAAGAACGTTAACATAAGCCACTTTTCCACCATCGGGACTGAACAGTTCCTAGAATGGTAAGGAAGTTCCAGTTGGTACGGCACGGCACAGCACGATTACAAACCGTTCTCGGCCTGAAATTCCGTGCTGCGTGTAGTGTTGTCGCCACTCAGGAAGGGGAAAAATGGCACTATTAGTGACCATGTCCACTTTCCTCCTCTGGGAACGAATGTGATTACATAGGAAGCACATTCCTCTCTACTCAAAGTACCAGGAGAGGGTAACAGATGAGGAAGTGGGACACAAGAGGCGGTATTGCCCACTCTTCTCTTCTGTAACAGCTCATTTCCATTCTACAAAGGGAGCACTCATGTTTGGACAGGGCATGACATATTTTCTAAATCCACTAACCATCTTTGCTTTGACACTTTACAAATCAAACAGACAGACCTGCAGGCTTACAAAGCGGCTTCCTGAACACAAAAGAGCTGATGGCGTGTTGTTCAGGCGGCCTTTTATAGATTGTCAGTGCGCCTGTGACATCATCCGACTGCCGTAGCCAATCAGAAATCGGCGTGTATGCACATGTGCTTCAGACACCTGTCCACGTGGAGCGTTCCCATAGCATCAACACCATGACACAGTGTCAAAGTTTTTCGAAAGGGCACTTGGTGACTTTTTTCGATATATAATCTAAACAAACAAAAAACTGTACTTCATTCAGTGGTCATAAAAAGTCACACTTTGGCTGTTTGAGGTCAAAATTGACCAACCATAGGAAATGAATGGGAAAGACCCTACACAGGGTTTTTATTTTTTTTTATTTTTTGTGTGTTGAATAAAATATATCTGACACAATGCTGAACAAACACTAACAGAAATGAAGGAGTAAGGTTGTAAAATGTCAAAAGTGCACAAAATAAAATCTAGATTTGCATTTGATATAGAATTCTTTCACAGCATAAAAACACTTTAGCCATCTACTGGCCTTTATTGTCATAACATTATTTTGACCTGACATGAAGTCATGTTATTTTTGTCTGGCCCCATTACATGATAAATTCCCATGTTCTTTGTGTCTCAACTTATAGAAGTGTAGATTTTTAGTGAAGTAAAGTTCCAAAAGCTTGTGTATTTGCTTATCCAAATGATGGCGAAATAGAGAAATATATAACATAAAATTGCCTTTTCTAGTTACGATAATGCTTTGCTCGACATACCTGTAGCGACACACACTAAAAAAGCAGAAGCCTTTGGGGGTCAAATAAACAAGCTACCACAATGGAAAACTATTTAGACAGAGACCAGTTTATATGATAAGAAAAAATATTTAAGAGCTTTATAAATACCTATAAACACATCTGTCACTAGAAAACAGACTATGGAGGAACCGATATTTTAAGTTCACTAAGGCTTCTGCATTTTTTTTTCACAGTATTATTGTTTTCAGAGCCCCTTGAGTGTATTGTGTCTAACTCATCACATGCGACCCAAACTGCAAAACCCTCCCACTCAAAACCCCTGACCTTGAGCTCTCATTAAGGAGAGGATTTCTGAGTAATTATTACGCTAATTAAATCTGACAGCATTCCTCTGATTTAATTAAAATTCGTATTTATGTCGGTCGAGAGCCCAAATCTTTCTTTATCTTTGAGGGGAGTTTCCTAGGCCATTTTCAGCCTTGTTTTAAAGTCCTTTACCAACTATTTTATTATAATGTTTTGGAGAGATAAAGAGATGGTTATTAGTGTTATTTACTACAATAAAAACAAATGTATCAATACTTAAAACATGTCAATATTAAAAGAACACATTTGATTGTTTCAGCAGCCAATAGAGGAAAATATTTGCTGAAACGTTAAATTAATAATACATGAAATCATTAATATTCAGTGCATTATGCAACTTGCCTCACAGGACAGACATAATACATAAAGATGTCAGAAGACAAAGGACACCATCCAAAGAGCTCTTAGGGGAGCTTGAGATGATTTCAATACAAGCTTCAGCAAAGAATTCTGCGATTCTATGTGCAACATGCATTGACTGATTCTTTGTATCAGAATGCATTATGACAAAGACCCATGACCTAATTCTTGTGGCAGCTAAATTAATGCAGTAATACCCATCCCAAGACTATAGTCAAAGAAAAAACAGTCATTGTGCTGACACAATGAAAACTTGTAAACTTGATACCAAGATGACAGCATGCCAGCCTGCAGGGTATGAAAGAGCTTTAATGCTATTTCCATATGATCTCCATTATGATTTGACTACAATGTAAAAGCTTCAGTTCTGAAGAAAGTTATGGGAACATTAGCCTACATGAATGGTTTTACAGTTTAAAGTGATACATAAATTGTTCCATAAGTCACTGTTAATAATAATAATAACAGCAATATAGGTAGGTAATACAACTTTTTGTTGCATGCAGTTTTACCTGTGCCATTGACATGTTCAAGTATATGAAGAGTCCTGTGGTCGAGGCAACTTGAAGGACAATCACGATAACAACAACCGTCGTCACCCACAACCTGGACCGCACTTCGAGTCGATTCTTGGGCTGAACCATGATGAATGAGCTCGATTCGCTACTTACAGATTGTAAATATTCGGAGTTGGCTTCGGATGTCGCGGCATTCCTGTGGAATGATTCCAGCACGCGCTGAGGAGGGGCTGCAGAGTCCATGTCCATCTCTGGGACTGACTAAATAAGTTTGATTTTACCGACCACCACAGACAATACGTCCAAGGACACAACTAGGTTTGAATGACAAGAATATCATCTTATTGGCAAAACGAGGTTCCAGTAAATCCCGCGCGTTTCAGTGACAATAAGTAGCGATGTAGCTGTAAAAACACGCAGCTGCGCGGAGTAACAACTGAAAGAGTTTGACAATAGACTGGCAATATCACCCGCTCTTCATTCTGCCCTCTCGGTTTTCATTTGACACCGCCTCGTGCCTCCCATTATTATAACTACCTGTTACATCTGAAGTAGGCCTGTATTCTGTTTTCCACGCTGTGTAGAGGCTATAATAAAATAATAATAATAATGATCAATAATAAAATGGTAGCACATAGGCTACAGTACTGGCAGTAACTGATTACATGTAATCTGGATTACTTAAGCAGATTCCAAAAGTTAAGTAGCCTAGGCCTTAATAAAAAAAAAATAATAATAATAAAAACTTTCTTATTGATTACATGATTACATATTCACACAGTGGCAGTAAATCATTCATTTTCATGTTTTTGGTCACATTTTAGATCACACACTTTCTCACTATTAACTAACTATTAACTAGCCTACAACTTGTGCCTCAATAAACTCCTAATTATCAATAGTTATTGTTAAGTTTAGGTATTGCATAGGATTAATGGGTAGAATATGGTCATGCAGAATAAGGTATTAACGTGTGTTTTATAAGTACTAATAAACAACCATCCATAATATCCATGCTAATAAGTGACTATTAATAGTGAGAATTGGACACTAAGTGTTACCAAATTTTCCTTTCAAAAAAGCTTATATCACTTATATATCCTAAACTAATATAGCCTAAGTCTTCTTTTGTTTAATTGCACACACAGACCTGCCATTAGTCATGTGGATATAATTACATAGAAAATTGAGAGGCCACAATGCATTTGACCACTGGATTTATAGAAATAATTTCTCAGCATTGCAAAATTGCATATCGAATCAACTCCTGATGAACACAATAATTATTATTTGAATTATAACTCAGTATGTAATTTAATCCCTTTTTATTATTATTATTATTATTATTATTATTATTATTATTATTAAATTTTCTGCAGACATATACAATCTGTTACAACTGTTGCAAGATGAAACTGTCTGGGGGAAAAAAACAGATTGAAAAGCAACTGAACAGGATAACTCAGTAGGCCTATGTCATTTAATCATTTAACTATGTCTTTGTATGACTTTCAAACACATTTTTATTATAATTTTTATTATTTTAAAATGGTTTATTTTAATTTTAAAATGTGATGATTTATTTTATTATTAGCCTTTCTTTAGTTCCATCATGAACCCCAGTTTGGAAAACCCTGACGTAATGTAATATTTAATGCACTTCATGTTGTATGAATGGAATATATTTTCTATTTGTATTTTTATATCAATATGGTACAATATTATTCTATTCAATTCAATGTGATAAACGAGTTAGGTCAAAAGTAATCAAAAAGTAGTCCGCTTCCATATTTTACATTTCTTGTTACTAATTACTATGGTAGCCTAATAAAAAAATGAAAGTAAAAGCAGTTCTAATGTAAGTACAAGATACACAAAATAGTCTCCCAAATATACATAGTATACACTTTATGGTGTAAATATCATATTTCACATATATTTTAGAATAAGAACTTTTTGTTTGTTTGTCTGTTGTGAAATAACCTTAAAAACCCTGATACTCATACAATTCATAAAATTAATTTTTAAAATATGAAACCGTCTTCTTTGAAAAAAGAAAAAAATCACACCAATTTTTTTAAAATAACTTTTTAATATTATTTATGTATTATATTTTTATTGAGCATGCAGTTGTTTTTTGTTCTATGTGTGTTTCCGCTGTATTTTATGGTAACAGCTGTTATTGCAAAGGAGAGATTACACACTGCTATCTCACACAACAAATCTGCTTTTCATATATGTGGTCAGCCTGTTTTGTCTTATCTTTAACTATAACTGTTATTAAAAGGACATTCATGCAACTTGTTTTTATTTCTAAAGTAATCATGCACAAATCAATGCAAATTAATTTAACGGAATAGGTTTAAATAAAACACATTTTTTTAGTATAGTCATTTTGCCTAGCATGATAGCTTTATAGCTACTTCGCCAACTAGAGACTTGGCTTGTTTGCCAGTTGTTTCCTGTCTTTTGTGTTTATGTAGCTTACTGCCAAATACCATCCCAATCAGTATAAGCATATGCGCTTAAATATGTTTCTAAAAGCAACAAACAATATAACTAGAGGGAAAATTCATGCATAAATTGTGTTCATTTTATTTCCTGTTTATGCAGGATGGTGGTATGTCTAGATGACGAGGATGGGAGACAGATGTTTGGAGTGCAGTTACTGGGTTTCGGCGGCCCCCTGATTCCCCACACCCACATAACCTACAACAGCTTTACAGGAGGGGCTGCATGAGAACAGCTGGAGAAGGGAAAGTCACAATAACAACTCATTTGCAAAGTGTTGAAAATATTCGATATCCCACTCCCAATAAGTCATGGTTTGGTTTCACTCAAGCTCTGCATGTTAAGGTGCAGATATTTTATCATAATGAACATATTTTTAACATTAAACATTCTTTATTAAATTGTTAATTGTTTGTCCTGCTCTAGGATTTAAAGTAGCTTTTTTAATGTGTACCAAGCACAGCATAACCCGGCAGATATATGTCTGCAGCTGTCTTCAGCTTTTCCACAGAACAACTGGGGGAATTCAGTAAACTAGATTACAGAACAGCTGGCCAACAAACTTATTGGACTGGAGTAAGAATGGGAAATATGAATAACTGTAGGCCTAGTGGTAAAACATATAGCCTAATGTTATGGGGTTTTTTTTGTTGGTCTTTCCTCAGAAAATAATTTTGATAATAGTATTGACTTTTTTTTATAACAACTGTAATGAATTGTAGCTAGACGTTGAATAAAAATTACTTATGTATAATTCAAATAATTAAAAAATATAAAGGCCACGAGAGGGCATCATCTGATTTTGTGGCTGAACCGGATGAGGCGACGCTGTAGGCGGGGTTATTGAGTTCAGGCGGGAAAAACGAATACGCGATGACGCAATACGTACGCTGTCACGCCGAATGCTTACATTTGCTATGGCTCCGATCAAAATAAAGCATATCGTCTCGTTTACATCACAGGTAAATATCTGGTCGAACTTTCATGTATGCTGTTAAACAGCAATTAATAAGTACTTATAATGTCAAACATTTTATAGTAATGAATATTACGTAATGATGAAGAGTTCATATTCAAATAATGTTTTATATAAACTAATCGGCATCTGTACAGTGACAATACAGAGATAAAAAAAAAATTCATTTGTAACTCTTTGAATGTGCTTCATATGATACTTAGCATGTTATTAATTACTTGAATTACACTTTATTTTAGTCTTTGTTACACTGCAATTATACATTTAAGTACTGAGTAATATTAAGTAACTACATGTACTTACTATAGGGTTAGGATTAGGGTTTGGTTTAGGGTTAGTTGCATGTAATGCATAATTTATAGTTATTACTAGTAACTACATGTAACATATGTAACAATGACACGAAAAAGTGTTACCAGTAATTGTTATGCATGTAATAATAATGTAAGTAATGCAAGTAATTAAGTGTTACCTGTAATAACATGCTTTCTTACATTACTGAATTGCAGGATAGTAAGAATGGTGTGGATAATCTGTGTGATGGCAGTGACAGCAGCAGGCCCTGGTTGTGCAGCGTCCAGGACCGCAGTGGGGTGATCAGGGTGGACTTACAGATGGAGCGAGTGTCTGCTATAGGATTCATTGATGTTGGTGTGTTTAACATAAAAATCTTCCACTATCATATGATATTTATTCTTGACATATAAATGATCATGGTCTTCCTTTTTTTTTGTGTGTGTTTTTTTGGTTTGTAAAGGCAACTGTGGCTCTGCATTCATTCAGATCGATGTCGGCCGCTCCTCCTGGTCATTGGACCATCCCTATGTCCCCCTGCTGCCCACTGCAACCCTCATGAGTCCGGCTGACTCGAAACAGGGCACTGGGCGTCAAAATGTGCGCATGTTTAAAAAAGGTAAAATGACTGCAAATCTCTAGTATTTTTTGTATTTCTCATTCATTTTCTATTGCGGTAATTTTTTGACTGTGTAGTCACTAAGTCATGAAATCACTAAGTGTGACTTTTTTATAGTTGGCATGAAGAGGAATTTGTGATTTGTCATTTTTTCCATATTCTGACATACACTCACCTAAAGGATTATTAGGAACACCATACTAATACTGTGTTTGACCCCCTTTCGCCTTCAGAACCGCCTTAATTCTACGTGGCATTGATTCAACAAGGTGCTGAAAGCATTCTTTAGAAATGTTGGCCCATATTGATAGGATAGCATCTTGCAGTTGATGGAGATTTGTGGGATGCACATCCAGGGCACGAAGCTCCCGTTCCACCACATCCCAAAGATGCTCTATTGGGTTGAGATCTGGTGACTGTGGGGGCCATTTTAGTACAGTGAACTCATTGTCATGTTCAAGAAACCCATTTGAAATGATTCAAGCTTTGTGACATGGTGCATTATCCTGCTTGAAGTAGCCATCAGAGGATGGGTACATGGTGGTCATAAAGGGATGGACATGGTCAGAAACAATGCTCAGGTAGGCCGTGGCATTTAAACGATGCCCAATTGGCACTAAGGGACCTAAAGTGTGCCAAGAAAACATCCCCCACACCATTACACCACCACCACCAGCCTGCACAGTGGTAACAAGGCATGATGGATCCATGTTCTCATTCTGTTTATGTCAAATTCTGACTCTACCATCTGAATGTCTCAACAGAAATCGAGACTCATCAGACCAGGCAACATTTTTCCAGTCTTCAACTGTCCAATTTTGGTGAGCTCGTGCAAATTGTAGCCTCTTTTTCCTATTTGTAGTGGAGATGAGTGGTACCCGGTGGGGTCTTCTGCTGTTGTAGCCCATCCGCCTCAAGGTTGTGCGTGTTGTGACTTCACAAATGCTTTGCTGCATACCTCGGTTGTAACGAGTGGTTATTTCAGTCAAAGTTGCTCTTCTATCAGCTTGAATCAGTCGGCCCATTCTCCTCTGACCTCTAGCATCAACAAGGCATTTTCGCCCACAGGACTGCCGCATACTGGATGTTTTTCCCTTTTCACACCATTCTTTGTAAACCCTAGAAATGGTTGTGCGTGAAAATCCCAGTAACTGAGCAGATTGTGAAATACTCAGACCGGCCCGTCTGGCACCAACAACCATGCCACGCTCAAAATTGCTTAAATCACCTTTCTTTCCCATTCTGACATTCAGTTTGGAGTTCAGGAGATTGTTTTGACCAGGACCACACCCCTAAATGCATTGAAGCAACTGCCATGTGATTGGTTGATTAGATAATTGCATTAATGAGAAATTGAACAGGTGTTTCTAATCCTTTAGGGAAGTGTATGTGTGAGTGAAACGGCTTCTCCAACAAGAAAATTTTTTTGGAAGGGACTTGATTTTGTCCATTAGGAATTGACTGGATGGTTGTGGTTTGCTATTGTGAGTGACATGTTGTCCCGCCCTCGCACCAATGAACACGTCATTAGAGAAGAGTAGAGAGAGATGTTCACTGTAAGAGAGAGGGGAAGTTATTCTGATGAAAGATTACAAGGGCATATGAAATGATTTTCATCATGTCCACCAATTTTCTTCTGTGTTCATATAGCAAGTACCACAAAAGTTTAAATACCATTTTGATTAAGTAAAAAATTCAAATCATAAAATTGTTAGCTCTAAAATGACTGAAAACCACCAGAGTGTTCAATTTGTGAACTGTATGCAAGTGCATGAGACTTAATTGTGTTCATTGACACTGAAAGAACAAGATAATGTCTTAAATGTCTCCATGTCCAGCTGATTTTCTCCCTCAGGCTGCAGAGGAGAGCTGGGACAGACTGCGAGTCACCTGCACTCAACCTTTCAACAAACGTTTACAGTTTGGCCTGTCCTTTCTGCGCATCCGCACAATGGAAGACAAGGCTGAAGGTGTCTCAGTGCAACATGAAGAAATTGCTGATGAAAATCTGGTGAGAGGTTTCATGAAGGTTTTATCACCTTGTGTTTAAACAAAATTGAACATTGTCTTATACCATACTTAATATCCAGTGGCACAGCAGCCATTACAATTGGGTTTAATTGTTATGAATTGCGTTTCACAGCGCACGCCAGAAAAGATAACATCCGTGATGGAGTGGCTTTCCAGCCCAGCTATCCAAAACACATTTTTTGGGAGAATTACAGGGTGTGTGAATTAAATGTCTTAACCTTCCTTTCAAAACTAGATTTATAGTTACATGGTAGTTAGAAGGCACTCTGTACTCTCTCTGATAGGAATGACTCCTCAGATGCCCAAAGGAATGCTGGGAGTTTGAGTCGGGCAGAGCGCATGGTCATAGCCGCCCACTCTAACAGACGCTCTTTGTCAACATCCCCATGCAGTACCACATCCAGCACAACACCTCAGCGAGGAGATAATATGAAAACCCCACCAGGCAAGTTATTTGGCCACTATGGAGACGAAGCAAAAATAAAGAATGCCTTCGTGGATCAAGTCAATTTTGTTTCTGTCTTTATCAGCTGAATTTAGGACTTCCAGTGACCAAACAAGAACCCCTCAAGAGCAAAGGAGCAAGTCTAAGGCACGGTATGAAGGACAAACAAAATAGGGTCTTTTGCATTTCGAGTGCTTCTGTCATTAAAGCAAAAAACATACCAAATATTAAGACATTCTTAAAATATGATTTTTTCACATAATTTTTTGTTATGCTGATTATATCATTTGTAAGAAAAATGTCTTAAATGAGAAAAATGCAAAATACACTTTTCACTAGTTGTAAATATTCTTTATTGTATTTATAATTTGTATAGACCGATACTGTGTATTCTGTTTTTAATGTTGGTCATTCAGGCAGAGCCTCATAAACGGTGGCACTCCACTGAAGAGATCCAGACCTGCAGCATCCACACATGAACCCACCTCAACAAGCCCACCCAAAAGTGTCAGCAGACACAGTCAGAGCCCACAGGACACACAGGAATCTGCCCACCAGGCTCCACAGAGCTCTCCTGAGACCAGATGTCCTCTTTGTGGAGGTAATGTGATTGTGTACATGCACATTTGTCAGAAATTTTGGCTCAAAATTTACTGCTCACTAGCCCTTCTTCTTTCTTTTGCTTTTTGTCCATGTAGAATCCTTCAGTCCTGATTACCTGCCTTTCCATGCTTCCACCTGCCTGGATGGTGATCAAGCGGAGCTCATGGGAGTCAGACAAACAGAGGTCATAAGCTCACTGCACAGCGGCTCTTCTGTTTTTGGCTCTGGCACAGATGAGCATATGGTTCCATGTCCTCTTTGCTCCCTCCGATTCCCCCCAGACCGTATCCAGCAGCATGCCAGCACCTGTGGGGACACACTAGAGCCAGCTACCGTGTGGCTGAACTGACAGAAGAGCATTATGGTCTCGGAAACCTTTTCAAAATAGCAGCATGTAAATAGAAATCAGGTATTCTCTTGCTTTCTCTGGTCTTGCAAGTAAACATTGTGTGTCTTACTGGCTTATGAGTTTTGGAGAATACACGTGCCTCCCTAAAAAGACTGTGTTTTTATTGTTTTTATGGAGACAATTATAACAATGTTCATAATGTTTGTACTGTATGTCATGGGGACGTTCTAATGTATAAGAAGTGTGATTGGCAAATATGTTTGTTGTCATATCTGCCATTCACTCTCTTTGTGGTATCCATTAGAATGTTAAATGAAACCATTGGTTTCAATTATTAATAGATTCTCATAATTGTGAAATATGTCTTTAAGAAAGTTTACATTTTTGTAGAATTTGCCGTACCATTTTCTCACTTTCTCAACAACAAAATAAATACATCTTTTGGATTAAAACTGATTTATAAATGTTTATACACTCCTGATAAAAAAGTTTGAATGTTTTTGAATTAGTGTCTTATGTTCATCAAGACTGCATTTATTTAATCAACATACAGTGAAAAAATAAGAAAAATTTTAAGAATTTAAATAACTTTTTTCGCCTTTAATATATTTAGGGGCCAAGCACCGAAGGTGCGAAGGCACCTATTGAAACCGTTCCCGTTCCTATTATTATTATTATTAATCTTCTTCTTCTTCCGCCACGAAGTCTATGGCAGCCCATAGAACCGTATGGTAAAAAGTTATGAAATTTGACACACTCATAGAGGACAGTCTGAAGTGTCAACATAGCAAATTTGGAGTATCTAACTCAATCCCTCTAGCGCCACCACCTGTCCAAAGTTTTACTCATGTTTATGCTAATAACTTTTGAACCATAAGGGCTAGAAACAAAATTCTTTTTTCCTCTGATTCCTTGACTCAAGCCGATTCGATTGAATTTTCCGAAAAACCTACTTTTGCGAACCCCTCCTAGACGGTTCATCCGATTTGCACGAAAATTTAACCAGATCATCTTCAGACCATGCTGACAAAAAATCTTACAAATCAAGTTGATTCGTCAAATTGTTTTCGATAAACATGCAAACAAATTTTACGTAGCGGTTGCAAAAACACTCATAAGGCAATATCTCCGCAGCGCTTTATCGTATTCAAACCAAACTTGGTACACGTCATCACAAGCATGACCTGAGGCAACATGCAGTGTTTCGGCGCAGCACCACCTACTGGTCCGGAAATACTAAAAATGCCTGTTTTTGCTTATAACTTTTGAACCGTTTGTCCAAAAATAAAAGTGGTCTCGTTAGATTCAGGACGGCATGCCGAGTTGTCTGATATTCAATTTTACCATATCAGCCATTTTGGCTGTCGGATATTTTGAATTATGTGCTAAAATGCTGTATTTTATGAACACATGAACGGATTGTTACGAAACTCGGTTTGGGTCATCAACACAATGCCCTGAATGAGCCCAAGAAGTTTAGAAACTAAACTTTTTCAAATGCTTATAACTTTGCGTGAACTTGACTTATTTTCATGGGAGTAACTTTTTTTGTCTCCTGAATCCTCGCCAAGTCCAACAATACCCGACTTGCTAGGTTTCGGCATATGGTTTGTGCAGTGATGTAATTTAGAGCTTTAAAAACATTAGCTGATATCTTCGAAACCGCTAGTCCGATCGAGACGAAACCAGCGTCAGAAGTTCGAAAACAGGTCGATAGCTAAACGCTAATGCCCAAATGTCAAAATATTGATAGTAAGGGGGTGTAAAATCCAATCAAAGTCAGGTGTCAGTCATTTTTCATGTGTTTTTTCATATAAATGTCTATAACTCCAAAACGAAATGAGATATTTTCACCAAAATTGACACAGACATGTATGGACTCACTCCGAGGACACATACAAAAATGGTAGGATTGTACCACTTGGTGGCGCTATAATAGAACAAAACATGAAATTCCCATTGACTACAATGCAGTATTATGATATAAAATGCTATGCTTTACAAATGAATTGGTGTATCATTACGAAACTTAGTATGTTCCATCAGCACCATGCCTTTAAGGTACTTAAAAGGTTTCAAAACAGCACCACCATGTGGTCCATACTTATAATGAAAAGGCCTCTTGAGGCTAGATCTCTGCAATGACATATTGACACTATATTGACACCCTGCTTTGATATATTGACACCAATCTTTGCAAGTGTCATTGTTCCCTTATTCTGACCACACCATATCAATTTCGTAACTGTGCCACCTATTGGTTGAAAGTGATAAATCATTAAATCATTATTATTGACTGTATTTATAATTTTACAGCTATTTTGCCTAAAATCACCTTAATAGGTCTTTAATTGCTCATTTCTGCAGTTGATCTGACACTGCCAGACATTTTGGTACGTCTTGTCTTCTTCTTTGCGCTTGTTATTGACTGTATTCATCATTTTACAGCTATTTTGCCTAAAATCACCTTAATAGGTCTTTAATTGCTCATTGCTGCAGTTGATCTGACATTGCCAGCCATTTTGGCATGCCTTGTCTTCTTCTTTGCGCTTGGCCCCGGTATTGCTGCTTGCAGCTATATTTCTTATTATTATCAATGCTGAAAACAGTTGTGCTGCTTAATATCTTTGTAGAAACCAAAAAAAAAGAATAGAAACCATCCTCCCCTGCCATAATTTATGATAAATAGAAAGTTCATAAGTAATTGTAACATTATTAATGCCTATACTGTCACTTTTGATCAGTCTAATGTTTCCTTGCAAAATAAAAGTATTAATAATAAAAAAAAAATATATATATATATATATATATATATATATATATCTTAGTGACCCCAGATTCTTAAACAGTAGTGTATGTGAACGCTTACTTTACAATAAAAGTAAATAAATAATAAGGATTTAATTAATCTTTGATAGCTAGCCTGAAATGCTCTCACGCTGACTCTGTGTCATGGGGCCATCCTTATTGTTGAGCCCTGATGTTTACAGAGGTGTTGAAAGGAGGAAGTGCACTGATGGGGGAGTGGAAATTCAGAAGTCCTTAGTGAGCTCTAATGGGTTGCAACATAGTGTTACGGTTGCGTTTTTAATTGGCTGTGTTCTTCAGGGAATTGTACCTGTTATTTGGTTTGTTCAGAATGAAATCATTCAGCTGCGTGTTGACTCCTCAGTGGTGGCAAACCAGTGGCCTCATGATTAGTGTCTTAATCACTCTTTTCATATCAGGATTAAAGCCTCATAAAACAGCATTACTAACTGGCTTTTGAAGCTGCTTTGTTTTTTTTATATATATATATACAGTGGACATGTGAGACATCCATTGATACAGGACCACTGTAATATTTATTCCCCAGGTGTGTCTGAAGATGGAACACCTCACGGTAAGAAATATTCTTTGTTCATTGAGAAATTATTTTGTGAATTTATTCTGTAAAAATGTGTCAAGTTTTTGGAAATTGTGTCTATTATTGACAAGTTTAGGTTATGTGGCAATCTGCTCATTTTATTTCCACCAATGTTCCTGACTGCTCTTATGCAGCTCAGCTCAGCATATTGCGATTTGTTGATTTTTTTGTTTCTTCAGTTCTGATATTTAAGCATCTACAAAATTAATTCAGCATTTTTAATGAGTCTGTGTACATCTAAATACATTAGAAATTGTCTATTTTGCATTTTTCGAATTTATTAAAATGATTTCATTCTATTGCAATTGCATTGCATTTCTATTATCATCATAATGAAAAGTGAAAAGTGTCAAATTTGCTTGTTTTATTAGCGACCAAATATTGGTAATGCTTTACGATAAGATCTCATTTGTTTACATTAGTTAATCTATTACCTAACCATGAACAATACATTTTTTACATTATTTATTCATCTTTGTTAATGTTATTTAATAAAAATACAGTCATTCATTGTTTGTTTATGTTAGTTCACAGTTCAATAACTAATGTTAACAAATACAACTTTTTATTTTAATGTATTAGTAAATGTTGAAATTAACTAGGATTAATAAATGCTGTAGTATAGTTCATTCTTAGTTCATGTTAACTAAAGTAGTTAACTAATGAAAACGTATTGTATAGTGTTACCAGAATATTAAATATTTCTTTGTTTTAACTTTTTACAATTTTTAAAAAAATTCTTAACCGTTTTCATTCTAAGGCCCCCCATTGTCAAAGACAATATTTGAAGAACCCCCAAGATATCTCTAGAATTTCTGCTTTAATGACAAAGAAGCTGCTTATTTTATTTTATTTTATTTTACTTTTTTAACAGAGACTAAGAGTGGCAATATTAAAATAAGAAATTAATTTAAACGGATAGGTTGGCCAAAAATGAAAATTCTGTCATCATTTACTCAACCTCAAGTTGTTCCAAACCTGCATGAATTTCAACACAAAATATATTTGGAAATATTTGGTTACCAACATTTTTCGAAATATCTCTTGTTTTCAACAGAAAATAGAAAGTCATAAAGGTTTGGAACAACTTGAGGGTGAGTAAATGATGACAGAATTTTGATTTTGGGGTGAACTATCCCTTTAATTAAATTCTAGCGGTTTCAACAACTGAATGTTTTCAGGGTTTACAATTTCATTGCCAGTGAATATATGTGACTTCTTCTCTAGTCATCGTTTTCTAGACTTTTCCGGGTCACTTTTAAAATTCCCTTCTATATTCAGGTTTTCAAGATCATAAGGAAGGTTGGTTAAATTAAAATGGCAGTTGTGGAAGGAAAATTTCCACAAGCTAGCATCTTGATTTGTATATTTGTATCTATTTTGTCTTATTTTAAAGCTTGTTTGATCTTGTTTTGAATAATTTTACACCATCTCGTGACCCCTTGAAAGAGTTGTTTCGGCCCCCTGGATGAGAAGAGAACTACTATTAGAAGTCTTAAAACTTGATGATGAATCCCATATTTTCCATATGGACTCTCGGACACTTTCTTATTTTTTTAAATGAACATACAATTCCATAAATTGTTTAGAAAATTAAACTGACAGTGTTTAAAGCAGTGAAATGGTAGAAGAACAGATGTCTTGCCCTCTGTAAAACAGAATCTCGTATTTCAGTTGCAATGTGTTTTAAAAATGATTTTTTTATCTCCCCTTTGAATAGCCAGAACAATGGCGCGAGATTGTGAACAAGAAGTTTCGCTTCCCTCCGGAGCTCATCGGTGCCATCCGAGAGGGGAACATAAGCATGGTCTCTTCGCTGCTGAAGACGGGGGACGGCATCATCCGTCAGCTGGACGAATCCGAGGACAGGCTATGGAGAGAATCGCTGAACTTGTCCATCCGACTGGGCAATGAGGACACCATGGACACCCTTATCCAAGCAGTCAAATTTGACTTCCGGCAGATTCATGAAGCTCTTCTGGTGGCCGTGGACACCAACCAGCCTCGTGTGGTCAAGCGCCTCTTGGACCGGCTGGATCTAGAGAAAGGGAACAAGATGGATGTGCGCTCTTTCTCTATGGCCATTTTTGACCACTCCATTGATGATTCCCAGTTTGCCCCTGGAGTGACACCATTGACACTGGCCTGTCAGAAGGATCTGTATGAAATTGTAACAATGCTCAATCAGAAAGGTCACGAAATTCCTTGGCCTCATAAAATCTCATGTGTATGTCTGGAGTGCAGGAATGGACGGCAATACGATTTGCTCAAGTTCTCGTTGTCTCGTATCAACACCTACCGAGGTATTGCCAGCCGTGCTTACCTGTCCATCACCGCAGAAGATGCCATGCTCAGTGCCTTTCGACTCAGCCGGGATCTCCGCAAGCTGTCTAAGAAGGAACCTGAGTTTAAGGTTGAGTAAAGCAGAGCTCTTGTTTCGCTAGGAGGCCTCTAGATATTTTTCATAGTAGTGGAAATAGTGCCTAATTCCTACGTGGATAAAATGAAATTAGAATATATTATATAAAACATTCCATAATCTGATCAACTATGTAACACTCATTTCTATTAATTTATTCAAATATAGATAAAAAAAATGCACTTTGATGATCAGCATATGAGTACGCTTTAATTGTCTGTATTAAAATTAATTATAAGTAGAATGATGTCTAAAAATGTTAGGGTGATACAACTATCTTGATATCATAATGAACAAAGAAGCCTCATTAATATATATATATATATATATATATAGTTTTCTTTCAAAAACAAATTAAAATCAAAAACGTTTCCATTTCCAAACTTTTGACTGGTAGTTTGTGTGAATGTATATACAGGGAGTGCAGAATTATTAGGCAAGTTGTATTTTTGAGGATTAATTTTACAACATTAATAATTAAACAACAACCATGTTGTCAATGAACACTCATTAATATCAAAGCTGAATATTTTTGGAAGTGGTTTTTAGTTTTAGCTATTTTAGGGGGATATCTGTGTGTGCAGGTGACTATTACTGTGCACAATTATTAGGCAACTTAACAAAAAACAAATTTATACCCATTTCAATTATTTATTTTTACCAGTGAAACCAAAATAACATCTCAACATTCACAAATATACATTTCTGACATTCAAAAACCAAACAAAAACAAATCAGTGACCAATATAGCCACCTTTCTTTGCAAGGACACTCAAAAGCCTGCCATCCATGGATTCTGTCAGTGTTTTGATCTGTTCACCATCAACATTGCGTGCAGCAGCAACCACAGCCTCCCAGACACTGTTCAGAGAGGTGTACTGTTTTCCCTCCTTGTAAATCGCACATTTGATGATGGACCACAGGTTCTCAATGGGGTTCAGATCAGGTGAACAAGGAGGCCATATCATTAGATTTTCTTCTTTTATACCCTTTCTTGCCAGCCACGCTGTGGAGTACTTGGACGCGTGTGATGGAGCATTGTCCTGCATGAAAATCATGTTTTTCTTGAAGGATGCAGACTTCTTCCTGTACCACTGCTTGAAGAAGGTGTCTTCCAGAAACTGGCAGTAGGACTGGGAGTTGAGCTTGACTCCATCCTCAACCCGAAAAGGCCCCACAAGCTCATCTTTGATGAGACCAGCCCAAACCAGTACTCCACCTCCACCTTGCTGGCGTCTGAGTCGGACTGGAGCTCTCTGCCCTTTACCAATCCAGCCACGGGCCCATCCATCTGGCCCATCAAGACTCACTCTCATTTCATCAGTCCATAAAACCTTAGAAAAATCAGTCTTGAGATATTTCTTGGCCCAGTCTTGACGTTTCAGCTTGTGTGTCTTGTTCAGTGGTGGTCGACTTTCTGCCTTTCTTACCTTGGCCATGTCTCTGAGTATTGCACACCTTGTGCTTTTGGGCACCCCAGTGATGTTGCAGCTCTGAAATATGGCCAAACTGGTGGCAAGTGGCATCTTGGCAGCTGCACGCTTGACTTTTCTCAGTTCACGGGCAGTTATTTTGCGCCTTGGTTTTTCCACACGCTTCTTGCGACCCTGTTGACTATTTTGAATGAAACGCTTGATTGTTCGATGATCACGCTTCAGAAGCTTGGCTATTTTAAGACTGCTGCATCCCTCTGCAATATATCTCACTATTTTTGACTTTTCTGAGCCTGTCAAGTCCTTCTTTTGACCCATTTTGCCAAAGGAAAGGAAGTTGCCTAATAATTATGCACACCTGATATAGGGTGTTGATGTCATTAGACCACACCCCTTCTCATTACAGAGATGCACATCACCTAATATGCTTAATTGGTAGTAGGCTTTACAGCCTATACAGCTTGGAGTAAGACAACATGCATAACGAGGATGATGTGGTCAAAATACTCATTTGCCTATATATATATATGATATAAACATTTTTCAAATGAAACCAACATGAATACAAAAATTACATTTCTAAGAACTTAGTACCTGTGTCTTGAAAGATTTTTATTTTATTTATAGTGGTCACTCTTTTATTTCATTGACCCAAACTCTGGCATGATAACAATGGCATATTTTTCACAACCACGGTCTTCTTTGCTTCATACAGCCTCAGTATCTTAGCCTCGAGCAGGTGTGCCAGGAATTTGCCGTGGAGCTGCTTGGAATGTGCCGGAACCAAAGCGAGGTCACCACCATCCTGAACAGCTGTGGGAATCAGGATGAGGACAGCGAGGACGAGCTGGACCAGCAGACGTTTGAGGAGGGCATTCCAAACCTTGCTCGCTTGAGGCTTGCAGTCAACTACAATCAAAAACAAGTAGGACACTAAGCTTTTACACCTCAGAACAAGAAAAACTACATTGTTATTTATGCTTGTATTTGGCTAACCATTGGTTTCTTGTTTGTTCTGCAGTTTGTAGCCCACCCGATCTGCCAGCAGGTGCTCTCCTCCATCTGGTGTGGGAACCTTTCAGGTTGGAGGGGCAGCAGAACGACATGGAAGCTTCTAGTGTCTTTTGGGATCTTCCTGACTATGCCTTTCCTTTGCCTAATCTACTGGATTGCACCAAAGTCAAAGGTTTGCCAAATATATTTAAATATTCTAACATTTTACACAGTGAAAAAGGATTTTTGCTGCTTGTTAAGTTTACATAATTAAAATGAGTTAAAGCATTTTGTTTCTACTAAATTTATTTGTGTCAAAACTACTTCAATTTGTGTTGAAATGCGCAGCATTATTCAATGTGTTGACGTAATTTTCACTGAAACAGGAAGGAAGGCCATGAAGTATCAAATAGCTCCTCCTCTTTTTTTAAATAGCCAATAGCATTTAGTTTATATCACAGCTCAGCCAGAGCCATTGAGTTTGGTAAAGTCGCAGTTTCCTCCTAATCTCTAACCGTTTCTCCTCCTAATCTCTTCCATATCGCTTTTAGAATACAGTAAATGGGTCCAATTCATTTTGTGGTCTGCACCGACTTGTTTAATCTGCTTTGTGCTATCGCGCTCTGGACCGGAGCAGACTGTGTGTGCGTTGCGACGGTTCGTGTGACACTAACGTGACTTAATTCGCCCCAATAGAAAGCATATTTACACTGTATGAATGAATACACAAATTACCGATTTTAGCTGCAGTTTCAGCATCTATTTATATTGTGTTTGGGTCGCTTTAGATTCTAGATTATTGATTCATATTGGCGGAAGTGAGAGACTGTACATTTTGAAGGCTTATATCTTCTAAATGGGAATTTTGTCATTGTTTTGGAGCACACTAGCTTATACAGTAAGGCTAACATATTCATACTAAAAGCCAAAAAACGTCCATTTTGATTTCATAGGGAATTTGTATGCACTATTCTATGCCATTTTGTATTATAAATAGTGCGAGCAGTGTGTTCACACAGAAAAGTGCACTTTAAATACCCGGATGATGCACTTAATTAACCGAAAAAACTAAGTATTGAATGTTGGACACTTCATGCACTCATCTGTCGCAGCTTTTTACATAGTGTAGGGGAAGGGCCAATCAGACTCCGATGTTGAACAACAAAATAACCTTACAGAATTAATAAACTACACGGTTGAGTACATAGTGCACAAGCACAAAGTGCATAAGTACATAGTGTACTTCTTGTTTATTGCAAATGTTTGTTAGGCTAGCTACAAAAGCTATTTTCAAATGTAAAATACAATAAAGTTATAAGTAATTAGTTATGTATTGACAAATGTTAGGTAGACTTAACTTAATTTTTTTTAGAGTGTCATACTGTAGCTGTTAGACTTTGGTCATTACTCAACACATGGGATAAAATCTATCCAAACAAACTGTTTTTGTTACCTCAGTTTTATTGAGTAGATTTTAAGTTTGTTTTTCATCTATCCATCCATTCTCCAAAACGTTTGTCCTATAGGGTCACTGGATTCTATCCCAATGTCTCGGGCCGGTTCATTGCAGGACTATTCTAACAGGCTTTTCTTTTTTACTAAAATGTAAACCATCTTGTGATCTTATTTTTTTTCTTTTCAGTTGGGGAAGATTCTCAAGATCCCAGTGATTAAATTCCTCCTCCATTCGGCTTCATATATGTGGTTCCTGATCACGCTACTGGGGGAATCCATTGCCATGGAGGTGTATCGGGAAAGCTTTGCTTCTCGTCAGCACACCATCCTGCACAGCTCTTTCCACATGGTCTGGGTGGTTGGTAGGTCCTAGGAACCACAGTTCTTGAAAAATGGTTATGAGAAAGTGATTGGAATACAGTTCTAGATTGATTTTGCTACAAGATATTCAACTTCATTTTTGAGCGTTACATATCAAATGGCTACAAAACATTTATTCAAAATGTATTAAAAATATAATAAAATGCAATGTAAACATACAATGATGATCAGCATATGAGCAGGTTTTAAATTTCTACATTTACATTTACATTTATGCATTTAGCAGACGCTTTTATCCAAAGCGACTTACAACTTGGGGGAACATGAAGCGATTGGTCATGAAGATTCGAGAAGCGCAATAAGAGCCTGAAATCCTGAGACCGTGTACATTGCTCAGTGTAGCACAGGCTAGATTAGGGAGGGAAGGAGAAAGAGGAGAGGAAAAGTGTTGTTTTTTTGTTGTTGTTTTTTTTATGAGGTTAAGTGCTCACGGAAGAGCTGAGTTTTAAGTTAACTTTTGAATGATGTCAATGATTCTGCGTTTCGGATGGTGTTGGGAAGAACGTTCCACCAGCTGGGAACATTGAATGAAAATGATCTGGAAAGGGATTTTTTCCCCCTCTGTGATGGTACCACAAGCCGTCGTTCCTTTGCTGAGCGAAGGCTTCTGGTGGGGGTGTGGATTTGAAGAATGGGGTCAAAGTAAGCTGGAGCTGAGCGCGTGGTGGCTCTGTATGCAAGCGTCAGCGCCTTAAACTTGATGCAAGCAGCGAGTGGTAGCCAGTGCAGGGAGATGAAGAGAGGTGTGACGTGGGTCCTTTTGGGCTCGTTGAAGACAAGACGTGCTGCTGCATTCTGGATCATTCGAAGTGATTGGATCGCACAAGAGGGGAGTTTCTATATTTATATATTTAATTTCTATATTTAAAAACAGTGAAACCAGCCGAAAGCCCGCTGAATGTCTGCGGCAAATACTGAAAAATTTGGTAGATAAAAATAGCTTTGGTGCATAAGCTCAAAAAACATCAAAGTTCAACAAGTAAAAGAAAATACCACTCCCCCTATTATATTTGATAAAAACTATTTTATTTTTTACTGTATTTCTAAGGGGAAAATTATTTAAATAAAGCTGTTTATTAATATTTGTTAACTTTTGTCCAAAGTCATATGGTCCAACCATTTCTTCACATTTAAACATTGATCAGCAGAAATAAACAGAAGTTCAACCGAACCTGCTTGACGCACGAGAATGAACCTCATTGGTTCTTGCTGAAGCTCAAACGTGCTGCGTAACACGAGAATGAACCTCATTGGTTCTTGCTGAAGCTCAAACGTGCTGCGTAACACGAGAATGAACCTCATTGGTTCTTGCTGAAGCTCAAACGTGCTGCGTAACACGAGAATGAACCTCATTGGTTCTTGCTGAAGCTCAAACGTGCTGCATAACACAAGAATGAACCTCATTGGTTCTTGCTGAAGCTCAAACGTGCTGTGTAACACAAGAATGAACCTCATTGGTTCTTGCTGAAGCTCAAACGTGCTGCGTAACACGAGAATGAACCTCATTGGTTCTTGCTGAAGCTCAAACGTGCTGCGTAACACGAGAATGAACCTCATTGGTTCTTGGTGAAGCTCAAACGTGCTGCGTAACACGAGAATGAACCTCATTGGTTCTTGCTGAAGCTCAAACGTGCTGCGTAACACGAGAATGAACCTCATTGGTTCTTGGTGAAGCTCAAACGTGCTGCGTAACACGAGAATGAACCTCATTGGTTCTTGGTGAAGCTCAAACGTGCTGCGTAACACAAGAATGAACCTCATTGGTTCTTGTGCATCAAGCGAACATGCTTGAGCTTCTGTTTACCACAACTGATGTGTGCGTTGATGAATGTTTATGTGGAAAAAAATCTAATCTGTTCATCATATAAAGCAATTGTGTCTCTTCAGAAACGGTTGGACTAAACCGTTCAATTCATATGGATTAGTTTTACGATCTCTTTATGAACTTTTTGAAGCGTCAAAGTGTGAGTTGCGTAGCTGTCTACGGAGATTTAATCAAAAAGATGAAGTCTTAAGGGTTTGGATCGACATTAGGGTGAATAAATGATGACAGATTTTCATTTATGGATGAACTATCCCTTTAAGCCATGGTTAGTTCAGGTTGTAAAATGTCATGTGGTGTGGGTTTTTTAATATTTATTTATGAATTACACATTATGAAACAATAATTTATCAATTATGAATCATTTAAAACAGGTTTTTTCTGGTTCGAGTGTAAGGAGGTTTGGATCGAGGGCTTGAAGAGTTACTTCCTGGACTGGTGGAACTGTCTGGATGTGATGGTTCTTAGCATGTACCTGGCTTCATTCGCCCTGAGAGTGGTCATCATGCTCAAGGTCCAATTCCTCTGCCAGTTACCTGACAACCAGGAAGAGTGTGTCTACTTCACTGACACTTGTGAGAGAAAATACTTCTTTGAGCATCACAATTTAGCCTGCAATATGGCAGCTGATTGGCCTACTGCAGTAAACGTATTTCTGGCTTTACAGTGCGCAATGAGTGGCATCAGGAAGATCCCCAGTTCATCGCCGAGGTGCTGTTTGCAGTGACCAGCATGCTGAGTTTCACTCGCTTGGCCTACATCCTGCCAGCACACGAGTCTCTAGGTACCCTGCAGATCTCCATTGGAAAGATGATTGATGACATGATGAGGTATTCAGCTGCGACAAGACCAGTCGGTGTTGATTATAAAGCACATTCAGATGCTCTTTGTTCAAGATGCTTCTTTTTCTCTCCAGATTTATGTTCATTTTGGTGATCATTGGAACCGCCTTCCTGTGTGGCATCAACAATGTCTATGTCCCATTTATGATCTCCCCTAATCTTGGAAGGTATTTCCCAGCTAACAAAAATATGTTCTTAGAACAATTTGCTAACATTAAGGGAATGTTACTTTCTGAAAAAAAAAAAAAAAAAGTTCTGAGCAGCCGCAGAAATCCAATCAATGAGCTGAGATAATCTTCATAATGGAACAACGCCACATCTATTTACATTTACAGATTAAATGAAACCTTCAGCTTCCTCTTCTGGACAATGTTTGGTATGGTTGACCAGACCTATGTGGACATGCCTGAGTTTGTTTTGGCTGAGTTTGTTGGCAGAATCCTTTACGGCATCTACACCCTGATCATTGTCATTGTACTTCTAAACATGCTCATTGCCATGATCACCAACTCTTTTCAGAAAATTGAGGTAAGCCAGAGGAACTGACCCTGATGTAACAGTAAAAATATAGGCTTGGTGTTTCACCTAAACTGTTCATCCCTGTAGGATGATGCTGATGTAGAGTGGAAATTTGCCCGTTCAAAGCTCTACCTGAGTTACTTCAGAGAAGGACTGACTATGCCTGTCCCCTTCAACATCATCCCCTCTCCAAAGGCTGCTTTCTATCTTTTAAGGTTGCTTATGGAGTCTTTTATGGAGTCCATTGCTGAGGACTCGGGAGTTCCACTTAAAAATAAAATAAAAGAATCAGCACAAGGACGCATTTAAAACGATTTATTGTATTATTTTATAGTTACATTTTTTTTTTTTTTATTATAAAAATGCATTAAATAAACTTTGAAATATTTCTATGTATTCATCATTTAAAAAAGTGATTTATTAATGTATTATTTATTATTATATTCAACTACATTTAAAATAAGTTAATGAAATATACAGCTAATTATTTGTCAAATGTGAAAAGTGATTTATTAATTGTTACATTTAACTTTTAAAAAATTAATTCAATAAATGCCACTGTTTATTAGTCAAGTGATTGATTTATTTACAGATTTTAAATGATAAATAAATAAATTGATAATTTATTCCATTATTTTATTTTTAAGTCACTTTTTTATGTTTATTTGAAACAAATTGATAATTTATTCCATTATTTTATTTTTAAGTCACTTTTTTATGTTTATTTGAAACAAATTGATCATTTATTCCATTATTTTATTTTTAAGTGCCACTTTTTAAGTGTTTATTTTAAACAAATTGTAAAAAAGGGAATTTTATATTTTAATCCTAGTGTTTTCCCCTTTATATTTAAGAGGACTTTTCAGACGTCTCTGCTGCTGCTGCTTCAACTGTAACTCTCCTCCAGACTACCCTCCACTCACATCTATGGTACACTTTTCAGTCTTTCAGAAAAATAAATGACTGTGTAGTATGTTGGACAAAACCCATGCTTCCTTTTGCTTTGTCTGAAATGCAACACTGAAGGATAACGTGGGCTCCGTGGAGAACCGGATTCCCTACAGACAGCAGGTCATTCGCGCTCTGGTTCAGCGTTATATCGAATCTGCCCGGAGAGAGTTTGAAGAGACCAAACGCAAAGGTATGACTGACAAGGTGTTTCTGTATCTGTACATCATGTTTTGTAATAGACCCTATCCATTGGGTTGGATAAGTTTAGTCTGTTATTTGTGAGGTCATCTCTATGCTAGTGTACTTGTAAAAGTTGTCAAAATTTACTTTGAGCACACATTTTAAATGTATCAACTTCTCTTTATATCAATAATTCATCTTGTCCGCAGGGCCATGCACTTTTTTTATCCAATCAAATGCTCTCTAGAACAGTGTTTCCCAACCTTTTTTCAGTCATGGCACCCTTTGAAAATGTTCTCCATTTTGTGGCACCCCCTCGCATACGTTACGCTAGGGGTGTAATGGTACAGATTGCTCACGGTTCGGATCACGGTTTAAGGTTAACGGTGTCGGTACGGTTCAGTATTTGCTATGTTCAGGGAAAAAAAGACTACTGTCAAATAAAAATTAAGAAAATAATAACAAATAATTTAAATACAAGCAGCAGCACAAATAAATACTATTGAGCAAAGATACTAATAAAATAAACTACGCTTTTCAGGTTTTTCAGGTAGGTCTACGTCTAACATTAGTTTTCAGGTACAGAAATTGATCAAATGTAAAATAACATAGCATATTTGACTGTATAAATTACAGATTAATCCTATTAAATTTACAAAAGCTATTCAATCAAGAGCAGTGAGTGATGTCCTTGTCTTTTGTTGTTTGACATTAAACAGACAGCAGTAAAGGGTAATGCCCCTTTAAGACCTAATGCTCGGATTTGCGTCGTCTTTCTCGACTGTATAAAGTTTACTTAAGGCATATACAGACTATGTCTGCTAGAATACTCATCCAGATGGACATGTTGACATACTTTTTGTGTGAGTTTGACCGTTCAAGAGCGAGACTTGAAAGAGAACTCAATATTTGCGCGCTGTGAGACGTGTGAGACACATTTTCTCACAGCACACACGACTTCTCATTCGCTTCTTCTGGCACTACACCCGGGTGAAGACGGCGAAAATGAGTAAGGAATAATTGACGACGGGCCGTTCAATTATTAGAATAATAATGCACACCCGAGGTGGTGATGCGGTCACGACGCGAAGCGGAGCTGCCTGGAACTACGTTCGCTGTGCATCTCCCAGAAAATAATTGCACACCTCAGAACGTTCATCAGCCAATCAGATTCAAGCATTCAACGGCCCTGTAGTATAACTAGTCATATTCGAACATACGGCAGCACTAGCATGCATTGAACAAAGTTTACAAAGAGAGAATTATTTGAAAAATGTGAAGAAAAAAATAATAATATTTGAAGGACTTTTACACGGCACCCCTGCTCTCGTCAGGCGGCACCCCGGTTGGGAAACACTGCTCTAGAATAAGCATGCCCCTCTCCCTGATACCAACTACAACTGACTAAACGAAACCGTTTTCAACTAAAAACGGCAAACATGTTATGCGTTTTGTTCCGTTCATTTACACAACAACAGTGTTTTGGGGGCCTGAAAATGCAAAATGGGTTTCGAAGTGCTAGTTTTTGAAAACAATGCCATAACTACAAAAACGCGAATTTGTGAAAATGATGACGTCATGCACATTATATCGTTTTTTTTTTTTTTACAAATTGACATCGCCAACTCCTGGCCTGGCAAGAATAATACAGCTTTTTTTAGATGTTTTCGCAGATCCCGGTTTTGACAATGGTGTCACGTCTGAACATGAAAAAAACAAAGGAAAAACTTTAACCTTTTCAATTTTTAGTACATTGTTGTTGTGCAAATGCACCATCAGAATTGTGTTTCTCATCCCAGCACAACATGCAAGCCACAACTTAAGAATTTGTTCCCTAATTTTTATTTAACTGAAACAAGCGAACAAATTATTACAATGTGCCATGATTCAGTAAAACAAGGAAAATAATTATTATACCGTTCTCATGATTTACTTAAAACGAGGGAACGAATTAGTCAAATGTGCTGATGTATTAGTAATTCATGGGAACAAACTGTTCATTCATAGCCATGATATACATATTTTCCCACCCGCATGTCATATGCAAGACTCTGTAAACACTATTACGACAAAATTAATCTGTGTAATTTGAGTAATCAATAAACAAAACCACAATAAGATAAGTAACAGTTGTAATGCCTTTTCATAAAATGTATTACATTTATTTAGCGTATTTAGCAGGCCATTATGCATTAGTTATTATAGTATATATATTCTGTGATAGCTATGTTAAACTGCATTGTATTTCTTTCCTTTAATATATTAATTTAGCATTATTAAGACATTAACAATAGTCAGTAATGATATTGCAGCTGTCAGGTGGTACAGACCTTGCAAAAGATTCAGGTTACAAGTTTTAATTATGAGTTGTACAAGGATGTCAAGGGTTTTTGCAAGTCGGAATCTAGTAATTGCTCTCTGAACGTTTTTTAAAATTAATAAAATAAATCATAATGTTGTGGAAAAGTTCATTTTTTTCAGTAATTCAACTTAAAAGGTGAAACTAATATATTATATAGACTCATTACATGCAAAGTGAGATATGTCAAGCCTTTATTTGTTATCATTTTGGTGATTATGGCTTACACCTTATGAAACCCCCAAATTCAAAATCTCAGAAAATTAGAATATTACATGAAATCAATTTTAAAAAAAAGGATTTTAAATACAGATATGTCGGCCCTATGAAAAGTATAATGTACTCAGTATTTGGTTTGGGCCCCTTTTGCATGAATTACTGCCTCAATGCGGTGTGGCATGGATGCTATCAGCCTGTGGCACTGCTGAGGTGTTATGGAAGACCAGGATGCTTCAATAGCGGCCTTCAGCTCTTCTGCATTGTTCGGTCTCATGTCTCTCATCTTTCTCTTGGCAATGCCGCATAGATTCTCTATGGGGTTCAGGTCAGGCGAGTTTGCTGGCAAATCAGGCACAGTAATCCCATGGTCATTGAATCAGGTTTTGGTACTTTTGGCAGTGTGGGCAGGTGCCAAGTCCTGCTGGAAAATGAAGTCAGCATCTCCATAAAGCTTGTCTGCTTAAGGAAGCATGAAGTGCTCTAAAATGTTCTGGTAGATGGCTACGTTGACTCTGGACTTAATAAAGCACAGTGGACCAACACCAGCCGATGACATGGCTCCCAAAACCAACACAGACTGTGGAAACTTCACACTAGTCTTCAAGCATCTTGGATTGTGTGCCTCTCCATTCTTCCTCCAGACTCTGGGACCTTGGTTTCCAAATGAGACACAAAATGTGCTTTCTTTAGCCCAGGTAAGATGCTTCTGACGTTTGTTGTCCAGGAACGGCTTGACAAGAGGAATACGACATTTGAAGCCCATGTCCAGGATCCGTCTGTGTGTGGTGGCTTTTGATGCAGTCAGTCCACTTCTTGTGAAGCTCCCCCACACATTTGAATGTCCTTCCTGACAATCCTCTCCAGGTTGCGGCCATCCCTGCTGCTTGTGCACCTTTTTCTTCCACACTTTTCCCTTCCATTTAGCTTTCTATTAATGTGCTTTAATACAGCACTTTGACAACATCCAACTTCTTTTGCAATACCTTTTGAGGCTTTCCCTCCTTGTGGAAGGTGTCAATGGTGGGTTTTCTGCACAACTGTCAGGTCAGCGGTCTTCCCCATGATTGTGAATTCTACTGAAGCAGACTGAGAGACAATTTAAAGGCTCAGGAACCCTTTGCAAGTGTTTACAATACTGAACCTTATCACAATATTCGAATTTTCTGAGATTTTGAATTTGGGGGTTTCATAAGCTGTAAGCCATAATCATCAAAATGATAACAAATAAAGGCTTGAAATATCTCACTTTGCATGTAATGAGTAATATATTAGTTTCACCTTTTAAGTTGAATTACTGAAATAAATCAACTTTTGCAGAATATTCAAATTTTTCTCAGTTTCGTGTGTGTGTGTGTGTGTGTGTGTGTGTGTGTGTGTGTGTGTGTGTGTGTGTGTGTGTGTGTGTGTGTGTGTGTGTGTGTGTGTGTGTGTGTGTGTGTGTGTGTGTGTGTGTGTGTGTGTGTGTGTGTGTGTGTGTGTGTGTGTGTGTGTGTGTGTGTGTGTGTGTGTGTGTGTGTGTGTGTGTGTGTGTGTGTGTGTGTGTGTGTGTGTGTGTGTGTGTGTGTGTGTGTGTGTGTGTGTGTGTGTGTGTGTGTGTGTGTGTGTGTGTGTGTGTGTGTGTGTGTGTGTGTGTGTGTGTGTGTGTGTGTGTGTGTGTGTGTGTGTGTGTGTGTGTGTGTGTGTGTGTGTGTGTGTGTGTGTGTGTGTGTGTGTGTGTGTGTGTGTGTGTGTGTGTGTGTGTGTGTGTGTGTGTGTGTGTGTGTGTGTGTGTGTGTGTGTGTGTGTGTGTGTGTGTGTGTGTGTGTGTGTGTGTGTGTGTGTGTGTGTGTGTGTGTGTGTGTGTGTGTGTGTGTGTGTGTGTGTGTGTGTGTGTGTGTGTGTGTGTGTGTGTGTGTGTGTGTGTGTGTGTGTGTGTGTGTGTGTGTGTGTGTGTGTGTGTGTGTGTGTGTGTGTGTGTGTGTGTGTGTGTGTGTATTCATACATACTGTACTGTAGAAAATGCTGAAATGTTTTGGAATGTGTTTCCTGCAGACGTTGGGAACAGGATCACAGAGCTGAGTAAAGTGATCGGCCAGCTACACACTGAAATGAAGCATATTCACACGGGCATGTTTGACTACTCAGACAAAACCAAAGCAGACCCATCAGGAGGCTCTTCTTTCCTGGGGAAGTACATCCACGGAGCCAAAAACAACTTCAAGGGCTTCGACAGCAATGAGAGAATATCTGCTCCAATGCATGATTATGTACTCCATGAAGAACCTGTGGAGACTGTAGAAGAGAAGCATGAAGAGACTGCAGACGTGCAAGAGTCACCGACCACTGACACAGAGGCAGACGGGAAGTCAAATGAAGAGCAAAACAGTGAGGGAGAAATAGATAACGCAGGAAACGAGACAGGAATTGATGATGTCATTGAGATTTGCATGGGGGAGGAGGGTGCTGAAAAGAATTCAGAGAATACAAGCGAGACAGTCATAGATATAGAGTCCAATGCAGATGTTGAGAGTGAAGCCAGTGGAAAAAGTGAAGATGAGGCGATGACAGAGATAGCCAAAGATGATATAGAGGAAATAAATTTAGACGAGGAGACAGGAGGACCAGATCTAAATGAAGCAGAGACAGAAGAAAATGAAGTGGTTGAGGAAAATAATGGAACAGCAGAAGATAATAATGAGGATGTAGTTGAAGTTGTCAATGAGGGAAGTGAGGGCATTAAGTTTGACCTGAGCCATTCAAGCCTAGTGAGTTTTTTAACAAAGAGGATAGCGGAAACGCTAGATAAGACAGGCCTACAAGAGTCAAATTTCACTTTCAATGCAAACCAAGTATCATCTCCAACTGGAAGCGATGACTCCCAAGACACTGGTTTTGGTTCTCAAGAATTTGAACCCTCAACCAGTGACCCTCAATGACAGCAATCAGTTTTTCCAAGATTAGTTCAAAACTAGCTTGTGAGAACCATAAACCTAGTTGAAAGCTTTTACGTTACAGTGGCATCAGAAAGTATTAGGACACATTTGTCACTGAAAATGTCTTAATGTTGAAAATAAAATGGCAAAAGTCACACCTGAAAACCAATGTAGAAGTAACTTTTAATGGATGAAGTCCGAACACACAGGTGTTGTTCATCACATTATCTATGAACATGTTAGCCATAGCCAGAAAGCGTCTAAATACTTCAAAAGTTCAGGGTCAGTATATATAATTTTTTTTTTAATTTATACATTTAGTCAGCGATGATGCATTACTTTGATCTAAAGTGACAGTAAAAACAATTGCAATGTTACACAAACCTATATTCCAAATAAGTGCAGTTCTTTTAACTCTATCAAAGAATCCTGAATGTATTAAGATGTATCAAGGTTAAGGTTCCCACATAAATATTAAGCAGCATCACAGTTTTCATCATTGATCATAGCTAGAAATGTTACCACATCAGCATATTAGATTGATTTCTGATGGATAATGTGACACTGAAGGCTAGAGCAATGATGCTGAAAATTCAGCTTTGCCATCAAAGGAATAAATTGAATTTAAATTAGAAATAAAATAGAAAACTATTATTTTAAATGGTAATAGTTTTACTGTATTTTCAATCAAATAAATGCAATCTTGGTGATCATAGATAAAATCTATATAAACTCATACTGACCCCAAACTTTTTAACAGTAATGGTTTTTTTTTGGTGTGCCTTATAAAATACTTTTTGGTGCCACCGTGTACGTATAATATATACAAAATATACTTTGAGAGGCATTGTGGTTTCTTGGTCTTTGAATTTGTAAAATGATTTGTAAATTATGTAGATTAAATCATTATAGAAGTCATGTTTTGTCATTAAAATAAACAATAAATGTGCAGTGTTCTATGTCCCTCTAATATAAGTGAAATAATTGCTTGAATATAAAATTAATTAAAAGGGATATCAAAACCCTGAATACACCCATGGTTAAAAGATGCACATTTATAACCCTGGAGACCTCGTGCACATGTTACAGCTTGTTCAACACCTGCTGTTTGTGACACAGCTGATTTTCCCATGAGGCCTCCACTTAACCAATCACCTGCAGCCTCCAACCCTCCCCATGCACCTCTATTGGAACGTCACACCTGTTCCCATAACCATACGAATATATGACCAGTTACTGCACTAGGGCTAATGAAGTTGGGATTACATCAGCCAACAAAATCAACTAAGAAAAAATTTAATAATGAAAGTTTTCATTTTCATTTTCAAAGTTAAACAAATCAAACATACCCTTCCAATATTCCTTGATGTTACTTGTTTGCATATAATACAAATTACATTGTGCAAGTGTTGATTTATTGACCCTCAACCATGAGTTTATGAAACTCTGCTAGGATTGCATACAAAATGACTCCAAAACCTCTTCATAAATCTAAACTTTATTGATATTGTATACAGATGGAAATGTATTATTATTACTTTAATTCTCTATGTCCATTTAAAAAAAATAATACTGTACAAGAGGAAGATTGTTAACCATCCTAATGATCTTCACTGACAGGAGTTCAGCTTATGAACCGCACATCAGACAGTCGTCACGGTTCTCCAGCGAGCACACCATAGCGGCTTTGTTGCGTTCTTTAGTTTCCTCTTCACTGCTTGTACTTATCGGCGTCTCCTTCAGTTTCTCTTTGTTCAGAGTGAACTGGATGGGGTTGGCAGCTGGTTTAGTTCTCAGGTAGTACATTCCTGTTTTAAGACCCTGTGGAGAGAAGTAGACATACCGTTTAGCTATCAACTCTAATTTCTAAACCTGCAAGGCTCATGAAATATCTAGTTTACCTGCTTCCAGCCGTAGAAGTGCATGCTGGTCAGTTTGCCATAGTTGGGTTCAGCAATGTGAATGTTGAGGGACTGGCTCTGGTCAATAAAGGCTCCTCGATCTGCAGCCATCTTTAAGATAGTCTTTTGAGAGATCTCCCACACAGTCTTATACAGCTCCTTCAGGTCATCTGGTATTGTGGGAATACCCTACAAAAAGAAGGGCATTTAGAAAGTGACAAAGCAACAACAGCAAAAAAAAAGTCATCTGATTTGGAAATGCCAACTAACCTGGATGGATCCGTTCTGACCAATTAGCTGGTTTTTCATTTCCTCGTCCCAAAGTCCTCGTTCCGTGAGGTCTTTGAGAAGATGTGGGTTTACGATCTAGAGGTAGATGAAACCCACTAGTTAAATTATGTACAAAGACATCAGTTTCTCTCGCAAACATTCACTGTAACGTCAAACCCACCTGAAACTCTCCAGACAGAACTCTGCGTGTGTAGATGTTGCTGGTGTAGGGCTCGATTGACTCGTTGTTGCCCAGGATCTGAGCTGTGGAAGCAGTGGGCATGGGAGCCAGCAGCAGACTGTTACGCACACCATGCCTGGAGAGAAAAGAAAAAAAATGATAGTCGTTTAGACATTTAAATCGGTTAACCTTCACTTAAAGGGATAGTTCACCCAAAAATTTATTAATCCATGATATACTCACCCTCAAGTCCTCCTAGGCGTATAGAACAATCTTCTTTCAGACCAATAAAATCGGAGTTATATTTAAAATGCCCTGGCTAATCCAAGCTTTATAATAGCAGTGACTCTGTTTTTGAAGTCCATAAAAAAAAACCCTGCATCTGTCCGTCAAAGAACGTGCTCCATGCGGCTCTGGGGGTTAATAAAGGCCTTCTGAAGCGAATCAATGCATTTGTGTAAGAAAAATATCCATATCCATAGTTCCAGCCGATCGCCTTCCGTGGAAAAGTGTTGAAAGTGCCTTCTCGAATTCAAGATGCGTACATGACGTCTGACGAGCGTACCTGGTAACGCAAGCCTTTGATCGGCAGAGGCACTTTCAACACTTTCCATAAATTGAATACGGAAAGCAATTGGCCGAAACTTTAAACATGGATATTTTTCTTACACAAACGCATAGTCTCGCTTCAGAAGGCCTTTATTAATAACCCACAGAGCCGTGTGGAGCACGTTATTTGACGGACAGATGCACTTTTATGAACTTCAAAAACAGAGCAACAATCACTGCCATTATAAAGCTTGGAAGAGCCAGGACTTTAATACAATTTTTAATACAATTTTATTCGTCTGAAAGAAGAATGTCATTTCCTCGGATGACTTGAGGGTGAGTAATCATCGGCTAATTCTCATTTTTGGGTGAACTACCCCTTTAAAAAAAGATTAAGCAGGATTCATGCGTGTGTGTGTGCAGCTCAACCACGAAAAAAAAAAAATGAAGCAAGTGCCCCGAGTTCTGTTTGAGACCATTTTACAGCTGGAGTTACACCATCATGACTATAAAGTTTGCGTGTGCATTCGCAGCCTTTTGTTTTGTGCAAATGTAAGTTGTAATATTGTGTTTATGTTGTGTAGGCCGATCTATATCTGATTTCTCATATAGGATGCATTAGGTTAAGAATTAGAGCGGTAGTGAAGCGTGGCGGTGATCATCTACAGCGTGCAGCTCCTACAGCATTGCACAACTAATAATGACTGATTGGGACTGCAATATTACATAACATTGAGAACACTATTGTAATAAAACATTGAGATTGTGAATTATTTGGGTTTAGTTGCCGTGTTTCATCGCATTGCTCTGTGAAGAGCGCGTGCACAACATGAATCACGCATTGATTCACGCAAGTTAGTTCAAGTTCACTTGTACAGTCGCATCATTTTGTGCAGATGTTGTTATTTGTAGTATTACGTTTATTTTGTATACATGTGATCAATTTCATATAGGATGCATTTCTTTGAGCTAAATAACACTAGCAAAGGGCTTCAGTGTACCGTGTTCATTAAGCTCTTCAGTGCGCACAGCTCAAACAGCAATGCACAATTAACAACTGTCATATTTCATAACATTAATGAGAACACTTTAAATTAATGGTTGTGAATTCATTGTGTTTAGTTGCCATGTTCAGTGCGTTGTTCCAGGAAGTGCGCGTCCACACATTCTGAATAACTGAGGCAGCGTTGGTGACGTTGTTTTAGAGGTTATATTTGATTAAATGATCAATCACATCAACTAATTTTACAATCCTATAGCCCTTTATTTAGATTAAAAACCTTTCATTTGGTGAGGAACATTGCGTTTGAGCAGCTTTTGCACATCCCGTCATGATGTCGGCTATATACCACTGCTGTAGACGCATATTGCATTATTAAGGCTAACAATTAATAGATTAATTGATCTTTAATTTAAACAACGATCGATCATGGGAATGTGTAAATTGACATCCCCCATATGGGTCTGAAATTGAATAATGTCAGCAAACACTTCAGTCTTCACTGCATAATTTCTAAATTAAATGTAAATCAATCCTTATTAAAGTAACAAGCTTTCAGCCAACAGCAGTGATTCTCTTTCTTTTGTTCTTTGATTTGCATAAATGACAGATCACAGCACCAGGTTTATTAGGCTGCTGTCACTAAGATCTGAAGCACATGACACGGATCCAACGTCCTCACAACTCTCTGTGTTCATGCTCTAATTTTGACAGCCCTACTTAAAACATTTTCCAGTGACAAGGTTAAATTACCTGACACTGATTATGAATCATGCAAGCATTTACTAACTTTGCGATCTTCTCCTTGAGTGCCGCCCAGTCCCACAGGTCCGTAGGTGTCTTTTCCCACATATCATACTGCAGAATCTGTGAAATCACCAAAAAACAATTAGAGCTCTGTAAATCTCAACTTTAAAATCCAATTTCCTTAAACTGTAACATTCAACTTACACCCTTGCTCACAGGACACCCTGCGTAGGTTTCGTACGGTCCAAATTCTGCAGCCAGCTCACAGCTGGACTCCAAGGCAGCGTAGTAGATGGTCTCAAAGATCTGTGTGTTGAGAAGTTGAGCCTCTGGGCTCTCAAAGGGGAAGCGCATGAGAATGAAGGCGTCGGCCAGACCCTGAACACCAATGCCGATGGGCCTGTGGCGCTTGTTGGAGTTCTCTGCCTGTTTATTGAGAGAGATGATCAACCTCTGCAGTTACTACAATGATGCAGAATGACTAAAACTGAATAAACAGCACTTCACCTCTTTCACTGGGTAGTAGTTGATGTCGATGATTTTGTTCAGGTTCTTCACAATGACCTTTGTGACAGAGGCCAACTTGTGGAAGTCAAACGTTCGCTCTGCGGTGACGTACATGTTAAGTGCAATCGATGCCAGGTTGCAAACAGCCACCTACAAGAGAGTTTGGTTCTTCATGAACACACTTTCCAGTAAAGTCAACATGTCATCTGACTGACAGTAAGCTATAATATTAGATTTTGTGTAGATATTCTGCACTCTGCCTACCTCATCATGACTGGTGTACTCTACAATCTCTGTGCACAGGTTACTGGATTTGATGGTGCCCAGGTTCTGCTGGTTGCTCTTGCGGTTGCAGGCATCCTTGTAAAGCATGTAGGGTGTGCCGGTCTCTGTCTGAGACTCAATGATGGCATACCATACCTGCTGAGCTTTCACCACACGCTTAGCTTTGCCCTCCTGCTCATATCTGGAACAAAAGAGCATTGAATTATTCTTTTTTTTCTTTTCTTTTTTTAATGATGTTCTATAGTTTTACAGCAATAGCATTAATAATATTTTCATACCTTGTGTAGAGCTTCTCAAATTCCTCTCCCCAGCACTCATCCAGTCCAGGACAGTCATTGGGGCACATCAGAGACCAGTCCTACATTGAATAGGAAGAGACACATATGAGTGTGCTTAAAATGAAGCTTCTGAACTAAATTGGATTGGTTATATATACACACACACACACAAGAATTCAAAAGTTTGGGATGTGCTGTTTTTGAAAGAAGTCTCATGTTCACCAAGGCTGCATTTATTTATTAAAAATACAGTAAAGCAATAATAGAGCAATTTAAAATAACTTTTCTATTTTAATAAAATGTGAATTATTCCTATGATGGTAAAGCTGAATTTTCAGCAACATTACACCAGCAATGTCAAATGTCATCTTTCAGAAATCATTCTAATAGGCTGATTTGCTGTTACAGAAACCTCTTATCAATATTGAAAACTGTTGTGCTGCTTAATATATGTGGAAACACTTATTTTAAACAGGATTCTTTGATGAATACAGTTTAAGATCTTTTGATCTTCCATCCTTGCTAAATATGATATATATGAAGGTATTTGATGTTGCAGATCTATTTAAAATAAATCTGATAGTTTAAAGTGGGCTCACCCCATTGGTCTCCACTCGCTTCATGAACAGGTCAGGGATCCAGAGGGCGTAAAACAGATCTCTAGCTCTCTGTTCCTCTTTTCCAGTATTCTTTTTAAGCTCTAGGAAGTCAAAAATGTCAAAATGCCATGGCTCCAGGTACATGGCAAAAGCTCCTGGTCTCTGATTGGAGGAGAGAAAATGTCAGTCTTTCAAGTCACACTTAACCCCACCCTTGAATAAATCACATGTAAAATGCCTTACCTTATTTCCTCCTTGGTCCACATAGCGTGCAGTGTTGTTGTAGACACGAAGCATAGGAACCAGGCCATTTGAGTTGCCATTTGTCTAAATGACAAAAGATATTAAGTAAACCCAACTGCTGAGTACCATTGGAGTAAATCTAAAGCAGAGGGTGAAGAAAACTCACCCCTGCAATGTAGCTGCCAGTGGCTCTGATGCAGCTCACTGCCACTCCGATACCTCCGGCAGACTTCGAGATGAGGGCACACTGCTTCAGTGTGTCATAGATCCCGTCAATACTGTCATCTTTCATAGCAAGCAGGAAGCAACTAGACATTTGACAAAAGGAACATGTTGTATTATGCATACAGTTGTCTACTGACTTTGCCAACAGCAAATAGGAAAACATTTCTTTTGAAAAACTGCCCCCTTGTGTTTGATTGCTGTATAGTGACTGTTATCCTGGTGCTTCCTGGTGTTTACCTGGAGAGTTGTGGCCGGTTGGTGCCAGCATTAAAGAGCGTAGGAGAAGCATGAGTGAACCACTTCTCAGATAGCAGGTTGTAGGTTTCAATAGCTGCTGCAATGTCCTCCTTATGGATGCCCACGGACACTCTCATCAACATGTGCTGTGGCCGCTCAGCGACTAAACAAAACAGAAACAGTCAAGGTGTCACAGGAATGCTTTACATTTAGGTCAGTGTCTGTTATTCATCTCATTTGTATTTCCCTCGTTAAAAAAAATTTATTAACTCCTTATTTTGGTCTTTTCTTTATGGTCTCTTTTCGTCATTTTCTGTCCTCTCAATTTCCTTGTCTCTCAATAGGACTTTAGGAATTTGCATACAGTGAAATTTCATTTATCACCTTACCCTTTCCGTTGATCTTCAGCAGGTACGAGCGCTCCAATGTCTAAAAGAAACATTAAAGACTGAGTTTACTTTCAGACAAGCATTAGTGTGCATTTTGTAGGGGTGTAACTGTACACGTATTCATACCGAACCGTTTCTGTACAGGGCTTTCGGTACGGTGCATGTGTTTACCAAACGGTTCGAATTCAATCTTTGACAGTAGGCTTGTTTTAAAAGGTGGGGTAAGTGTCATTTCAAAACTGCTTTATAAAAGTGTCTCGGGCTGTGGACCAAAACATGATGGGGAGACACGTCATGACACAGGACGGGCATTAGCTGAGTGACGACAAAGAGGTGGCAGATAAAAATTAAAAAACATGTGGAAGGTGGAAGACAAAAGGCGGCTTGCGATCAGGCAAGAAGTATCGCTTTCCAGCGCTGGGGAGAACTCAAGGAGCGCTAAGGCCAGCAATTGGACACCGAGGTTGCTTTATTTCTTCTCGATAGGCAAGTAACAATGGTTTTGTTTTACAGAACTAATATATGCTGGCTTTTGCGTGAATATTCTCATGTGTCATGTTCGCTCGTTTGTCCATTTGCAATAGTATCGTTGTTCACTTCAGCGACAATAAAGACCTATTAATTTCCACATCCTATAACGTTAAACCACTGTCCGTTTCAAGCGTTAGCTTGCAGTGTGTCCGAAAAGTAAGACAAACTCCTAATATATGTTTGTTTCCTTTGGTTCGTCTTTTTGTGATCGATATAACCCTCTAATCTTGTCATATTTGTAATATGTTCGTTAGTTGGATCAGGGTATATACAGAACTTCTTAAGTTGAATTTAATACCTTTTTTAATACCTTCAAAATATTTTTTAATACCAGCGTGACTTCAAGCTGCAACTGTAGTGGTGTAAATTAAATTTCTTTCCAAATGGAATAGCATATTGCCTCAAAATGCACTAGAATAAACAGCAACGGATGATTGTTTTAGGTAGTGCTGGGAATCGATTAAACAAAATTAACTAATTAATAACTTTTTCTGTAATTAATCACGATTAATACGTTTATGTTTTGATATTGTAATAATTTCAGTTACTCTCCAAATTAAATGTAGAAAATTTATTGACAGCATATTTTAAATGTGCTGTATTGTCATGTTTTTATGAATGAAGGCCAGTATCACTGATTTCTCTATGAAACATTAATGACGTTACCTTATAGTATAACTGAAAGCTACCAATTTCATAATTTATTAGGCTTAAAAAAAAGGGGAAAAGGGGCGGAGCTATCAAAATAGGGGCGTGTTTTTGGGGGGTGATTTGAAATATCAACATTGGTTACCAGAAAGCACTTACCCCACCTTTAGGCGTGGAACATACTTCAATCAGAGTTGACATGAACATAAGTATTCTGTCCATTTTATCACTAAATTCAAACAATAAATGCCGTTTTGACGCTCTTTAAATGTGACATGACTGATCACTGTATATGCGTGTCAGTTCAAACGGCACGCGAGAACACGATCATCTCTTCCTAAAGAATAAACATGAATTAATATCTTAAGATATGTGGAGGATACATTACAACTTACTGAAACGCATCATGTAATGTAATCGCTCTGTTTACATTATCTTTCCGCCGTTGAAACACTATGTCCTGTAGCATTACATTAACCTCAGGCCAATCATTCAGTGTCCACAGCTGTTAGTTCTCTAGAGAAATTAACTTTTGCTAAATATATGCACTATATTAGCCTATATAGTCATTATATTCTACTTCATATTCTGAAGTTTACATGTTTGTATACAATGTGTTATTTGAGTGTTGATTACTATATCTAAAAATAAATAGCAACTGAATTTAGGCTAATAGTTTGGGCTCAATCCTTTATTATTATAGTAATGGGCAAGTAAGGGCTCCCTATATAGTTTACAATATTATCTTTAAGAAACTTTTAGATGTCGGCACCAATAGCCTCGTGGGCAGTGCGCTGACATATAGCACTGTTGCGCTTCGGGCGACCCGAGTTTGAGTCCCGGCTCGTGGACTTTTCCCGATCCCGTCCCCCTCTCGCTCTCCCCCACTTCGCTTCCTGTCAAACTACTGTCCTATCATAATAAATCTTTGGAAAAAATTAATAAAAAAGATACACTTTTAGATATAATTGAATTAATTTAAGGACGGACAATTTTTACAAGTTTATAAAAAATATATAAAAAGCAATTTTGTAAAACTGCTGTAACGAACCATGACTTTAAAACCTGAGGTACGTACCGAACCATCAGTTTTGTGTACCGTTACACCCCTAATATTTTGCATATTCTTTTATTTAAGAATTACCTTGAAGCCAAAGAAGTTGTATGAGAAATCTCGGTCAAATATGATGGCCGAGTTGAGGCGCTAAGGAAATAAGGAAAAAAAACATTAATTATAAATCCTTAACCCAAAATGTGACTGGAGAAAAAAAAAGAAAAGAAATGTGCATATTATACTTACATCTTTGTTGGCCAAAACAAGATCAAGGGTTTCTTTTGAAATCATGGGCGAGTGGCGGCTGTTCAGGGGATTCACATAATTGTAGAGGTCCTCCATAACCTCTGTGATGGGAGTCAAGCAAAAAAAGGCATTACTTCATTATGGATTGTGAAATGTCACATTGACATGAAATGGTGATGCATGGCAACTCACCACTGAAGACCTTCTTAGTTTCTTTGTGTAGGTTGGACACAGCGATGCGGGCGGCCAGGATGGCATAGTCAGGGTGTTTGGTGGTGAGGGTGGCAGCGATCTCAGCAGCCAGGGTGTCCAGCTCTACTGTGGTGACGCCACTGTAAAGGCCCTGAATCACCTTCATTGTGATCTGAGTCTGCAAAGCACAACCATGCGATTTAGGGTCTTTACATTTGGCTTCTTGGAAGATGCTTCTTTAATGAAAATGACCCAATACAGGGCCATAAGGAAGACCAAGAGAGGATGGGATGCAATGAAAGTTTCTAAGCATTATGTTCGTGGGTGGTCAATACAGTTTTTTTAAGTTTTTGTTTAAATATTACAAGGATTTTGGCTCTTCTAACAGAAGTTGCCTGTTATGGATCTACTGTTTGAAGAATGACTAATTGTATTGTGACTAGGCCTGGGGTTTTCAAATTGGCTGGAGGGTCCCTCACACAGGGACAATCATAATGGGCCATGGCATCTAAAAAGGGACTTTCGCACCAGGTAGTTCTAGAAATGTATGCCGTGTTTTCACCGCAGAAACTAGGGACTGTGGGGTGGTTTCAACCGCAGGAACCAGAGACTAAATGAAGTTCTGGGTAAAAATGTCCTACTTGCGAGGTAGTACTTTTTTTAAAGTTCAGGAACTGCCGCGGGTGGACATGGATGCTAAACATGCTGATTGGTTGATTTTATTTCAACTTAAAAGTCTGTTGCAGTGTGTGCAGTAAGAGTTGCTATTTGTATCAACGATGAAGTTTAAAAAACACGAACGATGGACCGGCAACGAGGTTCAGGCTTTAAGCTCATGTGCGGAGGACGAATCCAGTGGAAACTACACAGTCCCAAGTCACCGGACTAATCTTCACAGTACGTTAGACTGCGATGTAAACGCAGACAGTAAAAGGTCTGGGGGTAAAAGTTCCTGGGACAAATTGTTCTGGGTAATTTCAGTGGAAACGGGTCTTTAGTTATAGGAAATAACCACCAGGGTAGTTCCCTGAGAACTAAAAGTTCCCCTAGGAACATTTACCTGGTTGCATTCACACTGCCAGTAGGAACTCTAAAGTGAAGCAAGCCACGCTAGTTGTGACATTTTTGACGGCGCTGAGAACACCAGAGCCTAAACACAGAGCTCACATTCTCCATCGTCATTAATTCATGATCTGTTTAACAGTCCTGTCTAATACGTTATTAAATCGAACTCTTATACAAAAAAAAAAAAAGTAGACCATTTATGAAAAAGTATTATCGTTTGCCATGTCGTTTACGTCTGATGTTTTGTTTGCTCACAAAGTTGCGTTGGATTTTCTCTTTAGCGTAAAGGTTGAGAGGTGCATCTATCACTGTGTTTCATGATGACCAGTTAGTTTCTGGAGTAAATATATAACTATAATCTGTATCTGTGGACAGCTTTTTAAAATAAACGGCAGGTGCTGGTGTTTCACATGCATTCGGCCAATCAGCGTACACTTACGTCACTGATAGTTCCTATTGTGATGGGCTAGAGACTACTCTGATGTAGGAGCTACACCAAAAGGAATCGTTTCCTAGTACTAAAATTATTCCTAGTTCATGTGGTGCAAACAGGCCCAAAATCCAGATACTTCCGCCAATAGTTCTAGAAACTATGAAAAGGTTCCTAGGAGCAGGCTTCCTCAAACTCTGTCCTGGACGGCCACTGTCCTGCAGAGTTCAGCTCCAACCCTGATCAAACTCAACTACCAGTGGCCCTCCAGGACCCGTCTTGAGGAACCCTGCCCTAGAGATTGAAAATCCCTGGACTAAGCAAAGGTTGACCGTGGAAAAAAGTGTTTTGAGGCATTTCATAACTTACAGGATCAACAAAGTCAGAGTTGAGTCCATAGCAAAGTTTCTGGATGCGTGATGTGATTTTGTCAAACATGACACGCTCCTGGCGCCCATCTGAAACAAGAAAAACAAACGTCAAATAAATAAAAAATGACCCATTTAAAATATTATGTCAAGTATAATAACACCCATAATAAAGAATATATGGACATGAAATGACCTGCAAATAAAGATATGAAATCTGCATAAAATGATGCAGCTCGAGTGTGGCGTAACTTTAAACTAGTATAACCTGCTGTTACTCGACGATATATGCATTTCCGTAGCATTACCCGCTGACCAAGTTAATGAAGCGGTTGGCGCCAACTTGGGAGTTAACAAAGAGAACAGCTAGCAGCTGCTAGCATAAATGCATACTCAAAGATTAGTCGGAAAAGTCAGTGGCTGAATCTGAAATCGCCCCCTATACCCTCAAATAGGGCATTATTTGAGGGGACAGACATTTGTAGTGATGTCCGAAAGCACAGTGGACATTATTGAGTGCACTCATTGCAGCGCAATAACGAGTGAACAGCTGATGCACACACAACGGCTGTCCGAATTCACTCACTCCTTCAAGAGAACAATATTAGTGGACTAACGCAAGGAACAGTGCATGAGGGTTTAAGGGGTGATATAATAAGACACAGCCAATAAATCTACGACCTTATCCAAGACTTCAAATGTACTCGACAGATTTACATTCTTCTCTTTAAGTTAACGTTACCTGTAGACATCGCAAGACGATTAAGGTCCATACATTTAAGGTCTACAGACTGGCCATCATCATATATATTAGCATATAAATTGTACATTTTCTAACTACATTGCAAATTAACAGGTTGGAGGATGAGTGGGACTATACCTCGCTTGATCACGTGCATGATAAAGGTCGCAGTTAGAGCGCAACAAAAATACAAAAATAAAACCAGTAGGTGTTATTTGTGGATAAAGTGATGATTTGCTGGCCGGGCTCTCAGCTGCTCCTGCTGTTGTGAAGTGATGAACGGCGCCAAACGAACCCGCCAGAACGTTATTTGTCATCTTCCGGTAAAAGAGTCTTAGCCAATGGCCTTTCGCTCCTTCCTCCTTCTGCTCTTCTTCTTCGTCGGACTCATTATCATCGACGTCAGATCATCTTGTCACAGGCAGCTCGCTCACTCGTAACATTGTTTTCATGGGTGCTTGCACTTTTTAAATAACCATAACTTGCTCAATTTTCCACCGAAAATCTGAATGGGTTTCCATGGCCGAGCAGCTGTATCACCAGTGGTTTAATGTAACAAAGTAATACTACTTTGTTACAGTACATAAGTATTTTTTGGGGAATCTGTACTTTACTTGAGTTTTAAATTCCTGTCAACTTTCACTTTTCCTCCATACATTTCCTAAATAAAATATATACATTTATTCCAATACATTTCCCTGAAGTATATCCGTTACTTACTACAAAATAAATTTGGAAGAACACACACTGCAAGCAAGCAGGTTTGACGAATCGGTGGTCTGGTGCTTGCAAGTTAGATAATTGGTTAAATTCCTTTGCCCAAGCCAGAGACCTGACATGGGATGTCATGCTAGCAAGTGACTGAGTTCCACGCAACAATAAGACCAATTTCATGATGGAAGCAGAAATAGTGGCGGCACCTGCTACTCCGGTGACAAACGACAGTTGTGACGAAGATGAACACCCATGGCCATATTTGTGAGAAATGTTTTCTTATGTTAGAACCAAAGAGTCTTCGTACTGGATGAAGTGCCTCTTATGTAAGGATAGTCCCATATTTCAGCTCTATTTTTAGTATCCTGACTTCTTATAAAAAAATTATGTTTTGTCCCGTATTTCTTCTTTCCTAAATTATCTTTGATAGGTGATCATAAAAGCTAGTAGTAGCAGTTTTCACATGAGAATAATAATAATACGTTTTATTTATATAGCGCTTTTCAAGAACCCAAGGACGCTTTACATGAAGTTGATAGATAACATGGATACATACAGTCAGTATACAAACACATGATCAACCCAGAACAGAAAAAAATAGTTCTCTTTCATCATCTCGTGTTCGAGATCCACCTATGGGAAGGGCATCCGTACCTGACCTCTGCAAAAGCATCCAATTGCACCAAGTCTGGCAAGACAGACAGGAGCAGACAGACACCTTGCCCGGCAAGGCCCCACCCCTGCTCACCTTACTTGTCTGCAGGAGGACAAAGTGTCAGATCAGCCTCCGCCAGGTTTCACTGTGTCTGCTCTCGGAGCCGCCCACGCTCTTGCATCGTCATTCCTGTTCCATGGCTGCCCGCCATGGAGTTTTTTACAGGTATGTCGCTCTCTGATCCTACTTCTTCTGGCAATAGCTTATCATCAGCCTGCCCGGCCGCATGTTCTTATCACCGCTAAGGACCTTAACCCGTTCTGCGTGGTTTGCTTGGGCCTCAAGCACGCGGAAGAGGCCTTGGAGAAACCGGAGAACTGCAGTCACTGCCTGGTGCTGCCTGAGAAACTTCTGCGACACCGCCTTAAAGTTGCTGCTACCCAGTGCGGCGAGCTCGACTTTTCTTACTAGGATGTGGGACACGGTGACGACAGACTTCTCTCATCTGGGCTGACTAGCCCAATCCTGAGTTCCCCGAAGAGGACATCTTCGCAGGTAACCCCCCGCTCGCAGACGATCTGACCAGGTCCGGTGACAACGACGATGCGGGCCTTCTCAGGGTGTCAGAGGATGAGGAGGCCATCCCACCATCTGGTATTCCTCAGGCCAGCACCCCCGCGGCCTTGCCTCAATCTATCCTCCTGGATGTGTGTGAGTGAGCGGCCTTTGGGCTCAGTCTAAGCACCCGGACCTTTTGTCTGTGTGCAGAAGTGAGCTTGACTCCCCTGAGAATGTCTGGTCTACGGATTTTGACATACATAGACTATTGGCTTATAATTGCTGATTCAAAGGAGAAAGTGTTGCAGGACACTGGCCGTGTGCACATCACATCACTCGGGTTCAGGGTGAACGCGATTGTAGTTCGGTTCGTTGACTGTGTGTGGGTGTGGAAGGAAGAAGGCAGGGTCGGCGTGACTGGGACTCGCGATTTTATTACTCAGACTTTATATACAAACAGAACACGCGCTTGTGGGCGCATCAATACAACAACACTCTCAAACTAGCTTCAGGTTTGTCACTCGGTTTTCACGGCATTCCTCAGGCAGGCAGATGCACGCAAAGTCCCAGTCCAAACTCTCTCTCTTGACTCTCTCCCCGCTGCGGCTTATATGCAGTCTCTTCATGCCAATTACTGCAATCAGACACAGGTGTTACTCATCTGCACTTGACCTACTTACTCACCGCTCGGCTCCGCTCTCTCTCTCCCGCTACAGACCTCGCAAAACCATGCCCCCTCCGCCACAGCGATTAAGAGCTATATCACACCCAGTCAGAATGTGATCTTCTTGGGCCTGGAGCTGAATTCAATCTCCATGCGAGCGCGTCTCTCTCAAGAGCCTATTCTCTCTCTGATTAACTGTCTGTTGCAGTTCAGAGAGGGGGCGAAGGTGCAATATCGCACATTGTCCCGGTTATGTTGCGGAAAGTTATGACGACGGATCCTTAACAGGCAGGGGTGCCACCCAGAGGGCAGAACTCTGAATAGTTTGTGGCCGAGCAAACTATGTTCAGAGCACATAAATTATTTCGAGCTCCTGACCATTTGGAAAGCTCTGAATCATTTTCTGACTCGTCTGCAGGGACATCATGTGGTCGTACACTGTGACAATACCACGGCAGTGGCTTATATATATTTTTTTCTGTTGTTACGCACAACTCATGTTCCGGGCATTCTGAACAGAGGCGCGGATCTTCTATCGAGGGGGAACCCGCTCTTCGGGGATTGGCGCCTCCACCCTCAGATAGTGGGCATGATATGGATGAGATTCGGACAGGCATCCATAGATCTATTCGCCTCGTGCGAAAACAGCCATTGTCCTATGCTCTTCTCACTAAAGGACATGGACGCGCCCCTCGGGTGGATGCACTGGCCCACCCATGGCCCAGAATGCTGCTGTATGCTTTTCTTTCCCTGTGCCTGATCATTTCCAAACTGGCCAGGGGGAGAGAGAAGGGCCTGTCTCTCATTCTGATAGCACCCAGGTGGCCCAAAGCACCATGGCTGGCGGAGATAATTCCTCTGTTACATGCCCAGCCATGGCGCCTTCCCCTCCGCACAGACCTATTGTCTCAAGCGAACGGGGAGATTTATCACCCCCACCCGGACAGGGTAGCTCTCTGGGCCTGGCCCGTGAAAGGATGAACCTAAACGCACTAGGGCTTCCCCTGCGTGTGGTGGCTACTATACAGAATGCCAGGGCCATTTGTACCAGGTCCTTATATGGCTGTAAGTGGCAAGTGTTCGATGAGTGGTGTGATGGGCGGGTTTCACTTCATATCAGTGCTCAGTTTCTGATATTTTGTGTTTCCTCCAAGACCTTATGGATAAGGGCAGGTCTTTTTCCACTATTAAGGTCTATCTGGCATCTATCTCTGCTTGTCATGTGGGTTTTGAAGGCTCAACGGTTGGGCAGCACCCTCTAATCTGCAGATTTATGAAGGGTGCACGTCGCTCGTTGCCAGTCATTAGGAGAACGATCCCTGAATGGGACCTCTCCATGGTGCTGGAAGCTCTGGCTCAATTCCTTTTTGAGCCTCTGGGAAACATTTCCCTAAAGTTGCTCTTTTTAAGCCTTTCTCTTGGGTTTGGCGTCAGCCAAACGTGTCAGTGAGTTACATGCACTCTCGGTCCATCCCTTGTGCACTAAATTCTCTCTGGGTGGAGATAAGGTTTTCCTTAAGCCTAATCCAGGCTTCATGCCCAAATGTTTCCCTGTGTTCACATCGGAGGTGTTGGAGCCGTCTGCTTTTCACCCTCGGCCTTTTTCCTCCGCAGAGGATCAAAGGTTAAATGCCCTGTGTCCGATCCGTGCGTTACAGACGTATTTGGCTACCAGTGCATTCCGAAAGAGTGACCAGCTCTTTGTTTCATGGGCACCTCCCCACAAGGGGAATCCCCTGTCTAAGCAACGCCTTTCACATTGTCTTGTGGACACTATAATTTTGGCATACGAATCAAAGGGAGTGCAACCCCCAGGGGACATCAGAGCTCATTCAACGAGGGGCTTAGCCGCCTCTTGGGCTCTGTTCAGGGGAATATCACTGCATGACATTTGCTCTGCTGCCAGTTGGGATTCTCCCCATACGTTTGTGCATGGCTGGATGTCACCAGAACCTCGATAGCACATTCGGTTTTGGGGGTGGGGTCTTCCTAACCCTGCCTTCTCTTGTGTGTCACTCTTGCCACACACATGTTTCATGCCCTGCTTGTACACCACAGTTATGTGTCTGTTTCGGTGTGGCAGGTTCATGATTATGAGACGTGTCAAGCACCGCCCCTTGGGGTGACCGTCTTTCTCTGGCTAACAGAACCTCACTGTGAGTGTATTGGGCAATCGGGGAGCTGTCCATGTCTCTCCCATAGGTGGATCTCGAACACAAGATGATGAAAGAGAACAATAGGTTAATGTCATAACCTCTGAAACATAGAGTGGAAAGATCCACCAGCTTTGCCCCGCTTGACCCACGAGAAGCGAATATACTTACTTATATTTTTTCATATAGCTGAAAAAATTGAGACAAACAATCAATTAACAAAACAATTTGAATAAGTGAGTTTTGAGAGCTGTCTAGAGTGAAGAGACAACACAAAGGTTTTGTGGTAGTTTGTTCCAGAGCTTAGAAGCTGACATGCTGAAAGCCCTACCACACACATAGACGGAACATGGGAACTGCAAGCTAATTTTCAGAGCTCGATCTCAGAGGATGGACAGGGACATAGGAGAGAATCAATTCAGAGAGATAAGAAAGTGCTAAACCATGACAAGCCTTGAAAACTAGAGAATCTTAAACTGAATGCGGTAACTAACAGGGAGCCAATGTAGTTGCTGTAAGACAGGAGTGATGTAAGCTGATTTTTTGGTAAAAGTGAGGGCCCGAGCAGCTGAATTCTGAATTAGCTGCAAGCGATTTAGGACTTTTTTGTGTAGACCATAAAACAAGGAGTTGCAATAATCAAGACATGAAGTTATAACAGTTTCAGCATCTTTGCAATTAAGTGAGGGTCTCAACCGGACAATATTGCGAAGATGGAAGAAACAGGACATGACAAGCTGATTGATATGGGGTTCAAAACATAGCCTAGAATCAAACAATACACCAAGGCTTCGTATATTGGAAGAGGGATGAACCACAACACTGTCAATGTAAATGGAGAAGTCAAGTTGGGAGGAATAAAGAGATTTAGGGCCTACTAGCAGAATTTCTTTTTTTTTCCATATTCAACCAAGTAATTTTGAGCCATCCATATTTTGAGAGTGTGTTAGCAAGATGTTAAAGAGGAGGGAGGAATAACAGAATTAGGCTGTACAGTAAAATAGATCTGTGTATCGTCAGCGTAACTGTGGAAAATAAATCCATGGCGCCGGATGATCTGACCCAGAGGAAGAGTATAGATTAAAAATAAAAGTGACAGAATGAGGTGACAGAAAAATATTTGAATTTGTCAATGCTAATGAACTGTTGCCTATCGGAGAGATATGAACTTAGCCACAACATCATACGGTGTGACAGGGTTTTCTTGTAACACCATATGATTATTTTGTCACACTATATGATATGAATTGCATTTAAATACATAAATAATGCTCTTAGATACATATTTTATAGCTAATAGTTATGTTTATTGAATATTTTGTCCTTTTAACATATTTTGATACTATATTAAACACACATTTAATATCTATACACCAACTCAATTTGGTGGATCCCTACTATCCCATTTTCAAGCTGAATCCATGTTAAACTACAGCATTTTGTCACTCAAATGTTTCCCTTTATTTATTTATTTATTTATTTTTCAGTTTGAGGTAGATTTCAGTAGATGGCGAGTACAGAAAGAACAAGAAAATACAGGGAGAGATTAAATGCAGATGATGCAAGGAGACAGGAGGTCCTGAGGAAAAGACAAGCAAAGTAAATGAAAACATTTAACTTATTGATAGTGATGCAGCACCATTGTGCAGTTTTATTGAGACCAAGTTGAAAAGCACATTATACTTGAAAAACTCGGCTCAAAAGTAGATTTACAGATAAACATACACACACTTGCACTAGCACACACGCATGCACGCACAGTCGCACACACACACACACACACACACTCACTCACGCATGCAGATTCACTCACTCACTCAGACATGCATGCAGACTCACTCAATCACTCTTGAATGCAAAAGTAATTGCAATAAATTATGAATCTGATTATTTTTTGCAGTGTATATTTCTGAAATGCTTGTGTACATGATTGAATTTGTCTATTTACAGATATCAAGAGAAAAAACTGAAAGGGGAGGTACAAACATTCAGAGTGAATTCTCTTCCACCATCAAGAAGAGAGAAACTTGGGGAATTATGGAAGAGTGCACAGTTAAAATACAGGATAAAGAAGAAAAATCTACAAGGGATAATTACCTTAATAAACATATGATTATTTGCTAGTTTGAGTAGAACTCACTGTTTTAAACAATGTTGTGATTTTGCTGTAAATCAAACAATGATCCACTTGTCAGCTTGGTTGTTTGTTAAATGCAGCTAATACACATTTTTGCATACAGATTGTTGTGTGGTGTGATTCATCATATGGCATGACACCATGTCATTTGGTGTGACATTCAGAATTCTGAAAAAAAAATAAGGCTTTTTGGTTATTAATCATAAAATCATCAATGTGACAGATGGGGAAAAGTGCCAGCAAAGGTTACAAGCATTTTGGTACTTTTATAACAAGGTATTCCCAAATTAATAAGAAGTATATTGAAAGATTATGAGTAAACGTCTTTCTATGAGAGTTGATAAAGTAAAATAATGCAAAATGTAACATATTTGTACATAATAAATGCTATACTTTTATATAGTAATTGTAGGGAGGCCAACCAGTTGGAGTGGAAAAGGAAATCCAAAAAGGGTGTTTTATTGGAACGTGCAAAAATATTTACAGTGCAGGAGAAAACAAGAATAAATAAAAACTGTACAAAAAGGAAACAAATCAGCAACAATGTGCTAATTTGGCTAAACCAAAGGGCCCAAGTTCGCAACACTGCTCAGTATGTGCTTCCACTTAGTCCATAATCAGAACTGGAATCCTCTCATCCAGCAAGCCTATTTATATGCTGAAGCCCACCGACAGGGCATACCAAGTAATAGAAACAAATTTAAATGTTTGTAACAATACAATTAAATACTATAGTAACCCATTTCAACAAGACAAAATTCCAAACAGCTAATACAGCAAGCATTAAGGAGTTTAACATCCAATTAAATGGCAAAACATCTGTTCCTAAAGAACCAAAATGGTAGCTTCCACAGGAAGTGATGTGGCTGCTGCTTTAAAAGACAGTTTGACCTGACCGAAAGGTTTGGTTGTACAGAGTGGGTTGGTGAATCGGGAAGTTTAACTGCAACAAGGTTTGTGAAAATATTGTGGGGAAAATAAAAGGTAATTATAACATGAGTTATTGTGTTCTGGCATTTTGTTATGTAGAAACATAATGAAAAACTTAAGAAAACTATTTAAAAAAATTGACAACTAGAACAAAACACAGCATAAACAAATTTTAGACTGAACAAAACAAAAACTCCATAACACCTTCCTAATGTGTACACAGATGTTAATATTGCCAGCAATGCATAGTACAAGTGAAATGGGTGAATGTTTGCAAGTCCAAATTTAGATAATCAACAGGTTAACCTCACCAATAGGGTGTCAGAATGTTTATAGCTACTTCTCATCCAACCACATCAAATTCACTCTATCCGGATGGCGCAATTTATCTGGATAGGTTTTTTTTCTTTTTGAACGATAGCAAGCCGGAATGAAAACAAGCCGAAATGAAAAGAGAGAAATGAGGCTATTTTTAAAATGTAAGGAGTAGAAAGTACATATAATTGCATGAAAATGTAAAGAGTAGTAGAAGTAAAAAGTCGTCTGAAAAAATAATTACCATTAGTATTTGTACTTCATTACTTGACACCTCTGGTGTGGAATGAGTCATTGTTAAAGGTCCCATGACATGAAAATGTCACTTTTTAACATTAATATGAGTTCCCCTAGCCTAGCCTGTATATGGTCCCCAACTGGCTATAAATTTCGAGAGGCATAAACCGAGTTCTGGGTATCCTGCTCTGCCTTTGAGAAAATGAAAGCTCAGACGAGCCGATCTGAAATCTTCCCTGTATGTCGTCATACGGGGAAAGGTTACCTCCCCTTCCTCTGCTTCGCCAGCCCAGAGAATTTGGAGAAAATGGATTCAGTTTATTTTAGTCGCAATGTCAGCACAGGCTTTACAAACAGACTTTTACCATATGGATTCGACAGCACCGCCACAAACAGTGAGTAACAGTGTTCATTAATGCCTGATCTGTGATCAGTGATCTCTGATGTGTAGCTAATTATTCAAGTTCACACAGACTTTCTTTCTAAATCGTTTAATACTGTTTATGCATCAGTGAATCAAGCCAGTGACTAAACGATAAACTTCACATCGTTTCTGTTAGCATCATGAAACAAATCTGTTATTTAAATTCACCTCAGGAAAAATTATTTTAAAATATTTAAAAATCCACACCACGGGGCCTTTAAATGAGTTATTATACGACTCAACATATTTACTTGGAATCAGCTAATTACACTGGAAAAATAATGGTCAGATGACTTTTCAGTGTATTATTCCGGTCATCAGGAGCTTAGAAGAAATGGAGTGGCCTTCATAGCCCATACGAACATTGCCTGTGTCTATCAGAAGGGCCCGTCATAATTTCAGAAAAGAGAAGCCAAAGCTGCAGGGGACAGAAACAAGACTAGCAGGTTAAATGTGGAATTTCAAAGAGCAGCAAGGAAGGACAAAGAGACATACTGGAAGTAAAGTTGCATGAAATTGGAGGAAGACTGTCGAAGAGGTCAACTCCTTTTCCTGCCCGCAAAGTAATGATAAAAGAAAAGAATGGAAAAGTCTTGACTGACCAGCAAGGCATTAGAGGCATGTGGCAAGAATAAACCAGAAAGCTTTATGCAAGCACTGGCAATGGAGAACAACCTAACAATGGGTGATGTGGCAATTACCAAACAGCAAGGCTCCTGGTTTCATTGAATATCAGAAAAGTGTCTACATAATGCTTCATTGACTATAGCAAGGTTTTAATTTTGTTGAACATGACAAGCTGGAAGGTTGGCTACTTCAAGAACTGGGAGTGTCAGCACATCTTACCCAGTTGATAAGATCGCTTTATAAAGATCGAGAAGTAGTTGTCCGAACTGATGATACAGAATGGTTTAAATAGGGGCATGAGACAAGGCTGTATTCTCTCCCCACTTCTCTTTAAGCTTTATGCTGAAATGATCATGAGGAAATTAGGTCTGGAAGAATCGGAAATGGGTGTGAAGATTGGCAGCAGAAATATCAATAATCTTCGTTATGCTGATGATACAACCTTATTAGCAGAAACAGAAGATGGTCTGAAACACCTTATAATAAAAATCCAAAAGGAAAGTGAAAAGATGGGACTCCACATGAACATCAAAAATATATTTTTATGTCAACAGCCGGAACTGGAGCAATTAAAGCTACTATCAATGGTGAAGAAATTGAATACATTAAGGACCTCTGATTCTTGGGATTTATGATTGACCAGACTGGCAACTGTACACCTGAAATAAAGTGACACATTTCATTAGGACGTAATGCAACCAAATCTGGAGGAGCAAAGACATCAAGCTCTCAATCAAATGCAGGCTAGTCCAGGCAATTGTGTTTCCTATATTAACGTGGATGTGAAAGCTGAAAGAAAAGAAAAAAAAAAAAACGATAGAAGGAGGATTGATGCCTTAGAGTTGTGGTGTTGGAGAAGGCTCTTAAGGATACCATGGACAGCAATGGTTACCAACAGAGCGGTCCTGAAGTGCATCAAACCACTCCATAATCACTTGAGGGAAAAATGACCAAACTTCGGCTCATCTACTTTGGTCATGCGAAGCGAACCACTTCATTGGAAAATACAATGATTCTTGGCCAAGTGGAACAAGGAAAAGAGGCCGCCAAAAAACGCGGTAGCTCGATACCATCAAGAGTGACACAGGTCTAGGCATAGAACAGCTGAAAAAGAACGCAGAAGACCAGAAAACGTTGGCGAGAGATGGCCAATAAAAGTCGAATAAGACTGAATGACTGATCATCATACTTCCCACCCCTAGTGGATGCTGCTTAAGTGTGCTACACAAAGTTCATTTTTTGTCAAACGTTGTGATAGATACTTTTAGTGTGTGTGTCTGTGAAACTGCATAACATTTTTCACTCATTTGCGTCCAGTTAATCACCCACAAAAATATGAGACACCTCCACTGGTAAGTAAACAAGTATTTTCAAGAACTTTACATTATATATCACCAAATGTTTAGAGGACATAACAAAAAACTGTGATGCGGAAGACGAGATCATAACAGTAGCAGTTTATTTAGTTTATTTTATTAAGAAAAATGGTTCTAAACAGCACCAAATGAATAGTAATACCGAACTAATAATACCGAATAGTAGAACCATTTTTGGTGCAAAATAGAACCCTTTTTATAAGGTTCCTTACAGAACCATGCTTTAAAAAAAGTGTTACATAGTACCTTAATGGTGTTATAAATAAAAAATTTAATGATTAGTATATTAGCATCTTCATGTTTGTTGAGGCTATCCTATAAGCCTCGGCGTGGATGGCATGGTGCTCTCAACTCATAGCAAAGGAATCCAAGTCCAAGCATTAGCTTTCTTTTCTCATTTATTATAAAAGTAGAAAGGGTATTTTCCATCAGATGATTCTTCACCCAGTGTGGCTATAAATAAAGTGCTGTTGGTGGAAAGGGCGCTCACGGCTATGGTAAGAACCGTGTGTTCCCCGCCATCCACACCTTGCCTAACTAATTACCACACCTGTAAATATACCCAACTCCCAGTGAAGTGCCACACCTAGTGCAATGTTCCCCCCAGTGGCTAAAATAAGTAATAACTAAATTAACCTGTCTAAAGGTGAATATAAATGGCTCCTACAATGTTATTAGGGGCCAAGCACCGAAGGTGTGGAAGCACCTATTGAAACCGTTAGATTTCTTATTATTATTCCGCCATTGAAGTCTATGGCAGCCCATAGAACAGCTTGCGGAAAAGTTGTGAAATTTGGCACACAGATAGAGGACAGTCCCAGCATTAACCACGCCAATTTTGGAATCTCTAAAACAATCCCTCTAGCGCCACCACATGTCCAAAGTTTGACTCATATATTGGCAAATAACTTTTGAACCATAAGGGCTAGAAACAAAATTATTTTTTCCTCCAATTGCACCCTATGACGTAATTTTCCATCATAATAATTTTCCCGCCATTTTTAATTAACCGAAAAACCTACTTTTGCAAACTCCTCCTAGGCCGTTGCTCCAATTTGCACGAAAATTGAACCAGATCATCTTCAGACTATGGTGACAAAAGCGTATTAGACTCAAGATGATTAGTCAAACTGTTCTTGAAAAACGCTCAAATGAAATCGACAAAGTGCCCACAAAAATGAAAGTCAGGCTCTATCTCCGCAACGCTTTATCGTATTCAAACCAAACTTGGTACATGTCATCACAAGTATGACCTGAGGCAACATGCAGCGTTTCGGCGCAGTGCCACCTACTGGTACGGAGATACAAAAATTGGCTGTTTTTGCTTATAACTTTTGAACCGTTTGTCCAAAATCCAAAATGTGGTCTCGTTAGATTCAGGACGGCATGCCGAGTCGTCTGATATCCAATTTTACCATATCGTCCATTTTGACTGTCGGCCATTTTGAATTATGTGCTAAAATGCTGTATTTTATGAACACATGAATGGATTGTTACGAAACTCGGTATGGGTCATCAACACAATGCCCTGAATGAGCCCAAGAAGTTTTGAAACAGCGCCACCTAGTGGATAATTTTTTTTTTTCAAATGCTTATAACTTTGGGTGAACTTGACTTATTTTCATGGGAGTAACTTTTTTTGTCTCCTGAATCCTCGCCAAGTCCAACAATACCAGACTTGCTAGGTTTCGGCATATGGTTGGTGCAGCGTTTTAATTTAGCGCTTTAAAAACATTAGCTGATATCTTCGAAACCGCTAGTCCGATCGAGACGAAACCAGTGTTAGAAGTTCGAAAACATAGGTCGATAGCTATACACTAATGCCCAAATGTCAAAATATTGATAGTAAGGGGGTGTAAAATCCAATCAAAGTCAGGTGTCAGTCATTTTTCATGTGTTTTTTCATATAAATGTCTATAACTCCAAAACGAAACGAGATATTTTCACCAAAATTGACACGCATGTATGGGCTCACTCCGAGGACACATAAAAAAATGGTAGGATTGTACCACTTGGAGGCGCTATAATAGAACAAAACATGAAATTCCCATTGACTACAATGCAGCATTATGATATAAAATGCTATACTTTACAAATGAATTGGTGTATCATTACGAAACTTAGTATGTTCCATCAGTACCATGCCTTTAAGGTACTTAAAAGGTTTCAAAACAGCACCACCATGTGGTCCATACTTATAATGAAAAGGCCTCTTGAGGCTAGATCTCTGCAATGACATATTGACACTATATTGACACCCTGCTTTGATATATTACTTCCAATCTTTGCAAGTGTCATTGTTCCCTTATTCTGACCACACTGCATCAATTTCGAAACTGTGCCACCTATTGGTTGAAAGTGATAAATCATGAAATCATTATTATTGACTGTATTTATAATTTTACAGCTATTTTGCCTAAAATCACCTTAATAGGTCTTTAATTGCTCATTGCTGCAGTTGATCTGACATTGCCAGCCATTTTGGCATGTCTTGTCTTTTTCTTTGCGCTTGTTATTATTTGTATTATTATTATTATTCAGCCGAAAGTCTATGGCAGCCCATATAACTGGTTGCGGGAAAGTTGTGAAATTTGGCACACAGATAGAGGACAGTCCCAGCATTAACCACACCAATTTTGGAATCTCTAAAACAATCCCTCTAGCACCACCACATGTCCAAAGTTTGACTCATATTTTTGGGACTCGAGGCTGTATCTCTGCAATGCTTTGACATACTGACACCAAACTTTGCCTTTGTCATTGTCATCTCACTCTGACCACACCACATCAATTTCGTTACTGCGCCACCTATTGGTCAAAAGTGACAAACCATTAAATCATATTATTAGTGACTGTATATATGATTTTTCAGCCATTTTGCCTAAAATCTTCTTAAAATGCCTTTAATTGCTCATTGTTGCCGTTGGTCTAACACTCTCAGCTATGTTGGCATGTTTTATTGGCTTGTTTGCGCTTGGCCCCGTTAATTGCTGCTCGCAGCTATATTTAATATTAGTATTATCAATATTATTTATTCATATTTTAGTCCTCTATCTGCCTGGTCTTGTTGCCTCTATTTGGATTTTACCAAATAAAATAAAATATAAATTAATAAAAAATAAAATAAAAACAGCATGTTGTGTCAATATAGGTACTTTTATTTTTATTGACATGGCAAATTGTAGCAAACAATGACAGTGCTCTAACAACAGCGGTTAGCTGAATACATTAATAAATAACAATTGACAATGATATAGACCAAGTTCCAGTGAAATAACCTTCACAATCCTTTATGATGTCTTTACGCCCTTCATTATGTGTGTATTGTTTCTCTTTGCAGATGACGAGGTTATGGTAAGTGACCGCATCTGACATACACAGTTGAGTTTAGAGTCTTTTCCATTTGATTTTGTGAAAATGATCAGAAATGGACAGTATGTGAGCCCTTTACCTTGTTAAAAGGAAAAAGTGATAGAATGTCATGGGTTTTTTTGTGACTGGGTGGGTATGTTAAGGCATAAAGTAATTAAAAAAATCTAACAATAAAAAAAATTGAGAAGAGAAGGTAAGTATCCTCAACTGAACAGAGCTGTGCACACTTACAGAGCTGTAGACAGAGCTGTATTTTATAGAAAGAAATCATTTACCTGTTTAGAGTGTGTTGACAGTCTATGTAATTGTATTGCTAAGCTCCAGAAAATCAGTAATGAGGTGGCTTTGACAGACAGATTTGAAAAACAAAAAGGCGGGAATAAAGAACCCTAAACAAAGAACCATTTCAGCATATCCGGTTGTTAAGTATGACGTAACTCGGCAGAGCTTCCGGGTCCAAACGCGCTATCTCATTAAAAAAAAAAAAAAAAACGCGCTATCTCATACCACAAGAAAAACAACAAATGGTGCTAATATACACACACACAATGTGGTGTAATACTACAACAACAACAACAACAACAACAACAACAACAACAACAACAAAAATCATAACCTTTATCTCCATACCAAAATTCCAGATGGCCAGACAGTGATTCATCTTTTATAAATCGTTAAAATATTAATGTCTGTGACATTGTGAGCACAAAGACTGTTGTGTACACTGTAAGTATTTCAAATGTTTAACTTTTTAAAACGCTCATAAACGGCCGTCGATGGCATTCTCAAGTGAAACGAGTTGAGGCCGACTGTAAAAGGTTGAGGCTTGGACCCAGAAACGGCGTTCCTTACGTCACGACTTAACAAGCGGATAAAGTGTTCTTCAGGATGATACAGTTCTAAATAGAATTGTTACTGCGTGTAAAGAACCTTTAAAGAACCATCTTTTTTAGAGTGTATCATTGATATCATATTGCGAAAGAAACTTATCCACAATCAAGTGTTGATTAAAAAAAGGACTGCATGAAATAGAATAAAATGTGTATTTTTATTTATTTATTTATTTTTTAAAAGCAGAGGCTCTGTTCTTGCTTTTGATTTATTGCATGTTCAGATATTCTAAATTAAACTAAATATTAAACTAAATAATTAAACAAAAAATTCTGGAGGCCATGAAAGTTTTGTGAAAATTATCAAAAATGCTGTCACTGGCTGATGCAGAAAGAATTAAAAGTGACATTTTTCCTTATCTATTTCCTTTTATAACATAAATCATGTATCAGGAAGATAGCTGTGAGCTAGGAGGTCTAAAATTCCAGGAGAAATCTATGTTAGCATTCTCATTCATCTCAATGGTAGTTGCTTGGCTGGAGCAGGACCCTTTTTTTAATTCATGTGCCCTCAAAATATCTTCCCTCCTTGCAGCGACTTCTCTTCTCTAATGACATGTTTACTGGCGCAAGGCCGGGACAACATGTCACACACATGACATCACAGCAATAGCAAACTACAACCATCCAATCAATTCCCAATGGAGGGTCCCTCGCTACATTTTTTCTTGTATGAGAAGCCATTCCACTGTAGCCTAGAAATCTAGATGAAAAATCAAACTCTAGTTAGGCCAATCACATCATGTATAGAGTCAGTGGGCGGGCTTAACATAATGACGGCAGAGTTGCGACGGTTCCGCCTGCTACTTGAAAAGAAGCTGGTGAACAGCGGTCTTTTGAATCGGCTTTGGCCGCGACTCTGGAAGACTTGGAGTTAAGCTTTTCTTTGAGGAAAGAACAAAGAACGGCACTGAATCATTCTTTAAAAAGTAAGATGTGTTCGGAGTTTTACCGACCGGATACGGCAAAAGTTTAATCTATCAACTAGCTCCGCTTCACCTTCTTCGTTGCTCTGGTTGGTTGTAGTGCTATCCAATTGCATGCAGAGGGAATTTGAAAGACAACCGTTTATCCCGCCCCTCGGATTGAGCCTAGCCAATGGTGTGTTCCCAGACCCAACATCTTGATGTGGGTCTGGCTTGTCAGGCTAGTTTCTCTAAGTGTGGTGCCATTGGCCAATCAGCATTGATATGACAGTTTTCCATACAGTGACATCATTTACAGCTCATATGACAAAAAAGTGCCCCCATGTCATGAGCAACCCATGTTTGCCTTTCTTAAGATATTAGATATTCTTTCAAAATGTCAAAACCCCACACCATCCATCCATCCATCTTCCTAGCATTATTCCTGCTCATTATGCAGGGTCCACTTTACACAAACATGTCTATAGACTGTGGGGGAAACCCACACTGACACGGGGAGAGCATGCAAACTTTCACCAGGGCTCAAACCGGGGACCTTCTTGCTACCCACTGAGCCACCATGCCGCCTTTCGAAACCCAACACAATACAAACAAAATTAGCACAGCTAACAATAGATTAAAAAAATACAAAAATATAGGCCATTATAAAACAGAATACGACATCATACACATTACATACATCCCAAAATTCATGATGTTTAGCTATTTATAGTTTAAATTAGTTTGACTGGCCACCATTTCTGTCAATTTATCCCATTGATAGTTAGGATATGTTAACACTTAAGATTATTTACACTTTACCAATGTAATCGAAATAGCTGCATATCTACGCTCACCTAAAGGATTATTAGGAACACCTGTTCAATTTCTCATTAATGCAATTATCTAATCAACCAATCACATGGCAGTTGCTTCAATGCATTTAGGGGTGTGGTCATGGTCAAGACAATCTCCTGAACTCCAAACTGAATTTCAGAATGGGAAAGAAAGGTGATTTAAGCAATTTTGAGCGTGGCATGGTTGTTGGTACCAGACGGGCCGGTCTGAATATTTCACAATCTGCTCAGTTACTGGGATTTTCACACAACCATTTCTAGGGTTTTCAAAGAATGGTGTGAAAAGGGAAAGACATCCAGTATGCGGCAGTCCTGTGGGCAAAAATGCCTTGTTGATGCTAGAGGTCAGAGGAGAATGGGCCGACTGATTCAAGCTGATAGAAGAGCAACTTTGACTGAAATAACCACTCGTTACAACCGAGGTATGCAGCAAAGCATTTGTGAAGCCACAACACGCACAACTTTGAGGCAGATGGGCTACAACAGCAGAAGACCCCACCGGGTACCACTCATCTCCACTACAAATAGGAAAAAGAGGCTACAATTTGCACAAGCTCACCAAAATTGGACAGTTGAAGACTGGAAAAATGTTGTCTGGTCTGATGAGTCTCGATTTCTGTTGAGACATTCAGATGGTAGAGTCAGAATTTTGCGTAAACAGAATGAGAACATGGATCCATCATGCCTTGTTACCACTGTGCAGGCTGCTGCTGGTGGTGTAATGGTGTGGGGGATGTTTTCTTGGCACACTTTAGGCCCCTTAGTGCCAATTGGGCATTGTTTAAATGCCACGGCCTACCTGAGCATTGTTTCTGACCATGTCCATCCCTTTATGACCACCATGTACCCATCCTCTGATGGCTACTTCCAGCAGGATAATGCACCATGTCACAAAGCTAGAATCATTTCAAAATGGTTTCTTGAACATGACAATGAGTTCACTGTACTAAAATGGCCCCCACAGTCACCAGATCTCAACCCAATAGAGCATCTTTGGAATGTGGTGGAACGGGAGCTTCGTGCCCTGGATGTGTATCTCACAAATCTCCATCAACTGCAAAATGCTATCCTATCAATATGGGCCAACATTTCTAAAGAATGCTTTCTGCACCTTGTTGAATCAATGCCACGTAGAATTAAGGCAGTTCTGAAGGCAAAAGGGGGTCAAACACAGTATTAGTATGGTGTTCCTAATAATCCTTTAGGTGAGTGTATATTGTTATCATGCAAGTACAGGTTCTGTCTACTTGAATTATAAAGACTGAAATCTCTAAAACTGTTTACTAAGCTCCCATTTCAATAACGTGAAATCCCAAATAAAATTGGTATATATATATATATATATATATATATATATATATATATATATATATATATATATATATATATATATATATATATATATATATATATATATATATATAATTTTTTTTTTTTTTTTTTGTGAATAAAACTATTTTATTAAATTGTATTATTTCATTTATCTTTTAAAAATAAAATCGATTTTGTGTCTGTTGCTATAACTCAAAATACGAGTTTGTGTCATACCAAGCCAGGACACAATGCGGTTTCCTGCTGTTGTAGTGAACTTGCTGAAGTGACTTCCTGTTGAAACGAGACGAATACGCTTATCGCCTGAACATTGACAGCCAAAAGTGAACTTTTCTCGGCAGGCGAAAATAAAGCTTTCAATGTCAGAACTCGACGCCAACTATAATTTGAGGCACCGGCGTGTAGACACAGGACCTGTCAATAAACAAAGATAGACTGAAAGCTAAATATATGCACAAATAAATATTAAAAAGGATGGAGGATGGGAATGACCAAAAGTGTTCCTAGGAGGAGCATATACGAGTTTACCTGCAGGAAGGTGCGCTTTGTGTGCGGAACAGACACCGGCGCCTCCCTTCATCTGTTCCTCCTCCCCCAACCAACCAACAACATGGATCATCGCAGTCCACCTGCGCTTTGTAGTCAGGATAACACTATTTTATTCTAAGGAATCTATTAAAAGTGTATAGAACTCTGCGTTCTGTTTTAACAGTCAACTAGGGTTCTCGATGAAACCAATAACTGAACAATGTAGCGTGCATCAGAAGAAAAGCGCTGGGGAGATGCCGAGTGAGGAGGCGAGAACAGCACCTGGAAGCGGTGTGACTGTGAACGAGGCAGCTACAAGAGAGGTACTTATTAATGCTATGACACGTGAATACTTATTTTACACGAGAGAATGAACATGTTTTTGATGTCATTTGAGTTATGAAAGAAACTTGGACTCGTGTGAACACTGTTGGCTTGCTGTGTCGAGGTAACACAACCCGACTGCCCTCATTCCTGTCCATGGCTTCAACACTAGTTTTTTTTTAAAAGGTTAGTTTAATAAAAGTTCAAAGGCTAGTTAATCCAAAAGGCTAATACCCTCATTTGGTTTCTTAAATATTAGACTTTTTCCACACAAAAGGAGAATTACAGCCTCAGTCACTGTGTTTCGTACAATGAAAGTGCATGGTGATTTCTGGATGAACTGTCTCTTTAGCACCCCCTTGGTAGACATATTCATTGGAAAGATGAGGATCAAAATAAGCTACTATATTTATGAAAGAAAAAGTAACTATGATATTATTATTATTTATATGATGAAAAATGCCTCAAACAATGTCAGTTAAAACCACCCTTGTTCAGTTGTGTGTCATCCATGTACCTTTAGCAATCAAATGACTTCCCTTTTATCTCATTATAGCGTTCCCACTGCTCAAACCAAACTGACTGTTAGTTCCTCATCCCAGTGAAATTAGTGAAATTCAGTACAAACTTATAGAGTTTTCAGCTGAAAAGAGAAGTAATGCAAACTAGATGAAAGCGTTTGTCCAGGTAAACTTGGATGTTGGCTTGAGAAAGTCATGGTGAAAAGTTTAAAGTAGCTTTAAATTCTCTTGAGGTTTGGAGTTTTTAAGATTTTAATAGTTTGAAGTAGCTAAAGCTAGAAGGATTTGAGGCCAGATAGATGGTTGGTAGGGTGTGGCTAGGCAGTTGTCAGGGTGATCCCTAAAGCCTGCTGACGGCCTTATTCAAATAGAGGACCTACTGCTCAGCTTTATATCTTCTGATATTATTGAAAGACATGGAGGTGTGTTGATCTCTTTTATGGTTGTTTGACCGTGATCATAAGATTTAAATTATCTTCTTGGCAGAGTCCAGCACAGCAGAACGGGATTGTGTCTTCTAACGATGTCATCAGCCCTGTATCCCAGTCCCAAACTGAGCACCAGCCTCCATCCTCTGCCCCAGCTTCTCCTGTTCAGCCTCCCAGAGAACAGTGGGGTGGCAAATATGAATTTCTTCTCTCCTGTATTGGCTACTGTGTTGGCCTGGGAAATGTCTGGAGATTCCCCTACCTCTGCTACCGAAATGGAGGAGGTGAGCGACAGTATGAAAAATAATCTGTTAGGATGAAAAGAATGTACATTATGGATCCTTTGAGTTGTAAAAAAATATTGTGTAAAAATTCAGTATAAATGTGTGGTTAATTCACCATTATTTATTGAAAAATTGTCACACAAACTAGCACCGTAAAACCAAAAAATCAGTGTGTGCCTGAGATTTTGCGTCATAAAATATTCCTACATGATTTTGTGAATGGGTCTTTCATGGGTAAACCAGGACGTTTGGAACTAAGCTGAAATCCATCCCCCTGACCAACCAACCAACCAAAACCAAAAACCCTTCCCTGTAGACTTGTAGGGAGGAGGGCACATTCCTCTTTAAACCTCGGAAACAAATTTTCCTAAACCAAGAAGGCCTCAAAAAGAAATTTGCAATGTAAAGAGTAAAGTTGGTAAAGACACCTGTTCAATGATTGTAGGATGGTGATGTAGAAAAGCACTGGGAGATTTGAGTTTTTATTTTTCATGTTACAATAGTAAATTCTTAAAAAAGAGACTTTCAAACATGAATATCATGGCTTGTGCTAAACAACTCTTTGAATGTCACTTCTCAACTATGACATTTAGCTAAATACTAGACTTGAAACCAAAGAAACACAGCAAGAGCCGGTGGCGTCTGAAAGTGGACACCGAAATGGCTCCATTTTCTATTACATATTACACACCAATATATGCATACACACACACACACACACACACACACACACACACACACACACACACACACACACACACACACACACACAGTAGAGCTGCATGATTCTGGATAAACTGAGAATCACAATTTTTTGGTTTAAAGTGGAGATCACGATTCTGAATAGACAGATAAACAATACAGTATATAAAAAAATATAGTTAATTTGAATGAATAATTTTCTTTGAAAATCGGTTTGAGTGAATGATTCAATGACTCGCTCATAAAGACTTCACTTGTTTCATTTACTGGATAAATCTGCATTTTTGAACAAATCTTTTGAATGAATGATTCAATGACAAATACATTTGTCATGTTGCCACCTTCTGGTGTAACAATGTAATTGAGATTTGAATGTTCACTTTGATTGTTCTCGTCAATGGTTTAAAATACAGGAGAATCGTTGACCTTTAGGAATAAGATCTCATGGGTGTTTGAATCGAGATGTTTCAGTTCTGTTCATGAAGGCCCGGTTGTTCAAAAAGTTGGATCAGAATGATCTGGATTTGGAAATCCCATGTTTTGCTGCTAACCAGGATCAGGTAATCCACTTTAATTTTGTGCCGGTTTTTCAAAGCAAAATTGGATTGGATCACCCTGATCCAGATACACACTTTTTCAGATGACAAATGTGGAAAAATATTCAAATATAAATCCGAGATTCACCCGAGAAACTTTGTTCGCTTTTGAACTTTTGACTTGTTCATCTCTTATTATTGTGCCAATGTAGTTTACAAACAGTGATTAAAAAACACTTGAAATTAAGTATAATATTTTTGTTTGATATTTACAAATGCCGTAATTTTTTTTTTCACTGTAGGCTATTGAAAGGCTTAATAGGTAGCCTAATGTCTACTTCTAATTTATTACTTTAACAGTTAAACTAATCGAGCAAAATAAAAATGTGTATATTACATGAAACAAATGTTGTATTTTTTGACCAGTTTTAAAGTTTTATTACATTTTTGTTCCTGAAATCCACCCTTCTGCTGGATCAGTATAATTCCATTTTTTTGGGGATCAGAGGTATCCCAATCTCACTAAAAAGTTTTGAACAACACAAACTGACAATTCGATCCAAATCAAAACCAAGATTGGATTTTGTGATCTAATCCGATTTTTGCATCCTTTTTTCCCCCCTCTTTTGAACAACCCATTTTCAAGATTTGATCAAATCCAATCAGATTACTTTTGAACAACTGGGCCGAAATAATTAGTTACATCCAGAATTAACAGAACTTCAGGCTGTTTTCATATCCATAGGTGGATATTTACTGTTTGCAGTCTATGCAGTGTTTTTAAGGTTCTGGATTTTTGAAGAGGCTTATTTAATGTGAAATCTATGAAAACAAATCCTGAGGAGGAAAATAGCCCATTGACAAAACCAGTGATTTAGGAGTGTGGAATCACTGGAACAAAAGACATAATTTGTGGTTGTGGATCAGTGGTTAGTGTACATGCTCCAACATGTTGAGCTGTGGTGCTTCTGCAGGTGAACTTTGAATCTGATTCATGCCACACAAAAAAAATTAATTCCACCCTCCTCTCACCCCATAATTTCCTGTCTTGTCTTTACTATATTGGTATGAAATTACCAATAGTATAATACATATACATTATATATAGCAAAGCTATGATCTTGGCATTGCTAGCGCCGTGCTCTTCTGTTTGAGCAACAAAACAAGCTTATACATTTCTGAAATGGAACATTGACTGTTATCCTCTGTTGGGTTGCAGGTGTGTTTCTCATCCCATACTTCATCATGCTCTTCTTTACGGGAATGCCCCTCTTCCTCATGGAGCTCAGTCTGGGCCAGTATGGAGCCGCGGGTCCCATCACCGTCTGGAAGTGCTGTCCCCTCCTCAAAGGTACCACAACACATGCAATTCATCAATTCAGCAGCTTAATTATGGTTTGTAAATAGATTATGTAAATTTGGGTTTGAGTTCTATTCTTTATTCAAAGTCGTGTAGCTCCTCTTTGCATAAGAAGTAAGAATAAATGGTCCTTCTGTATTGTAATAATCAGTCATTAAATACAGGGCTAAACAAATGGAGATGATTATATTGTCCTGGCCTCGTTGCAGGGATTGGCATAGGGATGCTGTGTGTGTCCATTCTTGTGTGTCTCTATTATAATGTCATTATCGCTTGGACGTTCTACTACTTGGGCAGCTCTTTCCAAAGCCCTCTGCCCTGGTCATGTGATGCTCTTCATAACATTGCCTTTTGTGGAGTAAGTCTTACTTTTCTGCTAAGTTAACAAAAAATGTTAAACAATTGTAATTTGTAATTGACTACTGGCTATCATCTATGTTACCGATTATTTCTCGACAGAACAAAACTAATGTCACCCAAAGTCCCTCTGAGGTCTTCTGGAAGTAAGCATTCTCAGTTATTCTTTTCTTTTTTTTCTCAGTTTCTCTACACAAATGTACTAAGCTAGTCTGTAAATTGCCTTCTTTTATAAACACAATTAAATGAAAAAATACTTTATAAATACCATTGATATAATAGGTTTTGGAACTAGAATATTAATATATTAATCCATAAAATGTGAACAGTTCTGACGTGATGTGTAAGCACACTTATTTTTTATGTTTTGTGTCTCAGTAAATAATGGAGTTTGTAAAAATGCTTGAATTACTAAACTCATATATGAAGCACAAGCAGAACAACACTGCTCAAACTGTAAAAAAAACACCCTTATATAAATTGTTGCATTTAAAATGAATGGGACAGTTTATATACAAATTGTTTAAAAGAAAGTTTTCCATAAAGATTTGGGTAACATTTTACAATAGGGTTAAATCTGTTAACATTATTTGATGCATTAGGTATCATGAACTAATTAAAAAATTGCAGCATTTATTAATGTTGATTTTATAAATGTACTATTCATAATTATTTGTATATATATTAATGCCTATAACTGTTTTATTTGTTATATGTGTGTTGAATTCTTTTTTTGGTGAATTCTTTTTTTCTTTTTAGAAAGGAATACCTTTATTAAGCAAGCATGCGTTAAATTGATCAAAAGGGTCTTTAAAGATATTAAATGTTACAAAAGATTTCTCTTTCAAATAAATGCTGTTCGATTGGACTTGAATGTATCACAAATATTAAGCGGCACAATGTTTTCGACATTAGTAATTATTAGAAATGTTTCTGAGCATCAAATCAGCATATTAGAATGATTTCTAAAGGATCATGTGACACTGAAGACTGGAGAAATTATGCTGAAAATTCAGCCATGCCATCACATTGTAGTAAAATATACTACAATAGAAAACATAATATTAGTATTACTCTATTTTTGATTAAATAAATGCACCCTTGGTGAGCATAAGACTTTGAATGGTAGTGTAGATTAAATAAATGCTGTAAAAGTATTGCCATGCTTACCTGCATGAACTAATAATACCTAATTTATTGCCCTAATTTGTTTGCTTGTTTCATGTTTGTTTGCATCCTTGAATCTAAAAATACCACAGTTAGAGGTGTGATAATGTACAAGTCCAAAGTCCTGCTTTTACTGACACGTACAGACCTCTAGCATCTGTTCTAGTGTTCTGCGGTGTGATTAAAGGAACACTCCACTTTTTTTTGAAAATAGGTCCGACTTCTCTTGAGTTAAACAGTTGAGTTTTACCGTTTTCTAATCCATTCAGCCGATCTCCGGGTCTGGCGGTAGCACTTTTAGCATAGCTTAGCATAGATCATTGAATCTGATTAGACCGTTAGCATCTCGCTCAAAAATGAGCAAAGGCTTTTGATATTTTTCCTGTTTAAAACTTGCCTCTTCTGTAGTTACATCGTGTACTAAGACCGACGGAGAATGAAAAGTTGTGATTTTCTAGGCTGATATGGCTAGGAACTATACTCATTCCTTCTCATAAGCAGTGGTTAAAGTGGGATTTGGCAGGTGGGGGAACCCTCAAATTTTGTGTAGGTGCAAGAGGGAAAAATGACTCACCATGGGACAACATATTGAGTATCGTGGTATAGCAATACTTTTTGGGATAAGAGTGTCACTGTGGCACCAAGTATCATGGTTATGTTGACGGAAGTTAGCCTATAGATATGTGTAATATCATTGCGCTGCTGCACTCATGGTACGACTCAAAGTTCATTGATTATTACTCAGGAATGAGAGTATAGTTCCTAGCCATATTGGCCTTGAAAATCGCAACTTTTCATTTTCCGTCGGTCTTAGTACACAATGTAACTACAGAAGAGTCAAGTTTTAAATAGGAAAAATATCGAAAATCTTTGGTCATTTTTGAGCGAGATGCTAACGGTCTAATCAGATTCAATGATCTATGCTAAGCTATGCTAAATGTGCTACCGCCAGACCCGGAGATCGGCTGAGTGGATTCAAAAACAGTAAAACTCAACTGTTTAACTCTAGGGAAGACAGAAAATGAGCTTTTTTTTTTTTTTAAAAAAGTGGAGTTTTCCTTTAAGGCTAATCTACCACAAAACCACTTGAAACAGTACTAGCTGATGGCACAATAATGAGGGTTGAACGTGATGCTTACACAGTGCTTGTGTGTGTTCAGTGTAAAGGTTCTGGGTGTGGTGAACAGTGAAGGGCTGCATGATCCCGGTCCAGTGCGTTGGCCTCTAGCTCTATGTTTGCTGGCAGCCTGGGTCGTCATTTTTCTCTGCATGCTCAAGGGCATTCGCAGCTCCGGCAAGGTAAGATACAGAGATCCACAGTGCATACAGTTGGCAGTTTTCCCAATAGGAAAATAGGTGGAAACCAGTGTTATTTAAATATTATTAACATACTATTACAGTTTTTATTCATATTTTGAAGTTGTTGTTTTTTTCATTTAAAATGTTTTAAGCTTAGGTAATTTTGTTGTTTGTTTTTGTAATTTTTTTTTATTAGTATAAAAAACAAAAACAAACAAACATCTATATAGCTGTTATTTATTTTTATTTTAGTTGTAGCTATTTTAGTAAATCGCAGACATCCCACCTCTCCCGGAAGTTACAGGAGTCTCCCGCATATTGATAGCAAATTATATGCAATATCCCAGAAATCGAGCGTGAGACAGAGAAGAACCGTTACCAGGGTATTAAAGTGTGTTTTCGATGATTCAGAGTTGTCAGCCGAGATGCATTCTACTTTGACAACTTCCGTTCGGATTTCGGACAGAATACGCATGAAAAGGCCTAAAATTGGAATAAATCACCCCTGGCATACAAGAGCGAGCGGGAAAGAAAGCAGATGAAATGGAGAAGGGAGAAAAGCTGTTTTTTGGCTGCTACTCTATATCGTTTATATATATATATATATATGAGCTGACATTCTGTTAAGAAGTTACTCTATTGATGTACTAGCTACTACTACGTAGTGAGGCCAAACTCACAGGTTATATAAGCTTATTTTACGCAGCTTACACGTTAAATATGAATATAATGTATAAAAATATAATACAGGATAATATTATACAATATCATTCATGTTTGTAGTGGGATGTCTGACATCCAAATAAACTTTTTTTAAAGAAATTTTGTCTCAGTAACTAGCTAAAATAAATATACTTTTAAAAATATATTTTATTTAATGTTTATGGTTTTAACTATAACTACACTGGTGTGGATTTCATATGAGGCCATTTCAGGATAAAGGAGAACATATTCTACATGACAGAGATTAATTTCCCATCTTTCCTCTGATGTGAGGTGGTGTATGTGACTGCCACCTTCCCCTATTTTGTGCTGGTGGTCCTCATCATCAGAGGGGCCACCCTTGAGGGCTCCTTAAACGGTGTCGCCTTTTACCTCACTCCAAACTGGACCCATTTGGCTAATGCACAGGTACCATTTACTAAACAGCAAAAAAATCTTAAATCAATACTACAGTTTTCCATTTCCTACAGTTTTGTACATACTTCCTGTCATTGTAGGTGTGGAATGATGCTGCGTCGCAGATCTTTTATTCTTTGGGTATTGGGGTTGGTGGCCTCCTGTCAATGGCGTCTTACAATAAATTTGACAATAATGTTATCAGGTGAGGCTTTTTACTCTGGGAGAACACTTTTTTTTTTGCTTTTTGTCGTATTAAACATTACTTAAAGTCTCAAAATGATTTCTCCCCTCAGGGATACTCTGATTATCACCATAGGGAACTGCGCTACCAGCTTTTTTGCAGGCTTTGCCATTTTCTCTATCCTGGGTCACATGGCTTGGAGGAAGGGAGTGCCCGTAGGTCAGGTGGCAGACACAGGTACAGCCTGTTTAGCCTGTCATGTTGCTACTTCCTCGTCTGAAATCCCAGATAGCTCAGCTCACACCAGATCTATGATTTACAGTCACTGAAAATGTTTTCAAGTATTTGCAATTTCAAAGCCAATGCATAGTTTATTATTTTTCATTTAACCTAGGTCCTGGTCTGGCATTTGTTGCCTACCCAGAAGCCCTGGCTCTTCTCCCTGGATCAGTGTTTTGGTCCATTCTGTTTTTTCTCATGCTCTTTATGCTGGGAGTGGACACACTGGTAAGACCCTGCAGTGCATGCAAACATGTTATGTTTGACAGTTTTTCATAATGCAGACCATTTTTCATGTTGTTTCTAGTGTCACACCATACACAGACATACTACCATTCAAAGGTTTGGAGTTGGTAAGAATTTGTAATATTGTTGAAATAAGTCTCCTATGTTCACCAAGACTGCATTTATTTGATCAAAAATAACAATTTAGAATGTATTTTATTTCTGTGATGGCAAAGTAAAATTTTAATTATTCATTACTCCAGTCAACAGTAATATTTCGTAACATTATACTTGTCTTTACTGTCACTTTTGATCAATAGTCTGCATCCTTTCTAAATAAAAGTATTAATTACTTTAAAGAAATCTGACCCCAAACTTTTGAATGGTAGTGTATACATTATTTGTGCATGTGTATATACATAAGAATAATCATTTGAATCTACAGTATTTCAGTTGAATTTAAAAGACTGGTACCTGACATACAGATCTGACCATTTATTTCTATAAAAATGAAAGAAATGAAATGACTAGAAATGCCATGAGAACCTGATTGGTCAAACAGTGTGAGAACTCTGGTAGGAATTCAAGTGATCAGGATTCAGTGTTTATGGATTATAAATGTGATTGTATGGCACCTCAGTATTCAGGAAGCGGATTTGTCAAAAGATGTGCGAAATAACAGTGTACAATACATCCTGTCTTCATGCACATTTACTGAAATGAGTGTTGTAGCTCAGTGATGGGATGTGCAGTAACACTGCGGTTTTCCTTCCTCTGTCTTTAAGCACTGCCTTTCTCTCAGTGTCACTAAGTTCAGTTTTAGAGTATTTTTTTGCTACATATTAGTTGTGATAAATATTTATATATAAATGGTAAAATATAGCTTGAATATACCGAAAGTCTGCCAAATGCATAAATGTTAACATGAGCACTAACAGATGATGGTAGATGATGGCACACAGCAGCGCTTGTGTTGCCCTAACAGCAAACCGAGGATCTGTTTAATTTTGTTGATGTAGATGTCAGCGAAACTTATGACATGTTTGTACACTCTTGACAGGTTAAGAGAGGACACAGTCCTTTGTTTAATTCTTGCTATTGGGACGCTCTCGCTCTCTCTCTCTTTCCTGTAGTTTGGCAACATGGAGGGCATCTGTACTGCAGTGCTGGATGAGTTTCCTGAGCTCAGAACCAATATGAAGCACAAGACGCTGTTCCTGGCGCTGCTCTGTTTCGCCTTCTATCTGATGGGCCTGCTGCTCATCACTGATGTAAGAGGAGCAAACAAACTGATATTAGTATTCAGTTTTTGACATTTTTATAAATACGTGTACAGATGTCCAAAGTATAGTAATGCTTATGAAATGTTTAATAGCATAATTCATCATCTTGTCCATCTCCATATTGTCAATTAGGGATTCTCTTCATGCTATTATTACTGTTTTTGTTGTCATATACTTTCATTTTGTCCTGTGTTTTTCCATCACAGGGTGGGATATACTGGTTCACGCTCATAGACTCCTTCAGCACTAGCTTTGGTCTCATCATCATTACTCTCTTCATGTGCATTGGCATCTCATTCTTCTATGGTACACTCTTTCTTTGATTTTCTCATGGGTGATGGTAATTTAGTAGTTTAAGGGTGTGTTTGCTCTTGGCATGTTTGGTTTGATTAAAACGAACTCTGGTGCGATTGCTCTGTTAGTGTGGTTCATTTGAATAAGTGTGAACACTGCCATCTGAACCCTGGTGCGCACCAAACAAGCAGACCTAGACAGCTGAAAAGATGTGTCTCGGTCCACTTCCAAATGAACCCAGGTGCGACTAGTATTCATCTTTCAAAGACATCTAAACTAACCAAAAACGTCACAAGATGAGACCCTAAATGCTCAAGCACATCTGGTTTTTCTTGTTATGGGATCTGGGCAAGTTGAGTACGGGTTAAAAATTAAGTTAAAAATTTGATTTTTCTTTGTGTGTGCTGTTTTGACTCCTTTACACATTTTAAAAGCTCTTTTGTGAGTTCTCAGCTGGTTAAAGTACCATCATATGTATGCACATACAACCAGAGTGTTTATCCTAGCACACATCATTTTCAATGTTCCATAAATTCGGTCACAAAAATATACGTCAAAAAGTTGTTTATTTTTTATTTGTATTGTTTTGTATCTTTAGGTTCGGTCTTTAATCACAGTGTGAATCAGGACTAAATGTATAATTTTATTTTTGGTCCGGACAAAAAAACCCACGAAAACCAAACTACAAGAGTGAACACACCCTAATGTGGCGTTCACACCGGACGCGATTCGCGCGAATAATTAGCGCGAAGGTGGACGCTTGAACATTTTGAGTTTACTCGCTTCATTCGCACGTGAAATTCGCGTGTGACAACTACACAACAGACGCAAATTCGTATCATGGGAGGGGCTTCGGCCCTATATGAGCCTAGATGAGCCAGCTCGTCTCAGTCACTTGACGTCTTTTTTGTAAAAAATACTATTTATTTTTATTTGCTGTTATAATTAATTAATTGTGAAAGTTTCAGCCCTGAGAGCAGTGCAGATTACAATGTGTGACAAAACGTAGTTTAAAGACTTTTTCAGGCGATAATAGTTGTTTAAAGCTCAAATCTGTGGTTAATTTATAAAAATAGTGCCTATTTGAGCATTGTATCTGGCGTTTTCGGAGTTGTGAGATCCAGGCGATCAGTGACATTCCGCGCTCGTTTACACGGCGAGACCCGCCTTTCCTCGGCTAGTCCTTCTCACATTTGCCGCTGGCTCTGGCTTTGTTTTTCAGTGTGGGTTCGGTTCACATTGGCATTTTAACACAACCTGACTGGTCAGCTTTTATAATGTATATTTCTTGACAGAACTTACTGAATGTCCAAAACAATTCTGTGCTGGGCTAAATACGCTCGTTGTATGTGCACATCGTACATGTGATGGTATTTTGACCAGCTGAGAACTCGTGAAGAGCTTATAAAATGTTTAAAGGAGTCAAAACCACAGCAGGAATCCCTCCGTCACACACACAAAGATCTGCTGCGAGGAAACGTGGTTCTGATGCCTGTACCCAAGGTTTGATTGAGCATTCTGCCTTTTTAAGGTCTCTTCTTCCAGATTAATTTACATGTTACATTTGGTACGTGTTGTGTTCATATTTCATATTTCAGAGTTTGTTTGGAAGCGGGCAGAGACACATCTTTTCAGCAGTCTCAGTCCCCTTGTTTGGTGCGCACCAGGGTTCTAAAGTGCGCACTAACAGAGCAATCTCAACAGTTTGTTTTAATCAACCCAAATATGCCAAGTGTGAAAACACCCTAAGATTAATATGGCACATAAAACTGAAAAGCACCTGGCAATCAGATTGCCTTTTATAGCAAAGTAAATTGTGGGGTTTTATCAGTCCACAGGAAGCAGAATCATGGTTTAAAGCTGGGGTGTCCAATCCTGATCCTGGAGGGCCACTGTCCTGCAATGTTTAGCTCCAACCCAATTAAACACACCTGAACCAGCTGATCAAGGTCTTATTAGGGATGCTAGTATCTTCCAGGCAGGTGTGTTGAGGCAAGTTGGAGCTAAACTCTGCAGGACAGTGGCCCTCCAGGACCGAGTTTGGACACCCCTGGTTTAAAGGCATCAGGTTGATATTGTTGGTACTTCTGATGAAGAACACAACATGCATATTCCGTTTTATCTGAGGCACTTAAGATATTCTGCTTAGTTTTCTGAGTTACATGAAATAAGTATTATTTATTTTGGATGGATCACACTTTTTTTATTTATCGCAAAGTCTTCACACATTTCTACGAAGTTCTCTAATTTTGAGCATTTAAGGCATTTTTTTCTATTTCATTGTTTCTGTGCAGGTTTACATAAAACTACATTTTCTTGTAGTAATGTTACATTTAAGTGTCTGCTAAATAATCATCAACCTCAATGTCACGTGACTGCATTCTGTGATCTATATTATATTTGCATATGCTGATGTAATTGCAGGGGTGAACCAGTTCTGTCAGGACATTGTGGACATGATCTGTCGTTGTCCTCCTTGGTGCACAAAACTGCTGTGGTACTTTAAAGCCTGCTGGGTGGTTTTCACTCCCTTCCTGCTAACGGTGAGCGTCCGGTTTTTGGTCGGGTTGTTATTTGGAATCAGCCTCAGGCATAATCATTTAATGATGCATGTTGTGAGGTTTCTGTTTATGATGAACAGTAATGTAATTGTATATGTAATATGGAAATATTTATTTATCAGACTTTTAAGGGTCAGAGCACAATTGTACTATGATGAGAAACATGCCTCTGCAGCAAAGTGGAATCAAACACCATGTCTGTCCTGCGTCCAGTGTAATGAATAATTCAGGGTTGCTGGGACACTGTATCTCACAGACAGTGGTGGTCCCATTCACAGAGGCGTCTGTCTTTATATTCATAATGCTAAGAGATTGTTTCTCTGTACAGTTCATCCTGACCTACATCTTCATCGAGATGTACCGTACTTCTCTGACCTACGGCTCATACGTGTTTCCGACCTGGGGCAAAGCACTGGGCGTGTGTATGGGTGCCTTCTGCTGTCTGCAGATTCTCATCTGGGCAATTGTGGCTGTCAGTAAAGAGTCTGGCACTCTAAAAGATGTAAGTCCCTCCAAACCTCCATATATACAGTATACGTGTAGTACTTTGACTTCAGCAAGGATGCATTAAACTTGGCTGCTGTGAACGTCTACTTTGACCCGCCAGTCTGGTTCGTGTTGTCGACATGTTGAAAATACACTGTTTTCTGCACTGTGAAAGCAAATTTTGACCTATGTTTCTTCCATTCAGCGCTTTAAGAAATCCATCCGTCCCCTCAACTCCTGGCGTGTCAACAACATAAACACAATCTCTCAGGAGCAGCACGTGGAGCCCCAGAGAATAGAGGGACCCTTCACGGTTAACCTAACTGAAGCGGACTTCACCGCCATGAACTGGGAGGGCATAAGCGAGGCGTAACACTGCCCCAAATGGTGGGAGGCGGAACGGCACCCTCTCAAAAGGACAAGTACTGGTGAAGACTTATGTCTGGAGAACGGTACACTCTTCCTCACCAGTCCAGCTGGACTGAAATTGTTACTGACTTGTAGGACATTTAGTAGTCACTTTTTAAATTGTTTTTATTTATGATGATGTTGCTCATTTAAAATAGTACTAGGCCCAAGGCCAAAACCAGAGACTGAGAAGTTTCTCTGGTTGAATACTTGATGTCCTAAGGATTCCATTTAATGCCATTCGCCTAGTCTTTTCATCAGAGTGTAAATACTTATTGTATAAGGTAACAGTCTTGAGTAACATGATCTGTTTTTCCTTTACAGTAAAATGTACATTGTATACAAGAGCCAGGTCAAATCAAGTCAGGACAATGCCGTTAAGAGACGTGCAACAAAACTGAACATATTTTAAATAGTAACCGTTCGCAAGAAAATAAAATGTAGTACAAGAGGCATTATAAACCCTCTTTAGAATGTTTAAATGTACATAATTTTTTTTTGAAATGCCACACATCCAGCAAATAAAATCAAAATGTTTTCATAATTTGTTCTCAGCAAAAGCTGTTTGGTCTGTTGACTAAGGGCAGATTCAGCTTATTTCACTGTTCTACCAAGGCCGTGCATACTTCCTTATGACAGAGTAGGCGCTGAAACAGGTTTGTTTATTCAGAGCACCATGGTAACGATGGTAAACCTGCTCTTGTTGGGGCTTTGTTGTGGACACTAACTAATTGAGCTATCTGGATTTAGATGGTTTCTCTGAGAGTGCATGAGTGCTTGTCATTTAATGTTCTGCTCTACTGCAGTAGATTCAAACAAACCTTCAGGATGTATTAAATACACAGAAGAAATGTGTACAGAGTGCACAGGGGAAAAAGCTCTGGGGCCAGTTGCATAAAAGTAGCCATTATATTAGGACGGTGTCTTTAAGATCTAGTGTGATGCCCACTAGCAGTGATGCCCACAATAAAAAAGTTATTAACTTTATTATTAGTGTCCAAGGGATATATAATATGATCATGCAGAATAAGGCATTTATATGTGCTTAATAAACAGTTAATGTCCTAGTAATATGCCTGCTAATAAGCTACTAGTTAGTGAGAATTGGAGCCTAAACTAAAGTGCTACCAAAACTACCATTTGTAAGACTTAACTTGTAAAACTAGTCTCAGTGGTTTATGTTCAGCTTAGCCTGGATGAACAATTTGGTGAATCTATACACTGAACATGTGGAGGGTTGGGTCTGCATACTGCGTGGGCATAACAATAGCTACTTCCTGCGATGGTTTCAAAAAAACATTTACAGATTCAACATCAGCTCCATGACGCAAAGTGTGTTTTAAAAAAAATGCAATGCTGAGGAAGTTACTCTAGAAACCTATTCAGCTTGTCAAACAAAGATCAAGAAAATCTCATTCTTCTTGTGGTTTATGGAAGATATTTTCCTGCTAATGTAATAAAAAATGTGAAGTATTCATACGTTTTGACGGTACACTACCGTTCCAAAATTTGTGGTTGGTAATATTTGTTAATGTTAACTGATTTAAAAGAAATCTAATATACACCAAGGCTGTTTATTTGATAAAAAAAAATACAGTAAAATATTATTGCAATTAAAAATAAAAGTTTTCTATTTAAATTATCTTTTTAAAAAAAATATATTTATTCCAATGATGGAAAAAGCTGAATTTTCAGTCTTCAGTGTCACATGATCCTTCAGAAATCATTCTAATATGCTGATTTGGTGCTTAGGAAACATTTCTTATTATTACTATTGCTGAACATTTTTGTGGAAGCCGTGATGTTCAGAATTCTTTGATGAATAAAGCTCAAAAGAACATTTAATTTTTTTTTTTGTAATTGTCTTTACTGTCACTTGATCAATTTAACGTGTCTTTGCTGAATAAAAGTATTTCTTAAATTCTTTTCTTACAGACACCAAACGTTGAATGGTAGTCTGTGCCAAAAGTATTTTTGATAATACACTGTCCCTGTCAAATAAAAAAAAGTGCAATTAATAATTTGTCCGTTCACCTTTCCTTACAAAGGCTGCCAAGATTAATATAAAAACTCAGTCAAGTGACACATTTATTTTAAAATGTAACGTTTTGTGTTCTAGTGTCAAGAAAAGAAAAGAAACTGAAAAAGAAAATATTAGCACTCAACTTTTAATTCGTAAAACAACCTCCCTTTTAATATCTTGTTTTATTACTTTGCCAGTATGAGAAGCATTAATGAAGTTAAAGGCATGTAGTTACACGCTGACCGTCAGATACAGAGACCAGAACTACAGAACATATCTGTGACTCACACACAGGCAGTTCACTGCAATGCTTAAAATGAAAGGCACCAATCTCCTCTATGACGACAACACGGTTTAAAACATTTGAAAGCAAATTTTGGTAACTGCAGGAGAAATCAGAAGCAAATAACAGGGTATATTCAGCCCCACATCCGTCAGTCAATACACATACTGTGTCATAGGGGATAGGTGACAAGGGGATGTGGATGGTAATATTTATGGCCAAATGTTTTCCTCTGGCAACACAATATTGGGCTGCATGTGAAAAGGGAAGAAGTCCAAGCAAATCTTATGTAAAACAACAGCATAGAGTATGCGGAGGCTGAAAGCCTTTGCATGCGCTCCAGCGTTTGTTTTGAGAGTGAAAGCTCAACCTCATGCTAACTACAATTAAAAACAGAAGAAACGCTCACACCAAAAATGGACTACCATCTAGTGCCCTAATTTGTTGAAGTAAATAAATAAATGTACAGTGATATCATACCTGTTCCCAACAAATAACTCTTCCTGTTCCCGTTGGTCAACACAACTGCGATCATAAATGGAAAATTCCACATAAACGACATGTTCTTACTAAAACTCTTTAAGGTAAAAATGTACCATTGTGCTGGTCCTAGTCCTTTTATATTTGACATTTTCCCAGTACTGTTGTTATTTCTTCGGCCTCCTGAAGATTTTGGGAAAGGTGGTTTTCTTGCGGTTCGAGCTGGAACCTTCAGTGTCTTCTCCAGTGGAGCCACTGTCCTCGTCCAGCAGGTTCTTCTTGCCTGTGATCTGAGTGATTCGGCTGGATCCCTTTCCAGTCGGTGATGACAGGCCGTCCTGCTCGGAGGTGTAGTTGAGAGAGCGCATCGAGCCACCTGAGTTGAGGTTAGACTGCTGAGAATGGATCTCTCCGAGACTGGCACATTTCTCCATGCCAAAGGTCTTTTTCTGCAGCAGAAGGCTGTCAGTGGAGGAACCACCATTGGATCTGGACTGCTTGCTGTAGAGTGGAGTAGAGGAGCTGCGCTGGGCATCTCCGTACTGAGACATAGAGAGGGAGGAATCCGATTCCGACCGGTTCAGATCCCTAGATGATGGTACAATGAGAGAAGAGGATTTCAGAAATTACCCATTTACTTTCCTTCAGTCTACTAGTTAACATTTTTGAACTTAGTCAACATGAAAAGGCAGTCGCAATCCATTTTACTTCCAAATAATGACGTACTTCCAAATGAAACGATTGGATCCCCGATTAGGAATCCATACAGAATGGAGCCTAAACTCAATTCAGTTTGCTGTGGATTATACCACTCTCATGAAATCCTTCAAGCACCTACGTCACTTACACTACCTCAACAGCGTAAGAGTCTGACACAGGCTAGAATACATTTTTGAATAAAGTTATTTTGGTTTGTTTTTTGCACACAAAAATATACTTGTCACATGGACTTTTTACTTGCTTTCTGGGCCTTGAAAGTGGTAATTAAATAGCTGTCTATGGAGGGGTCAGAGAGCTCTCGGATTTCATCAAAAAGATCTTAATTTGTGTTCCGAAGATGAACGTAAGTCTTATGGGTCTGGAACGACATGAGGATGAGTAATTAATGACAGAATTTTCATTTTTGGGTGAACTAACCCTTTAATAACTGGCATAACTACATTTATCTTCAACAAAACAAGCCTAAAACAAATCTAAACAAACATAAAAGAATAAAGAGAAATATATAATATATATTTATATATATTTTCCCTGTCTGTGTGACTTGGGTAATGTCATGTCACTCCCTAAAAAGTAGTTTCATGTTTCAGAATTATGAAGACATTTTTTCAGACTGGAATAATGTCCATTGATGAATCAAGCACAATAAGACCAGGAACTTTTTATAAAAGAAAGTAAATGGATTCAATTCTGATTTCATGTTGACTTTAAATAACAATGAGAAGATCTAAGATCTGCATGCTGGATTAATTTGGTTTCTCACTACATTTGCATTTAAATAGTTAAAACAAATTAGCTAAATTGAACAGTTATGGTTCAAGAAAAGTGGAATTATAATTAAATATATTATAATTATAATAGTTATACAATTGATATTCATGACTATTTAGCATGAAAACTAATGCATAAGCTTAAACATAAAAGAAAAAATAACTGTTAGCAATTAGTTTTTTAGAATAGGAAATATGTCAGTTCTTAATTAGTTAATTATTTATTAATTCCTAACAGAGGTTGTGGACACCCTACACACATGCCGTGTGTGCACAGCAAACAGTGTGTTTGTGGTACCCGATGCTTTCAGTTCTCTGATCGCTGCGTGAACCAGTGAACCCTGTTGGCGGCAGACCTGAGACCGCCTCCACTGACGTGAAGTATGAGGAACGGTACTGAAGCGCAGCAAAACGAGAGGAAGTGAGGAGTGAGGAAGAGACGATGGAGGGATGGGACAGAGAGGAAGAGAGTGAAGGCACAGGGAGAAACTCCACGTGACCAATGGAGTGGCTGCGAGTCTGACGCACATAAGGGCGGACGGGGGGCCGCAGGGGCCCAGCTTCACTCTCAATGCCCTCTACCAACCTCTGTGAGCTCAGGTTCGGCATGGGGTCTCCGTGACGCGGCCGCAGGGACACCAGGCTGGCAGCTGAGGAGAGGCACACACACACAGATGTTTGTCATTCAAATCATCCAGTCTCTGAGATACTGTATGTATGTATGTGGGAGAGATAATCAAACAATTACATCTTAAGATAACCCTAACCCATATTGGTGTCTGGGACACCGTGAACCTAGAGACTGTTGTGTACACACTGAGTTTTAAAAAACTTAGCTTAAAGGGTTAGCTCACCTAAAAATGAAAATTCTGTCATCTGTTGTTCCAAACACGTAAGACCTTCGTTCATCTTCAGAACACAAATGACGATCTTTTTGATGAAATCTGAGAGTTTTCTATCCCTCCATTGACAGCTACGCAACTACCACTTTGATGCGCTTCAAAAAGTTCTTAAAGAGATTGTAAAATTAATCCATATGAATTGAGCAGTTTAGTCCAGACCTGATCGCTTTATATGACGAACAGAGTTAATTTAGTCTTTTGTGCACGTATAAACATTGATCCGCGAACATAAACAGAAGCTCAATGAACCCACTTGACCCGCAAGAACAAACCTCTTGTGGAAGCTCAAACACGCTGAGTAACAAAGAATGAACCTCATTGGTTCTTGCTGAAGCTCAAATGTGCTGCGTAACACACGAGAATGAACCTCATTGGTTCTTGCTGAAGCTCAAACGTGCTGCGTAACATGAGAATGAACCTCATTGGTTCTTGCTGAAGCTCAAACGTGCTGCGTAACATGAGAATGAACCTCATTGGTTCTTGCTGAAGCTCAAACGTGCTGCATAACACAAGAATGGACCTCATTGGTTCTTGTGGAAGCTCAAACGTGCTGCGTAACACGAGAATGAACCTCATTGGTTCTTGCTGAAGCTCAAACGTGCTGCGTAACACGAGAATGAACCTCATTGGTTCTTGCTGAAGCTCAAACGTGCTGCGTAACATGAGAATGAACCTCATTGGTTCTTGCTGAAGCTCAAACGTGCTGCGTAACATGAGAATGAACCTCATTGGTTCTTGCTGAAGCTCAAACGTGCTGCGTAACACGAGAATGAACCTCATTGGTTCTTGCTGAAGCTCAAACGTGCTGCGTAACATGAGAATGAACCTCATTGGTTCTTGCTGAAGCTCAAACGTGCTGCGTAACACACGAGAATGAATCTCATTGGTTCTTGCTGAAGCTCAAACGTGCTGCGTAACACGAGAATGAACCTCATTGGTTCTTGCTGAAGCTCAAACGTGCTGCGTAACACACGAGAATGAACCTCATTGGTTCTTGCACATCCAGCAAACATGTTTTATCTTCCATTTACCACAACTGATCTTCAGAAAATTTGGACTAAACCGCTCAATTTATATAGATTATTTCCCTTTATGAACGATCTCTTTGTGGACTTTTTAAAGCGTCAACGTTGTGTAGCTGTCGATGGAGAGACAGAAATCTCTCAGATTTCATCTAAAAAATTACAGGTTTGGAATGACATGAGGGTGATTAAATAATGACAGAATTTTCATTTTTAGGTGAACTAACCCTTTAAACGTGTGCTTTAAATGAATAGTGCTCAGCTGCTGAGAGAGTATTCTCACTTGAAATTGAGTGGAGGCTTGGACTAGGAAACAGTATTCAATACGTCATGACTTAACTAGAGGATTACATGTGGCTTACTTAACAGTAAGCTATATGAGATAGAATGTGAATATGAGATATTCTGCTATGATGTTGATGAAGGGGAACTTGAGAACATACATGTAGGTAATGCCACGCCTGTCTTTGATGCAAAAGATCGAACACAGTACAAACACATGACTCAAACACATTTTGAAAGTCACAGCTGGAAGGAGCATGCGTGATGATGATTAACCACATTAACTGTGGCTAATTAAGGAAAACAGAGCTGGGGAGGAAACAGAGCTGATGATGTGGCACAGGAAGTGAACACACAAAAGTGTGAAAGCATTGCAAGGCTGCAGTGCAAAGAAGATCAGTGTGTGTACCATGACAGATACACTGTATCCAGCCTAAACAAAAATACTGCCGAGATGCAGCTCTTGGTTAGTTGTATGAATCATGGAAACATTTAAGATATATATAATGACCGGCTGACTGTACATTACCCAGCTTATTACACGGCTACTTAACAAATAAATGAATACATCGACATTAAATATTGTTTGGAGTCTAATTATTTAGTCAGAAAACCATGGAGTGATTTGAAAGACATGAAATTAGCACAGCAAGTAGGACACAGGGTCTCATTCACCAATAATTGAGTGGATTATTAGTATTTATATGCACAGGAGAAGTTTATGAATGTATGCCTAATTCACAACGTGTGTAGGTGCATGAATTTGTTCTTAACCTGAATTTAGAGCATTCTAATGAAAGACTGCAGGTTAGTAATTTGCATAAAACATGCACAAGTCATTTCTATTTCATCAACACATTTATAAGGCCACCAAGATTTGTTGTGTACATATGGTTTCAGTTGTTCCTACATTCTTTCATAAATGTAAAATACATTTTAGTATGAAATATTTTGATCAATCATGATTTGTTCTTGATAATGTATGTACGCAGATTTGCATGCATACTAGGTTAGTGAATGAGACCCATTGTCTGCCTGCGACAACAGCCAATTTACAAAATGTTTATGCACAGAATGTTGCCATTGTCCAATCAGAATATTCCAAAGAGCCGTCTAATAAGTTTACATATAGGCTTTGCACCCTGTGCTTAACACTGGGTTAGCATCTTTCTTTGACCCCTAGATTAAGGCCACTTTTAACCTTAGTTTAACAAAAAAAGGGTTGTAAAAAGGGGGTAAGCAATGTGTTTTTAACCCCAAGTTAGCTTTTGCAATGCTAACCCCAAGCTGCTGCGTTAAACACGCATATTGTGAATTACCAATCTAGAAACCCAGCATCATAGAGCTAATGTCAGAACCCAAGGTTAACAATTTCAGTGTGAAAAGCCCATATATATAATAATAAAAAGAAAGCTTTGAGTTAGCTAGCTTGTGCTAGAGAGCATTGCTTTGCGGCATCATTTTCAATATAAAAGTGTGGTCACATTTCGGCATAATTTCGCAGGCAAAAATATATACAGTGGGGCAAAAAAGTATTTAGTCAGCCACCAATTGTGGCAAATTTATTTGCAAATTATGGTGGAAAATAAGTATTTGGTCACCTACAAAAAAGCAAGATTTCTGGTTCTCACAGACCTCTAACTTCTTCTTTAAGAGACTCCTCTGTCCTCCACTTGTTACCTGTATTAATGGCACCTGTTTGAACTCGTTATCAGTATAAAAGACACCTGTCCACAACCTCAAACAGTCAGACTCCAAACTCCACTATGGCCAAGACTAAAGAGCTGTCAAAGGACACCAGAAACAAAATTGTAGACCTGCACCAGGCCGGAAAGACTGAATCTGCAACAAGTAAGTAGCTTGGTGTGAAGAAATCAACTGTGGGAGCAATTATTAGAAAATGGAAGACATACAAGACCACTGATAATCTCCCTCGATTTGGGGCTCCACGCAAGATCTCACCCCGTGGGGTCAAAATGATCACAAGAACGGTGAGCAAAAATCCAAGAACCACACGGGGGGACCTAGTGAAAAACCTGTAGAGAGCTTGGACCAATGTAACAAAGGCTACCATCAGGAACACATTACCCCGCCAGGGACTCAAATCCTGCAGTGCCAGACATGTCTCCCTGCTTAAGCCAGTACATGTCCGGGACCGTCTGAAGTTTGCTAGAGAGCATTTGGATGATCCAGAAGAGGATTGGGAGAATGTCATATGGTCAGATGAAACCAAAATAGAACTTTTTGGTAAATACTCAACTTGTCGTGTTTGGAGGAGAAAGAATGCTGAATTGCATCCAAAGAACACCATACCAACTGTGAAGCATGGCGGTGGAAACATCATGCTTTGGGGTTGTTTTTCTGCAAAGGGACCAGGACGACTGATCCGTTTAAAGGAAAGAATGAATGGGGCCATGTATCGTGAGATTTTGAATAAAAACCTTCCATCATCAAGGGCATTGAAGATGAAACGTGGCTGGGTCTTTCAGCATGACAATGATCCCAAACACACCGCCCGGGCAACGAAGGAGTGTCTTCGTAAGAAGCATTTCAAGGTCCTGGAGTGGCCTAGCCAGTCTCCAGATCTCAACCCCATAGAAAATCTTTGGAGGGAGTTGAAAATCTGTGTTGCCCAGCAACAGCCCCAAAACATCAGCTTTCCTGTAGCTCAAACAGTAGAGCATGGCGCTAGCAACGCCCAGGTCATGGGTTCGATTCCCAGGGAAAGCATGAACTGACAAAATGTAAAATGTGTACCTTGAATGCAATGTTAGTCGCTTTGGATAAAAGCGTTTGCCAAATGCATAAATGTAAATGTAAATGTAAACATCACTGCTCTAGAGGAGATCTGCATGGAGGAATGGGCCAAACTACCAGCAACAGTGTGTAAGAACCTTGTGGAGACTTACAGAAAACGTTTGACCTCTGTCATTGCCAACAAAGGGTATATAACAAAGTATTGAGATTAACTTTTGTTATTGACCAAATACTTATTTTCCACAATAATTTGCAAATAAATTCTTTAAAAATCATGTGATTTTCTGGATTTTTTTTCTCATTCTGTCTCTCATAGTTGAAGTGTACCTATGATGAAAATTACAGGCCTCTCTCATCTTTTTAAGTGGGAGAACTTGCACAATTGGTGGCTGACTAAATACTTTTTTGCCCCACTGTATATTGCCTATGGTGTATCAATGCATGAGGCACAACTCACACAGAAGTCACTTTCAAAACAAGCAGCTTTCTGGTGGTCAACCTGAAACCGTTGTAAAATCTGCATGGGAAAATCTTTTGCGCACAAAATTACTGTTCGCAGGGATTTTGCCCTTGAAAATTACTTAAATAACAGTAAATGTGACCCCACCTTAAAACTCAGTATTTTGCTGTGTTACGTTTAGTGTAAATCAGTGCAAACATGGAATCAGTTGCTTCTAATTCATGGATATAAACAGCAGCACTGATTCCACATCTGTACTCTAATAAAGGGTGTTTTTTTAAAGAGGTGAATATAAAATTTCCATCTAGAAGGTCTTAATTGGCCAGTGGGAGGGACATAGAAGTGTTTGCTTTGTGTCAGCATTGGCTGAGAGAATAAAGGGTTTGCTGCCAACCAGAATGTTTCCACGGGGGTTGGCTCTCGGCGGCCATGGGCCAAAGGTCGCTCACGCGCCGATCCATCTGCCAGGCGGCATCTGCGGACATTAGCCAATGATATCACACCACAAAAAGGCAAAGCTCAACGGAAAGCTTAATTGCCATGTATTAGGGTTAGAAAACTCATTTTTAAAAGGGTATAGGCAACTGAGAAGCTTTCAATTGTGACACGGATGGATATGATCAGATTTGACTTCTTGTACCACACTTGTGTGCATGATAAACTCACATTGTAGGGTTCCTGGGGAAAGTATGTCCTCGTCCATGTCATCTAGGTCATCGGATAGCAGTAGGTGTTGGGGTGTAGCAGAGCGGATGCCTAGAAAAGCAGGGTCCAGGTTGAGGGCAGAGGCCAGAGACGGCATGCCAGGGTTATTGACAATATTATAGCCGGTCAGAATCTCAATTTGCTGCCACCGATGGAGCTTTTCTCTCAGAGCAGTGGTCACTTCTCCCAGAGCCTGTCTGCAGAAGTGATAAAGAGAGAGGTGAGGCTTAGTTTGGTTGCTGTATACTCTTTAAAATAAAGGTTCTTTATTGGCATTTATGGTACGTTAAAATATCCAATAACCTTTCCAATGCACAAAAGGAATAGTCTTTATAGTGGAAAAGGTTCTTCAGATTATTAAAAAGTTCTTCACACTAAGGGGCCGCTCACACAGAACAGACTTTTCCCTTGTTTTTCTATGTAAACATGCGTTAGATCGACGAGTTTAACCATTGCACTTGCATTTCACATCTTGTGCATGATATGGCATTCTAAAAGCATGCCACTCAAGTAAAAAAGAAGTTGAACTTTTTAAAAAACAAACATGTCTCTAGACCAGTCAATTAGCTTTATTTTTCAATTAGCTTCATTTGAGGGCCGGATTATCAAATAGAAAATTTGAGGTGGGCCATGGGGGTGGGGGGTTGTTCCAATCTCTTAGATCTGTTGTCCCGAGGCCTATAAGATAAGAAATGTAATTCTCAAATGCATATTCACATAACCTTGTGTGCATTTGACAGTTTAATCGTAATAACACAATGAAAGAGAACTAGTCTAGTAGTTTAATACTCACAGACGCACCGACATCCAGCTCTCTATATGCGCATGCGCCGTGTGTGTGTGCTCAAGTTGAGAGTGATATGGCTTTAAAACCCATGCAGATGATAAAGTTTCATGATGATGAAGAACTGCAATGTCACGTGAGCGTGTCCGCGATGGAGATTATTAAAACAGATCAAGCGACAACCTCCCCCAGTTTCTCTTGAAGCCAATACCGAAGTGACTGCAATTCATCGACTGGCCACTAGGGACAGGCTCCAGAAGAGAGCAGAATCTCATTGAGCCCCATGTTAAAATGCCCAACTTTACAGCAGAAAAAAAACATGTTTACAGCCTGGTACAAATTGTGGTTTTGGTCTATACGGCTAATTTTGCCCTTCATGACAACTGCGAGAGGGTGATTTTCTTTTATAACTCATTCGTTTACAATATATAAAGCCTTAAAGTTCTGCATAATTAAGGGCGTGGCCACTTTGAGTGACAGGTGGACTGCCGTTTGTCTGCTGTCTTTTAGTCATCACGTCACCTCAGCTCCATCCATGTCCCGCCTCTTTGCCCATTTTCAGTTATCCGGGAGTGACGCGCGGTGACGTGCTGCCTAGATGGCAATGGCCCACTTTGAGGCTTCAAAAACTCTCTCCAGAAAACTATGGGTGACGTCACGGACACTATGTCCATATTTTTTTACAGTCTATGATACAGATACAGATGTATCATGTTTAAGTTTTCATTCACGTGTTCACAAGCTATGAAGGCTCCGCCCTCTGGGGGTGGGGAGCAGCAGCTCTTTTGCATTTAAAGGAGACGCACACAAAACAGCAAATTTTTCTCAAACCCAAAAATTGGCATTTTCAAAATGGTATATTAAATGATCTGTTAGGAATTCATCTGTTAGGAACACACTGAGACTTATATTACATCTAGTAAAAAGGGGCATAATATGTGCCCTTTAAGTACAATATACACTCACCTAAAGGATTATTAGGAACACCATACTAATACTGTGTTTGACCCCCTTTCGCCTTCAGAACTGCCTTAATTCTACGTGGCATTGATTCAACAAGGTGCTGAAAGCATTCGTTAGAAATGTTGGCCCATATTGATAGGATAGCATCTTGCAGTTGATGGAGATTTGTGGGATGCACATCCAGGGCACGAAGCTCCCGTTCCACCACATCCCAAAGATTTTAGTACAGTGAACTCATTGTCATGTTCAAGAAACCAATTTGAAATGATTCAAGCTTTGTGACATGGTGCATTATCCTGCTGGAAGTAGCCATCAGAGGATGGGTACATGGTGGTCATAAAGGGATGGACATGGTCAGAAACAATGCTCAGGTAGGCAGTGGCATTTAAACGATGCCCAATTGGCACTAAGGGGCCTAAAGTGTGCCAAGAAAACATCCCCCACACCATTACACCACCACCACCAGCCTGCACAGTGGTAACAAGGCATGATGGATCCATGTTCTCATTATGTTTACGCCAAATTCTGACTCTACCATCTGAATGTCTCAACAGAAATTGAGACTCATCAGACCAGACAACATTTTTCCAGTCTTCAACTGTCCAATTTTGGTGAGCTTGTGCAAATTGTAGCCTCTTTTTCCTACTTGTAGTGGAGATGAGTGGTACCCGGTGGGGTCTTCTGCTGTTGTAGCCCATCCGCCTCAAGGTTGTGCGTGTTGTGGCTTCACAAATGCTTTGCTGCATACCTCATTTGTAACGAGTGGTTATTTCAGTCAGAAGAAGTTGCTCTTCTATCAGCTTGAATCAGTCGGCCCATTCTCCTCTGACCTCTAGTATCAACAAGGCATTTTCGCACACAGGACTGCAGCATACTGGATGTTTTTCCCTTTTCACACCATTCTTTGTAAACCCTAGAAATGGTTGTGCGTGAAAATCCCAGTAACTGAGCAGATTGTGAAATACTCAGACCGGCCCGTCTGGCACCAACAACCATGCCACGCTCAAAATTGCTTAAATCACCTTTCTTTCCCATTCTGACATTCAGTTTGGAGTTCAGGAGATTGTCTTGACCAGGACCACACCCCTAAATGCATTGAAGCAACTGCCATGTGATTGGTTGATTAGATAATTGCATTAATGAGAAATTGAACAGGTGTTCCTAATAATCCTTTAGGTGAGTGTACATGACTATATTAATAACATAGTATTCAATATGAATATACCACATTTCTGCCAAAACACCATGGTTAACACAGTATTACTACAGTATTACAGACATGTTAAATGTTTGTAAGGGTGATGATTTGGGGATTTAAAACTGTCGCACCTGCTCTGAACTTGCATTAAGCCCAAAGTATACTGCCTTACGCAGTAAGTACACATGAGACAACACACAAGCAGCAGAAAGTTTAATCTTTGTCCAGTGTCTGCGCTCTTTCTCTCCAGAAGTTTTGACCAATGATTTGGTTATCAATTGAATAGCCCTGCTCTAGACCTTGCACCCCACCCCCCATTCTACTTACCACAAGAAAACGTGTTCTGTGTGAATGGCCTCTAAGAAATAAATTGTTCACTCAAAGGTCAAAAATCATTCTATGTCACCCCTCCCCCCTCCCTTTATTTTTAAGAGTATAGGTTTCCTGCATACGAAAATGGCTTCCTCAAAATGTCGACTTACCTGGCTGACAGGATTTTGTGATCGACATCGTCCAGTGAAGGGCTGTGGGCCAAGTGGAACGTCCCAAAAAGAGTTCCTCTCTTCTTCTTGATCTTTTCTGCCTATTATGGTGGTCACAAATTCATAGTTAACAGTAGGGCTGCAACAACTAATCGATGAAATCGATAATGAAAATCATCGACAACGTTTCTCATTATCGATTAGTCGGGTCTGTCCTCTGTACGCAAAGCTTCCACCAGTCACGTCAAATTACAGCTAGCGATGGCGAAAACTAAACATTTTCCTGACCGACCACCGAGCCTCATTAGCCGGTTGAAACCGGTTAACCGATTAGTTAAAAAAATATGCTGCGGTATTTGAAATAACAGCCGCAACTCGCGAGCCGCGCCTGCAATTTCGCAACTCTGTCGCATCTCTCTGCCGCTCTGCCTCCCGCTCTCTCACACACACACGCACACTGTCCAGGCGCCGCCGCCTGCCTTCCACTCACGTCAATTTTTTTTAAATCCCCTACAGCGCGAAACATGAGTCCCGCAAACGCGGCGCTGAGGAGCTTGTTTGTAATCGGAGGACAAATGGCTCCTTAGTTTCGAAATGGTTTGGGCACAAGGTGATCGCGTTGAAAATAAAGGCTATTGTCTAGCGTTAGAAGCTCATTTGAAACATTGCCGCGACTCATTTAAGATAATGACAGCTCCGAAGAGACGCCGCTTTAGTTCGAGGTAGTGCTAACAATAATAAAGAAAGATGATGATCAACACCTTATGTGTTACCACTGAAATGTAGATGTAATATATTTAGATGATGTGCTACTACTGTATTTAAGCACTGTATCACACAAGTTGCAACTTACATCTGAAGCTGAACAATGAAGCATTTGCTGACGCGTTTCATGCATTATTTATGGTGTGAGCACATTCAAGCGGTTCAGAAAATATTCATCTGTAATATCGGTTATAAATAATAAATACAAATTATAAAAACACATTTTGGCTAAGTTGTTTATTTCCGAGTGTTATGCTGCCTTCACGTGCTCTCTGAATTATTGTAAATAGGAGTTTCCTAGGTAAAAATTGCACGTGAACGCGCTCCACCCCTCGAAATATGAACGAGATGAGTTCATACTTCATAATCACGACTTTAGAAGTGGGAATTGTCAAATTTCCGATAGCACGTGAAGGCAGCATTACTTTCACTTACTTTTGTTATTTCCAAGCTGGTAAACTGAAATATTGCGCATGATTTGAGATATGTTTTCCACGCAGGTTGTAAGAGAGGCTATGACAGTTCATAACACAGCAAGCGTTCACCGTGTTTTTAACTGTATAATACAAGTTTTAAAGTCTACCTCCACTATTACTCATTCTCTAATGTAGTGTCTGTGTCCTAAAGTCCGCGAATGCATTGCGTTGGTGACGTCACGTTCCCATTCTCTATAAATAGCCTAATTTAGAGATCACTTTTTTTTTTTTTTAACCGACAACCGACAACTTTGATCGGTTAACGTTGATACGGTCAACCATCGGTCAAACGGTCATCGGTTAACATCCCTAATTACAGCACTGAATAACACATTTTTATGGACAAAATGTGCATCTAGAAATAGTGGATTGGAAACAGAGTGAGCTGATGCAGGAAAGGTAAGTGACCTAAGTGCCCAAAACATGAGAATTGTTTATTTTAAGCTTCAAGCGAATGCATTAGTGTTTAACATACCCTGTCATGACAGATGTGTGTATGCGTCTGCAGCCTCAGCACAAAACGTTCATTTTACAGGTTATATTCACTGATCTATATAGAAAAAGGAGGGAACGGAGACGTACGTCGGACGTCACCGACGAATTGGGATCACTTCTGGGAGCCCCTATCAGCTTCGAGCTATATAGAACCGGCCAATGAACATTGGCATGCGAGATTTGCATCTCGCTCTCCGCCCCGCATTGCGGGTATAAACAGGAAGCGAGAGCAATGTACGTTGTTTTTCACTGAGGAGCCGAACTTAGTGACTCGGCCCTGTAGTGATGGTACAGCAACTGTGGCGACGGGACGTACGTCTCCGTTCCCTCCTTCAGGGAAGGAGGGTTACCATACGTAACAGAGACGTTCCCTTTCAGTCGGTCACGTTCGACATACGTCGGACGTCACCGACGAATTGGGATCCCTTTGGAAAACGCCACAGTTACTACCACTTCCAGCGCCCAGCGGTGAGCCCCTCAGACCCCGTCTGTTAGCGGGCAGGGAAATTCACGCAGGGAGAGTCAAAAAGCTGCTGTTCCGCAAGACCCATTCAGCTTACACTATTGGATAACGCTGGGAAAGCATGCCCGTGAAGGCAGCTGCGGAAGCCACATCATGCCCAGAGGGCGTTACCATGTGGAGAATACACGTATGGACTGGCCTTGGGCAGTACAACATACGGAAGTCCCAGGGGTGGCCCCGGCAGTTAGCGGCGGGGGAACACCTTACTGGGACGGCAGAGGAACTCTGCCAAGGGAAAGACACGGGCTCGCCGTAGGGAGCCGTACCGTGTAAGAACACACTTTTGGGACCGCCATGGGGACGCGTTCCACCAATGCATACGAGTGTTAGACCTGGCGTCGGATGCTCCGCCACATCCGACTGTTGCGGGTAACGGAGGACTCAACAGGGTTCGCCGTTCTGGGGAACTCAACTGGAGCGGTAGCGCACATATCTGGTCCATAAGGAGGGGAATGGCGCAGCAAGCCGACACAAGAACGGGCACTTCGGTGTTACTGACTATGGGAAGTGAGCACACAGGAAGATACCGGCTCTACATGGAGGCTATAGAATCTAGCAAACGTGTTAGGTGTCGCCCAGCCCGCAGCTCTGCAAATATCTGTCAGCGAGGCGCCACAAGCCAGCGCCCAGGAAGAAGCGACACCCCTGGTGGAGTGGGCTCTTAACCCGAGTGGGCAGGGCACGTCCTGGGATTCATACGCCAAGACGATGGCATCCACTATCCAGTGGGCCATCCTCTACTTGGAGACAGCCTTTCCCTTCTGCTGTCCTCCGTAACAGACGAAGAGCTGCTCTGAGGTCCTGAAGCTTTGCGCTCTGTCCACATAAGTCCAGAGAGCCCGGACGGGACAGAGAAAAGCTAGGACTGGGTCTGCCTCCTCCGAAGGCAGCGCTTGCAGGCTCACCACTTGGTCCCGGAAGGGAGTAGTGGGAACCTTGGGCACATATCCAGGCCGGGGTCTCATGATCACATGAGAGTTACCAGGCCCGAATTCCAGGCACGATTCGTCGACCGAAAATGCCTGCAGGTCCCCTACCCTCTTGATGGATGCAGTCAGGAGTACTGTCTTCAACGATAGAACTTTTAACTCTGCTGTCTGCAAAGGCTCAAAGGGCGCTCTCGGCAGTGCGGTTAGCACCAGAGACAAGTCCCAAGAGAGTATAGAGGGAGGGCGAGGCAGATTTAGTCTCCTCGCCCCCCTCAGGAACCTGACGATCAGATCGTGCTTACCTAAGGACTTTCCATCTACTAGATCGTGATTAGCGTCGATAGCGGCAACATAGACTTTGAGGGTGGAGGGAGATAGCCTTCGCTCCAACCCATCTTGTAGGAAGGAAAGCACGGAACTGGACGAACATCTTCGGGGGTCTTCTCGGCGAGAAGAGCACCAATCGACGAACAGGTTCCACTTCAACGCATAGAGGCGCCTCGTAGAGGGGGCTCTAGCGGAAGTGATGGTGTCAACTACCGCTTGCGGTAGGTCACCTAGAACCTCCGAGTCCCGTCCAGGGACCAGACATGGAGTTTCCAGAGGTCCGGACGCGGGTGCCATAGGGTGCCCCGTCTCTGAGTCAGGAGGTCCTTTCTCAGAGGAATGGGCCAAAAAGGTGCTGTCGCAAGGAGCACTAGTTCCGGGAACCAAATCCGGTTGGGCCAATATGGAGCGACCAACAGGACTTGCTCCTCGTCCTCCCTGACCTTGCACAGTGTCTGTGCGAGAAGGCTCACTGGGGGAAACGCATATTTGCGTAGGCCCAGGGGCCAGCTGTGTGCCAGGGCATCCAAGCCGAGGGTCCCCTCGGTCAGGGAATAGAACCACTGGCAATGGGTCCATCCGGAGCAGCTCTGGGTCAGGCCTACCCTCGTGCATGTCCATGAGTGCCTGCGCCTGGTGGACCTGAAGCAACTCCATGGCATGCAAGGTGGACGCAGCCTGTCCACAGGCCTTGTAAGCCTTCCCAGTCAGACTGGAGGAGAACTTACAGGCCCGGGACGGGAGACGCGGGTCACCGTGCCAGTTGGAGGTGGTCGCCAGAAACAGTTGCATCGCGACGGCCCGCTCCACTGGCGGGATTCCCACGTACCCCTTGGCTGGCCCGCCGTCAAGGGTAGTGAGGGGGGAGGAGTCACTCGGTCGGTTTCTGGCAGAAAAAGGTGCCGTCCATGACCTCGTGAGCTTCTCATGCACCTCCGGGAAGAAAGGCACCGGGGCGGTACGCTGAGAACCAGCGCGACCCTCCCAGAGAAACCAATCATCCAACCTAGAGGGTTCGGGACATGGTGGAGGGTTCCACACAAGCCCGACCCTTTCGGCGGCCCTAGAAAGCATAGTCGTCATCTCAGGGTCCGGTGCGGCCGTTGCCACTCTCCCAGAGGGAGGCAGTACAGCCGAACCTTCATCCTCTGAGGACTGAAACTCCCCCTCCAATGCAGCGATCGACATCTGCTCATCCGCTGGAGCGCCGAAAGCTTCTTCCGGGAGCTCTACCGGCTGCGGAACTTGTGAGGGAATAGGGGCCTGCGGAGATTGACCTGGCGGGTGTACCCTAAACGTGATCCTCAGGTCACCATGGCCATCCGAAGAAATAGGTCTGTTCTGTTTAGGAATAGAACTAGATCGTGGGATGGGTAAGGGGACTCCGACTACCTGGAGGTAGGTGAGTCTCGAACTTAGTTCCGAGATAGTCAGGTTCCCGCAGTGGGAACATGAACTATCCACAAACGCCGCCTCAGCGTGCTGTTTGCCCAAACACGTGAGATAGCGATTGTGACCGTCAGCGGGCGCCAGGGAACGACCGCATCCAGAAACACACGGGTGGAATGACATCTTGAAAAAGACGCAGCGTCACCCGTGTACTCTTTTAGAGGAAACGCTCTCGTGCTGAAGCACTCAGGGGGAAAACGCGACAGCGCACAGGGTTTAGTGCAACCCGTGCCTGTACTCAAGGAAAAACACCCTCACGCACCGAAAGGTTGCTGTGAAAACAGCATTTCTCTTTCAGAATGCAGCTGTGAGCACCGCGATCACGCTGATGTGTGCCGTCTCTCCAACACCACGTTCTTCCTCGTTCTCCGGTTCTTCCTTTCAGGAACTCTTTTAACTCTCTTGCTGATAGCAGCTTTTCATTCGGCTCCGAAGTGAATGACAACGTGCATTGCTGTCGCTTCCTGTTTATACCCGCAATGCGGGGCGGAGCGCGAGATGCAAATCTCGCACGCCAATGTTCATTGGCCGGTTCTATATAGCTCAAAGCTGATAGGGGCTCCCAGAAGTGATCCCAATTCGTCTGTGACGTCCGACGTACGTCGAACGTGACCGACTGAAAGGGAACTGCAGTTATATCCTAATCTGTAAATGTTACTAATTCATGCGAGTATTTCCATTCTGCATGAAAGAGCGTCCTGGTCCTGACAGTAACTTCACTGAACGAGCGCCGGCACGGTGGGCGCGCACATGCGCGTCAAACAGACAGAACGCTTTAGAGAGGGAGACAATTAATATTCAGCGCAAAAACGTTAATGTAGCTGAAATATCTGCTTAAAAAGCCGGGTCCACACTGTGCGATTTTGGCCACGATTTGGCCGTCTGAGACAAATTTTGAAATCATAAAAGATTTCTCTGATCCTAGGCTTAAATCTGAAGTTTTTGATCCTTGGTTTGACATGTGCACCGACAACCGATTAATGACCGTTGCGATCAAATTTGACCTCGGACAAAATTCTGGCAGTGTCAGAAGATTTGAGGCGCAATCCTGCGGTGTGACTTCTCCTACAGGGGACAGGGAACATGTAGAAAAGAGTCAGGTGAATGAAAAATGCCACAGCTTGTTTTTGTTGTTTGCTGAACGCTACCATTGTGTCTGTGAATGCGGCTCACCGTTACCGAACGTGTCACGGATTGATGACGTAAAACTAAGTCCGTACGAGTCTCTTGCTTGCGTCCGTTTTTCGTGTCTGAATGTCGTACAGATCTGAGATCCTACAGTGTGACATGTATTACATCGGGGATCATGTAAGTACAGTCTGACAAGCAACATTCGCAGAGGATTTTGAAAAATCGCACAGTGTGCAGGACCCTTAGGCGCTAAATTTAGTTTTAAAAGTCAACATGTAATTCAAGTATTTTATGAAAGTAGGAACTGAAAAGGGATAACAGTGTGTAATTGAATATAAATGTAAGAAGTTTCTACAGGATAAAGAAATTACAGTAACAGGTACTGTGTCCATAGAGTGTGTGTGTGTGTGTGTGTGTGTGTGTGTGTGTGTGTGTGTGTGTGTGTGTGTGTGTGTGTGTGTGTGTTCCTGCAGAACATTCCTCTTATGTGGTAACACTCTTATGTGGACTTTGTGTTTTTTTATTTTATATAATTTTAATGTAGGGATTTGCTTAGTAACCTTATAATGTATAGCACAAACATACCCTTACAAAAATTATGCAGCATTGATAACCATTTGTATAACCACACAAATACCATAGTTAAACTATGGATTTGAAGCAAAACAATGGTTAATTTGTGGTTAACATTGAATAACTAAAATAACCCTGTTATTTATTTATTATTATTGTTTATTTTGTTCCTTGTAAAACCAAGGGTAATTTATGTAATGTTTTCATAGCACGTTTGTTTGAAGGACAGCGTTGGACAGGATGTGGAACAGTGTGTTTTGCCAATAAAATAAAAGAACAGTATTTTTATCCGATTAATCTAAAAATAATAATAATAATAATCGATCAACTAATCGATTATCAAAATAATCGTTAGTTGCAGCCCTAGTTAACAGCAATACCTGGATGCTAAGCTAGCTGAACAAGCAAAACAGATTTAATATTCAGTTGAAGCTTGTCATTTGAGTATGTGACCATCTTACCCCTTCTTTAGCCACTATGAGCTGTTTTTCCGCATTCTGTTTCTTAATGTTGTAGTACTGCACCTCCACCTCATGTGTGAGCTGCAGCCACTTTTGCAGAGATTCAGGAGGAGACCAGCCGCTCCTCATCTCCAGCTCCCTCTCGGCCTTCTTCAGAGCCATTTGCACCTAAAACAAACACATACGTTCATAAATATTGGTTGTGTTTCAGTGTTTTGAGTTGGAAAACCTCTTCAGCATATATATATATATATATATATATATATATATATATATATATATATATACCAATCAGGCATAACATTATGATGAATAATGTTAACAGATTAAGTGAATAACAACAATTATCTCTTCATCACAGCACAAGTTAGTGGGTGGGATATTATAAGGCAGCAAGTGAACATTTTGTCCTCAAAGTTGACAAATGTGTTAGAAGCAGGAAAAATGGGCAAGCGTAAGGATTTTTTTTGCAGCTCTTGTGCAGCTCAGTGGTGAACCGGCAACAGGGTCATGGGCGGCCAAGGCTCATTGATGCACGTGGGGAGTGAAGGCTGGCCCGTGTGGTCCGATCAAACAGACGAGCTACTGTAGCTCAAATTGCTCAAGAAGTTAATGCTGGTTCTGATAGAAAGGTGTCAGAATACACAGTGCATCACAGTTTGTTGCATATGGGGCCGCATAGCCGCAGCCCAGTCAGGGTGCCCATGCTGACCCCTGCACACCGCCGAAAGCACCAACAGTGGGCATGTGAACATCAGAACTGGACCACGGAGCAATGGAAGAAGGTGGCCTGGTCTGATGAATCACGTTTTCTTTTACATCATGTGGATCGCCGGGTGCATGTGCATTGCTCACATGGCACTAGGATGCACTATGGGAAGAAGGCAAGAAGGCTTTGTAATACTGTACCTGTTCCAGCTCCTGCTCTGCATATGTCTGTCTGCTCAGCTCATTCTCAGTTCCCTCACGCAGTTCTCGCAGTCTCTGTGCCTCCTGCTTGGCTGCGTCAATCTCCCTTTTCATCTGCCGCTCCAGGTTAACCTTCTCCTCCTCCACCGTGTGGTGCTCTTCCTGTGCGATCTGCAGCCTGAACACAAACACATTATCAATCTCAAGCTGCACCACTCTTTGAATCGTTAAACAGTTAATATATATTTCCCCTCAGTCACCAGCAGGTGGAGCTCTGGAGAACTGAGAAGACATGAAAAGGGAACTGGATCTGCAAAACTCTACCACACCTCTTCCTCCTCATGAAAAGACAGTTGAACAAGATGTGGCCTGTTCAATGTGGTAATTCTGTGGTAAAACCTCCTTACAGCTTTACAGGAAAATGCATCATCCCTCCTATACACTGGAAGACCGAAAGAGGTTCTAGGTCATGGATGGCTAAATTTAGTTGTGTTAATGTGGCTAATGTGGTTCCGTGTTGAGGTCTTCGATTCCATTTAAAATAATTAAAATCAGTTTTGTTTATCTGTGATATTGGTAGCACATACTATGTACTTAATACAGTAATTACAATAACTGAGTAATAACTAGGTGCTAACCCTGAGCCTACACCTAAACCTAACCTTAACCCATGTAGTTACCATGATATCACACAGTGTGATCTTTCCTAGGCTTTCAGCTGATGCACATGGCAGCCTTCTCGTGTTGACGTAGTCCAAGTTCAAACAGGAAGTAATGTATAAATCAAACTGTCAATGATATGACAGAGGCCAAGGCAGAATGTTATACTCATTACTGGGAGGGGGAGCAGAAGATAAATGAAAAGGACGGAAATGAACAGCAGAGAACAACTAGAAAAGTTCATAAAGAAAAGACCTAACAGACAGGCAGTCAGATAGATATAGACAAACATACAGACAGATAGATAGAATGTTAGACAGACAGACAGACAGACAGGCAGACAGATAAATATAGACAAACATACAGACACAGACAGACAGATAAATATAGACAAACATACAGACACAGACAGACGGATAATATTGACAAACATACAGACACAAAAAGACAGATAAATATAGACAAACATACAGACACAGACAAACAGATAAATATAGACAAACATACAGACACAGACAGACGGATAATATTGACAAACATACAGACACAAACAGACAGATAAATATAGACAAACATACAGACACAGACAAACAGATAAATATAGACAAACATTCAGACAGATAGATAGAATGTTAGACAGACAGACAGATAAATATAGACAAACATACAGACACAGACAGACGGATAATATTGACAAACATACAGACACAAACAGACAGATAAATGTAGACAAACATACAGACACAGACAGACAGATAAATATAGACAAACACACAGACACATACACAGACAGACAGATAAATGTAGACAAACATACAGACACAGACAGACAGATAAATGTAGACAAACATACAGACAGACAGATAAATAAATATAGACAAACATACAGACACAGACAGACAGATAAATATAGACAAACACACAGACACAGACAGACAAATAAATATAGACAAACATACAGACACAGACAGACAAATAAATATAGACAAACATACAGACACAGACAGACAGATAAATATAGACAAACATACAGACACACACACACAGACAGACAAATAAATATAGACAAACATACAGACACAGACAGACAGATAAATATAGACAAACATACAGACAGATAGATATGGACACACATACAGACACAGATAGACAGATAGATATAGACAAACATACAGACACAGACAGGCATATAAATATAGACAAACATACAGACACAGACAGACAGATAAATATAGACAAACATACAGACACAGACAGACAAATAAATATAGACAAACATACAGACACAGACAGACAGACAGATAAATATAGACAAACATACAGACAGATAGAATGTTAGACAGGCAGACAGATATATATGGACACACATACAGACACAGATAGACAGATAGATATAGACACACATACAGACACAGAAAGACAGATAGATATAGACAAACATACAGACACAGACAGACAGATAAATGTAGACAAACATACAGACACAGACAGACAGATAGATATAGACAAACACACAGACAGACAGATAAATGTAGACAAACATACAGACACAGACAGGCATATAGATATAGACAAACATACAGACACAGACAGGCATATAAATATAGACAAACATACAGACAGATAGATAGAATGTTAGACAGACAGACAGACACAGACAGACAGATATATATATACACACATACAGACACAGACAGAGAGATAAATATAGACAAACAGACAGACAGACAGACAGACAGACAGACAGGCAGACAGACAGACAGATAGATATAGACAAACATACAGACAGATAAATATAGACAAACACACAGACAGACAGATAAATATAGACAAACAGATAGACAGATAGAATGTTAGACAGACAGGCAGACAGACAGATAGATATAGACAAACATACAGACAGATAAATATAGACAAACACACAGACAGACAGATAGATATAGACAAACATACAGACACAGACAGACAGATAGATAGATATAGACAAACATACAGACACAGACAGACAGATAGATATAGACAAACATACAGACACAGACAGACAGATATATATAGACAAACATACAGACAGAGAAATATAGACAAACATACAGACAGATAGATATAATATTAGACAGACAGAGAGGCAGACAGATAGATATAGACAAACATACAGACACAGACAGACACATAAAAATATAGACAATCAGATAGACAGATAGATAGAATGTTAGACAGACAGGCAGACAGATAGATATCGATAAACAGACAGATAGATAGAATGTAAGACAGACAGACACAGAAAGACAGATAAATATAGACAAACATACAGAGAGATAGATAGAATGTTAGACAGACAGACACAGACAGACAGATAAATATAGACAAACATATAGACACAGACAGACAGATAGATAGACAAACATACAGACACACAGACAGATAAATATAGACAAACATACAGACACAGACAGACAGATAAATATAGACAAACATTCAGACACAGACAGACAGATAAATATAGACAAACAGACAGACAGATAGATAGAATGTTAGACAGACAGACACAGACAGACAGATAGATATAGACAAACATACAGACACAGACAGACAGATAAATATAGACAAACAGACAGACAGATAGATATAGACAAACATACAGACACAGACAGACAGATAAATATAGACAAACATTCAGACACAGACAGACAGATAAATATAGACAAACAGACAGACAGATAGATAGAATGTTAGACAGACAGACACAGACAGACAGATAGATATAGACAAACATACAGACACAGACAGACAGATAGATAGATCTAGACAGGCAGACAGACAGATCTTGACAGGCAGACAGATCTAGACAGACAGGCAGAGACAGATAGATAGATCTAGACAGACAGATAGACAGACAGATAGACAGACAGATAGATCTAGACAGGCAGACAGACAGACAGACAGACAGACAGATAGATCTAGACAGACAGATAGACAGGCAGACAGATAGATCTAGACAGGCAGGCAGACAGATAGATTTAGACAGACAGACAGTGGAGTTGCATCCCACAGAAGAGACGTGGTAAGGATCAAAGTGGAAACGAGGTTGAGCTCTGTTCCAAACGGGATTTAGAGTAAAGGACATGACAGAAATGCCACACGCTCAGATTCATGTGCTGCTCTGTTACATCGGCCATACTTACACAGTGACTTTATTAACATTACACTCAACAAACATTCCTCCGCTACAGCTTTTCCTTGAGTAAACTAATATAGATTACCAAACTGCATCTCTCTCCTTATAAGGCCATTGCTTTAAATTAATGCACCGTAAAGAAAGGATGTTTGAATCATGAACTTCTCCAAGACCTCTGACCTCTGAAAAAAGACAGAGACACGTTCTCTGTTCTGCCTCAGCACAGCGGGCGCCAGCTGAACTGAGCATATGCAGCATGATAGTGCGCTTGTCTGAAACACTCTGAGCCGGATTCAGCGCTGCACTGCCCGTCCTTTTGCCATTTAAGGAATTTTGCATCACTTGCTTGCATCACCCTGCAAGAGTCTTTTGACTTGAACAGACAAAGATAATAGAAAATGAAAACATTTCCATCAAACTACACTAACACATTAGTGTAGATCTGACATTGTTGTATTTCACATTTATTATTAAGTCACTTTAGACCTAATAACCATGTATTCGTAGTAGTTACTGTCTATCTAATTGTTTATCTAATTAATACTAGTTGCCATGGACATTGCCAACAGAAGAATTCTGTGAAAGACAAATCAGAATCAAGTATTCCAGAGAGCTGTGTAATAAAGCAAATTATAATAATGAAGTATAAAGTAATACACATTAATGCTCATCAGCGTATCGGAAGGCTGCTGCTTACTAATGTAATATAATTCTCTGATGAATCATGCTATTAGAAAAGTGACGTAGCCTCCTGTACTGTAAACTAAATGTGATGCCCCTTTCCTAACTGGACAAAAACACTAAACAAAGATATTTCACATTGTCAAATCCTCTATCCTGTTTCTTTGCGGTCTCTGGAACTGTCTAGCATTTCAAATAAAAATAGTTTGAAGATACTAATAAGTATAACAGCTCCAAATTGAATAACCAGACTAAAATGTCAATGTATTTTCCAGATTATTTCAGATGATCATAATTCATACTCATCCCTCAGTGTGTATAAACAGATGAGAAATGTGTAACTACAGCAGACTTTATCTTGAAGAAGAGGTTTAAAACTAGTCACCCTGTTTTGAAAGTATACCGATGCTAACTAAGCATGTGTTAGCATAAGACTAGACCTGACAGTATCGTTTAGCAATCCTGTTTCTACAAACTTACTCTCTTGAATCGATGCCATGACCACCTAAAAAGTGAAACTTTTTTCTTTTGTTTAGGGTGTGATGTAACTAACCATGACAGACCGTTTACAATGCAGCTGAGTTCTTCAAACTCCACCTACAGGAATTACATTGCTATCTTACAACCATATGTTCCTCCATTTATAGTAATCCTTCCTCACAAAGATGACATTTTTTCAACTGTGAATCTTAATATAAGCATCACAGTTCCACCTTAAAGCCTTCCAGCCTGCTAGGTGTGATGTAATGTAAGTGTATTTTCTGTTCATTTATACAAACTCAGTGCTTTGAAGTGGAAAAAATAAAGTGCCGGGGGGTTGGGGGGTTTGACTGTCTCCCTCGGTTGCAAGGGCCTAGTTTTGAATTGAACATCAGGGGGTTGAAGAGTGAACCGTTTAACAGGATCCCAGGGCATGCTCCTTTTTGAGGTTTATTGGTTTGGTTATTTTAGCAAAATGGTCTTTTGCAAAATGGTCCACACATGCAAAGTTGGTTGATAACATAACTGCAATAAAGTTTACAAAGTGCCATGGGAAGTCAAACTATCTTTACTTAAAATTGTCTTATACTTATTCCTGTCATCTCTTGGAATATCTGATAGACAGTTTTTTTCCTAATATCTGTCATTATTAGCAGAACACATTTTACACATGGGGGAAACCAATTGTTTAGTCCATAATTCAAGAAGGTCCAGACTTTAAAGCTCTTGATTCTAACTTGTACTTGGCCTTATGAAAAAGTCAAATAGATTTCAAATAGAAGTCAAATTACATGTAATTGTTTAACTATATATACAATAAGGATATAATTACAGGTAATAATTACATGGCTCCTCATACTGTTACGTACTGCTCTGAGTCAGAAGGTTGAGGATCCAAACGCAGTTTTTAATAAAAGGGTAATCCACAATCGTAGTCAAAAACAGGCAACAGGTCATACACAGGCAAGCAGTCCAAACAGGCAAACAAGGCAGGAGAGACAGGCAAACGGGTAATCCACAGAACAGGCAAGAAATCCAAAACCAGAGACATGAAAACAGGGAAACGCTCAGAAATGCAGTTAATAACATGAAACACTAAACAAGACTTAGCAATGATAGACATAATGAACATGGTTTATATAGGCTGGGGTAATGGGGTAATGAGGTAATGTGACACAGGTGCAAACAATGAGTGATGATGAGTCCGGGCAAAGGATTATGGGTAATGTAGTATATGATGAAGTGACAAGTCCGGGGTGGAGTGACAGTCTTAAGTGGAGTGCCCTCAGGTGGTTCTCATGGGCACTCACACTGGTGAATTGTGACACATACCATGCTTAGTACAATGGTTTTCTTTATTTTTTTACCTATAGCATTTGTTATGAAAAATAGCAACCTACACATTCCTATAGCTACAACATGCCACAGTTCTAATCTAATATCTTTAGTGATACATGTATTCCCTTAACAGATTATCTATTATAAATTAAATTTAAAAAAATGTATTACCACAATACAAACCTCTACGCACACCTTGGCTAATATATATATATGAAGACTTCAGATGCAAAAGCCTCTAAGTCCGTCTGACGTTTTTCGTTAAAATAAGCATTTTTGTCAGGCTTCTATGTATAGGTTTCTACCTAAGTAGCGGTACTTCTGATTGGGCTGAGGCTGGGATTTAGAGGGTTTGAAGTGAAAGTATTTTACGAACGTATACTATATGCGGAGAGCATTCACTCAGTATCGTTATCAAATTTTTGACCGAAGTGGTTTTTGCATCTGAATATATATATATATATATATATATATATATATATATATATATATGATTCCACCAAATCAGCTTATCTTTGTAAAATGGCACAGCTTTTTAAATATCTGAACACTCTTAATACCAGTCAACCCGCAAGTGCTGCACGGTGGTTACAACATAAACTGCATAGGATATAAATATAATAAAGTTGTTATTTTTGTTTGTTTTTGTGCACAACCATTAAGGTTGAACCACTGGAGTCACATGGACTATTTTTAACGATGTCTTTACTACCTTTCTTGACCTTAAAAGTGGTCATTTTGTTGCTGTCTATGGAGGAGCAGAAAGCTCTCGGATTTCGTCAAAAAGATCTTAATTTGTGTTCCGAAGATGAACAAAGGTCTTACAGGTTTGGAACGACACGAGGGCCAGTAATTAATGACAGAAATGTCATTTTTGGGTGAACTAACCCTTTAATGATAGACATTATTTAGTCGCATTGTAAAGGGTTGCAATAAATACAATAGAATGTTAGCCTGGTTAAAACCAGACCATTCTCAGTAGTAACTGAGTTATGGTCTGGCAAAGCTTCATAGACAAATAATTTCCAAAGGGGCGTCACCAACGGGCGTCGCTCAAATGCCTCTGGGCGCAATTGGATAGACCTAAAACCAATCAGAGCGATGAAGGAGATGACGTATGCAGAGCGACGGAGAAACATCTCAGACTCTGGCCGTTTCTCAATATGCGTTCTTGTCTGTACTTGTGTTCTCAAATAGGAAATGTCCCCGGTTTCCATTTCAGAAATCTGGTCACCTTACCTAAACCACATATTAATGTTTAATATATTATTTTTTAAATGTAAACAAAAAGAGGCAGGGTATTTTATACTTTGTTTTATTATAAATATATAAGATAATCAATGTAGGCCTAGCTACGCGTTACCTGAACCACATTTGTGTGACTAATATGTTTATTTATTTTTTTAATTAAATGAGGCAGTGGTGTTTTATGACATATTTCGTATGCGAACTTCTGACTTGCGTCCGTGACTTACCAAGTTTGACTCCGGAGAACGAACTCCAGAGGACGGGAGGACACTAGTCTGCCTACTCTGCTAATGGACAAGCAGTTCTTGACAGTATCACTCAGTATATATTTGTATATTTTAGGCTACAATAATACAAAATAATGATATTTTAAATATTACACATATTATAGCCACATAAATGTAGTGCAGGCAATGCAAATTATTTTAAATGCATGTATATAACAAAACGAAATATATATATATATATATAAAAAAAAGCCTCTTCGTTTACATTAAAAAAAATTAAAAATAATATGTGTGCATATATAGGCTATGATTATCACAGTAATATAATGAGATATGACATAAAACACAACCCAGTCCCTTTTTGTTAAATGTTAGTTTATGTGTGATCAATAGCCATTATACAAGTATAAGTAAAAGGTATAAGAAGCTATACAATAAATAAAGCAATTCAGTCAAACAAAGTCAGCGCTAGGAGACTACAACAGTAAAGTTTAATAGCTTACAAATATAAAGTTATGAAACTTCACTTTGCCCTCAGACAAAACGATCTATCAGGGAACAAATTATAGATTAATGAGAGCAAAGATCAGCCATTAGATCTACACCAGACGAATCATATCTTAAGTTTAACCACCACAGAGACATCAGAGCCAGCGGCAGACGGCAGAAGAACTGGCCGAGGAAAGGCGCCTCTCGGTGGGGTTAATGACACCAGCCCACTTTAAACACAGAACAAAATGAGAGACAAAACTGAGTGCTTACTTTTGCTGCAGGTCCAGGAGACTCTGCTCAGCTCTCTGAAGCCCTTCTAGGTCCTTCATCATCTTTCCCACGTGGTCCCTAGAATTTCGGGTCTGGATGTAGGCGAACCAACAGCCCCCAAATCCAATCACGATAGACACCACCAGCATCAAGTCCTTCAAGTGACTCTGTCTCACTGCCAAAAAGAGCAAAAAACAACACCTGAGTAACAATAAAAGGGAGAGTTCACCCCAAACTTACAATTCATCCAATATTGATTGATTATCTTAGGTTAAAATATGTTTTTCTATGATCAGTGCCTTTACACTACCATTTAAAAGTTTGGGGTTACTCCAGGCTTCAGTGTCACATGATCCTTCAGAAATCATTCTAATATGCTGATTTGCTGCTCAAGAAACATATATTATAAATGATCTATATTTTTTTTGTAAAAACTGTACATTTTTTAAGATTCTTTGATGAACAAAAAGTTCAAAAGAACAGCATTTATTTGAAAGAGACATCTTTTGTAACATTATACTGTATATGATTCATTTCTTTCAAAAAAAAAAAAAAAAAAAAGATCTTAGTGATTCCAAACTTAGAAACAGCAGAGAATGAATGTACATAATGGTGTAATATACACTAGCGTATCACAAACTCTATAGACAGTGATGTCATGTGAGAATTATGACTCTTTTTCAACAAACATTCCATCTGTGACCCCAGCTGATCTCGACATGGTAAAAGCAAATTAATGTTTTCTTTTCTAATGCTTATGTCCATTTCCAATGTTGTTTTTCAGATTGAAATAAAAGTTAAAGTATTTGACTGATGGATTGAGGGCGCTTTCATCATGTTGATCAAAAATATGAATATATTTTGTGGTTAAATACAACAAATAAAACCTGAATGTTCTTTTAAAACATACTGATTTTACCAGGATGTGCAATGTGGACTGACTTGACTTTCTATGAACTAACAAAATCACAAGCCCAAGAGTAGGAAGAAGGTAAATGGAAAAGAGCCAAGGATTTTTTAGCAGGAGTAATACATCAAATCAGGGTCTGCTCAGTCTGACTGTCTTCCTGTCTCTACAACTGTAACAAACATATGTGAGGGTTGCACTACACGGTGACATAAAACACACACATACTGCTTAATAAGTAGTAAAGTAATACAAACAATGAGTTATCTACTTAGAAAAAGTCCAAGAAGTGATGAAAAGCTCTCAGTTTGGGTCTAACCATGCAGATGTATGAACATACATCAGTAGTTCTCTGTCACATCTGTTTTATGCAACGTCTACATTTATCCGGATACATTTGAAAGCACATCTTCTGTTCACACTGAGACAGTGGTTTTGTCCTGTGAAAACTGAGCTTTCTGAAGATGCTCTCCCAAGTGGATATACTATCTAAAAAATAAAATTTTTGCATTGTAGTGTGGACTGAGAAACCTGAGGTATTCGAAAATGATGACGCATGTGACTCATATTGTACTCATAGATACACTATATTGCCAAAAGTATTGGGACAACCCTCAATCTCTTCTAGGTCACAGGTGTATAAAATCAAGCACCTAGGCATGCAGACTGCTTCTAAAAACATTTGTGAAAGAATGGGTTGCTCTCAGGAGCTCAGTGAATTCAAGCGTGGTACCGTGATAGGTTGTCACCTGTGCAATAAGTCCATTTGTGAAATCACTACTAAATATTCCACTTTCAACTGTTAGTGGTATTATAACAAAGTTGAAGCAATTGGGTGGTAGGCAAAAAGTGGTAGGCCACGAGCAGGGTCAGCGCATGCCGAGGCGCACAGTGTGCAGAAGTCGCCAACTTTCTGCAGAGTCAATAGACCTCCAAACTTTGTATGGTCTTCAGATTAGCTCAAGAACCGTGCGTAGAAAGCTTCATGGAATGGGTTTCCATGGCCGAGCAGCTGCAGCCAAGCCTTACATCACCAAAGGGTTAGTTCACCCAAAAATGAAAATTCCGGTGGTCACCGGTATGCAAGCCGACTTGCGCTAAAAGACTTGCGTTCTTCAATTCGCATGCATCAAGGGTTCAAGGGTCAAGGGTCAAGGGTTACTCTTAAAGTTTTAAATATGGATATTTTTCTTACACAAATGCATCACTTTGCTTCAGAAGGCCTTAGTTTTAGTGTTGGGTGAACTAACCCTTTAACAATGCAAAGCGTCGGATGCAGTGGTGTAAAGCACGCCGCCACTGAACTCTAGAGCAGTGGAGACGTGTTCTCTGGAGTGACGAATCACACTTCTCTGTCTGGGATTCTGGGTTTGGCGGTTGCCAGGAGAACGGTACTTGCCTGACTGCATTGTGCCAAGTGTAAAGTTTGGTGTAGGGGGATTATGGTGTGGGGTTATTTGTCAGGGGTTGGACTTGTTCCCTTAGTTCCAGTGAAAGGAACACTTAATGCTTCAGCATACCAAGACATTCATGCTCCCAATTTTGTGGGAACAGTTTGGGGATGGCCCCTTCCTGTTCCAACATGACTGCATACCAGTGCACAATGCAAGGTCCATAAAAACATGGATGAGCAAGTTCGGTGTGGAGGAACTTGACTGGCCTGACCTCAACCCGATAGAACACCTTTGGGATGAATTAGAGCAGAAACTGCGAGCCAGGCCTTATCATCCAACATCAGTGCCTGACCTCACAAATGCGCTTCTAGAAGAATGGTCAAAAATTCCCATAAACACACTAAGCCCTGGGGAAACCCTTCCCAGAAGAGTTGAAGCTGTTATAGCTGCAAAGGGTGGGCCAACTCCATATTAAAACCTACGGATTAAGAATGGGATGTCTTTAAAGTTCATGTGCATATAAAGGCAGGTGTTCCAAAACATTTGGCAATATAGTGTATCTATGGCAATGTTGTGCCTGCTATTCATTTTCATAGTGTTTCAGTAAGTGAGTCCAGCAGTGTTGCCCACAAATGTGGCGGCATCAGCTGCGTAATGGGAGGATATGGATGACTGGATTAGTGAGTGCTATTTCCATCTGCGATTTCGCTGCTTACATCCTGCCCAGGAACATGGCAGGTGACGGCACATCTAGAGGTGCCAACATTTTTGTGAGTGGACGGTGTTGAATCCCTCAACCTTGACGCTCCCACATCTTAACCAGCTTGATTTAGGATCAGGTTAAATCTCCTGTGGGTTTACTGAGGCTGGCACATAATAAACTTCCGTCTTGGATTTCCTTTTCAATTATAGCACTAGTGTTTTAATAAAAGAGCTCTTTGAATGTATATAAAGGAGTGTTTTGTTTGCACACGAAATCTTTGACCAAGCCTAGGGATGTTGGATGGCACAGTTTTCTAATTTCTTCAAATGCTGTGGCTGAAAACTGTACATAGACATAGATTTTCCATTAGTGATGCAACACCCTAAGACCCTACAGTCAGATTGTCTACAGTTAAGAACCTTCTACTGCAGACAGTATAAACAGTGACCGGAGAGGCAAATAACTGCCATAGCTGAGATTATTAAGAAACTCCAGACGGAATCTGGAACCAGGAGGGATCAACTAATCAGATGACAGACCAGACAATTCACAGACGCATTGGTCTATATACACAGTATATAGAGTAATTACACAAAGTTCCTTCAATTAGTATGACTTTACAATAATACGCATCTTACAATAATATTTTATTTCAAACAGAGTGTCTACCACCCAGCAATCTCTCAGATCAAGGGTTTTGAATCTTTTAGATGATCCTTCTTATGTGAGGGACCACCATCCTAAAATTCTAAAATAAAAGGCATCTATATAGTGTATAAAGACCCATTTTATACTGTGAACATTAATATTATAAATATGTCTAAATATTATTTGGAAAATATTTTGTTTCCATTAAGTTACAATGTTATTACAATGTAATGGCAATTTTCTACTCATTATAGTACTGTACTGTTATAGTAGTATATTTATTCATTTACTCATTTGTTTACTTATTTTAATCTTATTTCAGGTATTTATTTATTTTAATCAAAATTGTACTCATTTTTTTATTTAATTGTTTAAATCTGTTTGTTTATTTACTTATTTTAATAATTATTTATTTAAATATAATTTTTGTTTATTTATTTTAATCTTATTTTTTTGTTTTACATTTTTTAAATAAATACTTTTCCACTATCCACCTAGCACTTCTTTGCTGCTCCCGGGGTCCATGGACCCCACTTTTAAAACCATGGCTCAGAGCACCCTAGCAACTACATAGCAACTAGGGCTGCATGATATTGGGAAAAAATGTCATTACTACTTTTTGTTTTTTTTTGCTATATATTGCGATATGAAAATATATTTTTAAAATTTCACCAGATGACTTGAATAGCTCTATTTGGAAAGAATGAATCATTCTAGAATAATTGGGGTGATTTTGTATGTGAGTGAATCTGCATAGAAAATAATAAACAAATTACAAGCATAGATAAATACAATAGAACAAAGATACAAATGACAAAAAACAGTGCTTTATGTTTTTCAGTAACAGTATTCAGGGACAGAAATTAGAGCGCAGTCTCGGGAGTGCCCCGCGACCTGCGAAGGGCGTTGGGGGTATGTGGTGAGCAGCGAGGCAGAGGTACCGTGAGAGCGGGACGAGGCCGCGCTCATCAGGGTGATGGGTGCCAGCTGCGTGCGGCAGCGGTCTCGTGTCTCACGGAGGAGTGACGGAGTATAAAGGAGGAGCGACGACAGTGAAGGACGTGAAAGGACCAGGCCTGGACTTTGAGTTGTTTTATTTACGTTTTGTTTTTGTATGTAGGCGGCAGTCGTCCGTGAGGGGCTGCCGCCGCCATTTTGTGTTGAGTTGTTTTATTAAATGTGTTTGAACGTTCGCCGGTTCCCGCCTCCTTCTTCCCATACGAACGAACTGTATTACAGATATATTGTGCAGCCCTAATAGCAACATGCTAAAACTACTCTGAAAAGTAACTGCATAGAAACATATTGGTAACCAAACACAGCACCCTAAAAATATCTTGTTTAATCAGTAAATATTAACTCATAGTTTAAATGCATGCCCACATAAGGGAAAATAAACAGGCATTTTAAACTTCAGCCCACACAAAAGAAATCAATGATATCCTTCTTTGCTAAAGCACTGAGAAAGAAGCAGTGTTAATTTCGTTGACGAATCATTTTCATCATAATTTTCATCAACAACCTTTTTTCACTGATGAAAACGAGACGATAACTAAATAAAAACTAGCGTAGGATGACAAAAACTATGACGAAAATCAACTGTCATTTTCGTCAACAAATAAAAACGAGACAAAAAAAGTTAGGGAGGGACGATTAGGGAAGAGATCCAGTCAGAACTGATATCCTGTGTAACAGATGCACACATTTGATTTGGACGTGCTGATCTAACCGCTGGAGAACACTGCGCTGTTGCGCGCTCTACTGGCTCACGCATCCCCAATACAGCGCTCCAGAGCAGCTCACAATCAATGAATAGCATACATTTATGCCAGGCAATTGTTTATGAACTAATGCTGATGAATAATGACAATGTTTACTTTACGATGTTTATATAGTAATATGTTTTAGACGGTTTTAACAACGCATATTTTATCTCCTGAACTTGAATGAGCTCCTGCAACTGTAAGGCGAGATTTCAAAATAAGAGTCAATGTGTTTTTCAAGCTTGTTTGTAATTAAAAGTCACGCATTATATATTCGTTTTTGGTTACACAATAAACTGTATTTAATTTAATTCCCATTTCATTCATAGTCAGGAGGAAAGACCAGTATTTGACACATATTCAATAAAGTATCAGGGTTATAATAGTTAACTAAAACCATTAAAAAAAAATCTTCATTACTTGAAATAAAAGAAATGTTAACTGAAATTAAAAAAATAAATAAACTTATTTGAAGCTTTAGCTTAACCTGATATGGCCTACTAACTAAAACAGAAATACAAAGTTATAAAACTATATAGATGTTTTTAAAAAACAAACAAAAAAGTGAATTGAGCTCTGTTTCGTGTATATTTAATGTAAAAAACTAAATTATGTCAAAATGTCAGTTCAAGTGACAGTCGGTTATGCAATGCTTAAATGCTTAATGTATTACAATTTAACTAAACTCATTAGATTTTAGGAGACTAAAACTACTGTAGATTTAGTCGACTAAAATCTTATGATATTTAGTCGACTAAAACTAGACTAAAACTAAAAACAATTCAGGTGACTAAAATATGACTAAAACTAAAATGTCATTTTAGTCAAAAGACTATGACTAAAACTAAATCAAAATATGCTGTCAAAATGAACACTGGAAGGAATATGGATGCAGACATTGTGTGAGCTGAAATTCCTGCAACAAATATCATGCAATCTTTGACAGCCTTTGGGATTATGATGGTGCTGTCTGTCTAATGTGATCTTTGATACCTCTGACTCTGGCTGATGTTCTAGGTAGAGACATTCATGTGAACTATGAATCATATGATGGAATGCCCTCGACTAATACATCCGTCTCTCTATCTCACCTTTATTGACAACATCCCTCTCTTTTCTGTTTTACCAGCTGTACTTGTGTATCACGCTGTAATGGCTGACATTAATGGGACATGCCTCTTCTGTCTGGCTCTTGTTCTCCAATAAGCCTGGCTATTTTCAGACGGAGAAGACATTTGCTCACGAGAAAAGAAAACATAATAAACCTTTGCTTGATTTCAGCACATAATCAGCACATGAATATTGCACAAAGAATACTGCAATATGGACTTCATCCAGAAAGCCCTCTGCAAACATCGATCCAGAAAAACGTGTTATAGCTTGCAGAACATTTCAACACTAGCAGTTATCTAAAACCTCTAAAACAGGAAGAAAAATCAAGAAAACAGTTCCAACAATTCAGTAGAATTGGTCTACTGAATACAGAAATTCAGTCATGCTAAAATACAAAATAAAGTCTGAAACACTATGAACAATATTGTCCAGAGACAGTAGTGATTCTACTATGACTATTTCTGAGTGTTGTTGCAAACAACTCATTCAATCAAATGGATAGTTTGAACTTACTAAAGGTACACACAGAAACTTACTAAAGGTGTGTTTGACTTCCTAGGTGCTGCGCAGACATATCGGTGCAGATTTGCCGCTTGCAGTCGGGGGGAAATTGAAAACAGAGCCATCAATTTGGACACTTTCTGCTTCACGTAGTGACACTCGCGTGATGTTTGTGTACTTCATCATAGACGAAGTGGATTAGATTCAATATTTGTCAAATACACAGATGTTTCAGATGTTTTCATGAAGCAACAGAAACACTTTTCATATACTGTTTAAATACAGCACCATATGTACAAGAATAAAGTTCAACATAAGCTTATACTATTTAAAGGGGTCCTTGATTATGATTTCACTTTTTTAACTTTAGTAAGTGTGTAATGTTGCTGTTTGAGCATAAACAACATCTGCAAAGTTATGACGCTCAAAGTTCAATGCAAAGGGAGAAATTTTCTTTTACAGAAATCGAGGGACTACAACAAACAGCTGGTAGGGACTACAACAGTCCCTAATGGTGACATCACAAACCCTAAAATTTACATTAACCCTGCCCCTGGGAACACGCAACAAAGGGGGTGAGGCCATGTTGGGCTTATGCCGAGTTCAGACTGCACGATTTTCAAACTTGTCGGATCACTGTTCTTTTCACATTGCATGACTATCTGGGGTAGCATTCAGTCACTGCTGTGTGCACACTGTACGATGGATCGGCATCCACAAACTACATTTCGCAACTAAACACACGCGAGAAATGACAAGGAAACAACACAAGATCACATGTGCGCGAGACCGGTTCTCGCGCGAGACTGGAATTGTTATTAAAAATATAGACTGCAGAAAGCTTGCGATCCAAATTGTCTGTACGCTGATTTGCAGCGAAAAGAAGCAAAAGAAAATAAGATTATGGAGGAGGAAATGGTTGGGGAGACGTGGGGATCAAGGATAGTGTTTTACAAAGAGAGTTGGAGGTAAATAAATAATTTTGCAATGTGCTGCTGTTGCGGCTGGTCAAGCAAATGTTTGTGCTTTGGTTCTGTTTGATTTAATTGTAAATATATCTATTAAAATACTGATATTCTAGTCCATAACTCCTCCCCGAACTTCCTGCTGCCCTGTATCTTGCTCTCTCATTGGCTGTAGGTCATCGCTGATGTAATTGTCAGTCAGAACAAATTTCACACAGAAGGATTTTGAATCGGCAACAGGTCCAGATATTTAGCATGGCAAATTTCTCTTACGGTCGTCTGCGACTCGTCGGCGATTCTCTCAGATCGCGTCTTTGATAATTCACACTGCGTGATTGTCATTCGTGTGAACGAGCACCGATTTCCCTATGATCTCGGGAATTTGTTGACGATTTCGCAAAACCTGTCGGCGAGTCAAAATCGGGGCTAAAATCAGGCAGTGTGATTAGTTGTTGTAGTAGAGTGTTGTTGCCATGCCATTGAAACACTGTTATTTCTGTAACAAAGTCCACCATGTTTATACCCTCGTTACAGCAGCTAGTCGTAAAAAAATGTCTCATCTATTTAAACATTATAACTACTCTGGTTTGGGCTGTAATAATAAACTCCTGGCATCTGAGCCACGGAGGATGCAGCCAATTCATTTAATTTGTGAAGGAAATGTGCCAAGAAATTAGTTATCCTTTCAATTCGTATATGTTTGTGTGAATCATTGTTCACTGGACTGCTTTGCAAACAAGGGTCAGTAAACGCAGGATTTGCACAAAATTTCCTTCTCAAATATGGATCAAATCTTCGTCTTCGTGATCCAACTTCATATCCAGAACATTTAAGTACTGCACTTTATAATGTGTGTGTTTGCAAATCGCCTTTCTGAATGTGCTAATGTGGCTAAAGCTATCATTGTGTCTTACTGTATTCACAGAAACCAGAGCTTGTTATTTTTAACCCGAAAATGCTTATTACTTCTTAAAAAATAAAACTAATGACACAGCTCTGATCTCTGTGAATACTGAGACAATATAACTTTACCCTTACGAAAATGAACCGTGGTTTTATTATAGTAAAAGTGTAGTAACCATGTTTTTTTGGCTAATTGATTACCATTTATATAACCACAGTTTTAACACAAATACCATGGTTAAACTATGGTTAGAGTAGCAAAGCCATGGTTAATTTGTGGTTACCATGGTTTAACTAAAATAACCATGGTTTATTTTCATAAGGGTAGCCACCATATAGCGTCCTAACCAGCACATTCACAAAGGCGATTCGCGTACATTCACAAAATATAACGTGCGGTACTTACATGTTCTGAAAATGAAGTTGGTCAAACAGTTAGTATTGATCCATCTTTGCGAATTCTACTCGCTGTGTGAGGTTCTCCACACTGCAGTTGTTGTTTATCCAAACTAGAGCAAGCTGTAAAGGCTCCGTCCTATTCTGAAAAGGGGGCAGGGAGCAGCAGCTCATTTGCATTTAAAGAGACACACATGAAAACAGTGTACAAAATTATTAACCGGCATGCACTGCTTCAAGTCAGATGCTGATTGGTCTGTGCAGCGCTGCATGAAGTCAAACACACCTTTTCTCTTGAATCAGAATTAATTAATTCAAAGCGACAGTTTGAACTGATTCACAGAAACAAATCGATCTTACCAACACCTGCCATTGAATAAGAATTAATCTAAGTGGACAGGTTGAACTGATTCACAGAAATTAATCAAACTTACCAACTAGGGATGCACCGATATGAACATTTTGGTCGATACCGATAACCGATAATTCTTTTAATTTGAAAGCCGATAACCGATATATTGGCTGATAAATCTAAATACACATTTTAATAAACTTTGAGAGCCTGATTACAAAAACAAAAGGCTCACCATTAAAAGCCATGTCCCAAACACTTAAACATAAATCAAACCTATACAGTACAGTAGCCTATTTGAACCAGTGTAAGATTCCTTACCTTTTCAAATTAATTTTACACTCCTATGGCCAACTTACTTTATATTTAAAAAAATGGTAACACTTTACAATAAGGTTTAATTTTTGTTAGCATTAGTTAACCAATAATGAATGAACAAAACAATACTTCAACAGGATTTATTAATCTTAGTGCATGTTAATCTCAACATTTTCAGATCCAAAGTTGTGTCTGTTAACATTAGGTAATGCACTGTGAATGGACTGTTAATAAACACAAACATTTTATAACTAACATTAACAAAGGTTATTGTTCTCTGTTTGTTCGTGTTAGTTAATGCATTAACAAATGAGATCTTATTTGTAAAATGTTACTGTGGCGAGCAGCGAGGCCGAGGGACCGTGAGGGCGGGACGAGGCGGCGCTCATCAGAGAGGATGAGCGCCAGCTGCGAGTCGCAGCGATCTCGGCCCTCGCGGATGAGTGATGGAGTATAAAGGAGGAGCGACGACTGTGAGGGACGAGAGAGGACCAGGCCTGAATTTTATGTTAAGTTTTATTTATGTTCTGTTATGTGTTCACTGCAGTCGTCCGTGAGGGGCTGCAGATTTTTATTTTCATTTGTGTTTGTTTGTATGTAGGCGGCAGTCGTCCGCGAGGATTTTATTTTGTGTTTGTTTGATTAAAAGTTATTTTGATTGTCCGCCGGTTCCCGCCTCCTTCTTCCCGTACAAACAACCTTTACAAAAATTCTATTGCCTAAAAAAATAAAAATAATATACCTAAATAATGCAAACAAGTTAATGAACAGCATTACTTAGGCTGCATAATAAAGAATCAGAATGCAAGTGCCATGCATGAAATAGCCTCCGCACGGACAATAAGGAAATGGTTTTAATCAAACCGTATTGTTATTGGAAATGATACGAGAACAATAAAAATGCTAGTTATTAAAAATAACGCTTCTGTGTTTTTGAAAAAAATATGTTTAATATTACAGTAATAGTAAACATCTTTAATATTAGTCTAGTAGTCTATTAAATAATGTTGCTGTTTGAGAGCACGCGCTGAAGCTGGAGAGAATGAACGAACAACCGTAAACTGAAGAGCTTAGAAGGTTAATTAACAACTAAACGCATCATATATGAGAACAATCAGATATTTATACAAAATAAATATAATATTACAACTTATATTTGCACAAAATCACGCATAGGTGAAGGCCTATAACTCCTGTGGATGCTCTTCCCCTGTTTGAGAGCGCGCGCTGAAACTGAAGATGATCACCGGTACAATGAAGCACTGCGGGTTATTGACTTAACGAAACGCATCCTATATGACATTAATCAGATGTTTATACTACAAAAACGTAATATTACGACTTACATATGCTTAAAATGACACGAATGCACAAGCGAACTTGACTGTGCTGGTCAATTACAGTGTTATGTATAGGACAGTCCTAGTAGTTATTATTGCTGTGAATTTCTGTTTGAAATGCGCACGCTGAAGCTAAAGACCTGTACAATGAAGTGCTTTACTGCATCGTTAATTAACTTTTATTATATAAAACCTATATAATTTAGGTTTTATAATTTTAAAACCTAAATTATATACACAGAATAATAAAAATAATATTACAACTTACAATGGCACAAAAGGCTGTGAATGCACAAGCGAACTTGACTGTGCTTGTAATGAAGGTGCAACTCTGTGGGCGCGCTCTTCCCTCAACAAACACGCTGAAACACAACGCTCTTTTACAGCCGTATTCTCATTATCATTTTATGTAGATTATATGTTAGACTGTACATGTTGCACATAACTGTATTTTCCTTTTCGAAGTGATTCCAATCATATTTAGAGCTATTCAAACCCATCATGGTGGACAGCGCGTCTGTCTCAGCTGAAGGAAATAATACATTATCTATCGGCTTGACTATATCGGTCAAATTTTCTTATCGGACCGATAACTATAACATCAAAAATAATCATTTATCGGCCGATAACGATATGTTGCCGATCTATTGTGCATCCTATTACCAACGCTTGCTAATTAATCAGAACTGATTAATTCATATGGACATTTTTAACAGATTCACAGAAATGAATCAAACTTACCAACACTTGCTAATTAATCAAAACTGATTAATTCTTATGAACTGATTTTAACTGATTCACAGAATCTTCACGAAAGATTCACGATCTTACATTTTACGATCTTGAAACATTTCAAACTCAAAAGTCATGAGACAATTTACTTATAATATATAACCACAATTGTATTGTGGCTATTCAATAAGCCCAGTCTTAGTACAGAGTGCTACTCACATGGAGGTCCAAAAAGCACTGTGTCCAGAGCCTTCAGCTGCAGTTTCTGTGCATGAGTGCGGTCTGGTATTTTCAGCACAGACAGAAGAAGGGTGGCATTTTTCACTGCAAGTCTGTGAATGGAACAGACACAGAGTCAGTATGTGAATCAATGACCTTGATCAGTGAATTAATTTCAGTCCAATAGTTGAAAAATGTTTTATACACATTAAAGGGTTAGTTCAATCAAAAATGAAAATTCTGTCATTAATTACTGTCATTAAGCCGGCGTTCTGGAAGTGCTGCTGTGTTTACACTGCATCAACAGCGTAAGAGTCTGACACAGGCTAGAAGAAATTGTTGAATAAAGTTGTTATTTTTGTTGGTTTTTTGCACACAAAAAGTATTCTCTTCGCTTCATAAAATTAAGGTTGAACCACTGGATTCACATTGACTTGGATTTTCACCTTTCTGGACCTTGAAAGTGTTAATTAAATAGCTGTCTATTGAGGGGTCAGAGAGCTCTCGGATTTCATCAAAAATATCTTCATTTGTGTTCAAAAGATGAACGAAAGTTTTACGGGTTTGGAACAACACGACGGTGATTAATTAATGACAGAATTTTAATTTTTGGGTGAACTAGCCCTTTAAGGCAATCGAGATGCTAATTATAAGCTTTCTTACCTAGGCAAAGCTTTGCCACTGATGTCGTTCTTCCTGAAGGAATCGACATACTGAGGTAACTCCACACAGCGGATGAGCCACTGCTCTGCTTCCTCTACTGTCCAGTTATACACTATAGACAAAGAAACACAGGAGTGATGCTTGTGGTTTACGGTGCCAGAGGACACTGAGAACATAAACATGGAAGATCCGACATTCTAAATGATGGAAGCTTAAGCCCAAAGTATACTTCGGACGAATGTCTGTGCACTGTCTGTGTGACGTAATTTTTGTCATTAGGAGGACATCCACGCACAATGTCCATGTGCAGCCCAATGTTTGTGTCCGTGCACATGTACGAGTGACTTGAGTGCTTGAAAACAAAGTCCACTAGATAGTGCACACACGCTGAATACATCTTTCAGCACTCACGGCCAACGAAGTATACTTTGAAAGGCTTCTGTTTTCAGTTCCAATTCCATAATACTTACAGGTCTACATGCATTCAAGTTTATGATGTATCTAACAGGAATGACTTTGAAATTGCTCTAAAATGTTTGACTGCTTCTCAGTGTTGAATAATTTGTATCAAATTAAAATAAACTGTGATAACCTGCAGAGGCCTTCCAGGAGTTCCACATGTCCTCCACTGTGATCAGCAGATCTGCTCTATGGAAGCTGTTGTGTTTTCCCTTAGGGTCATGGTACTTTAAGTCTTCCCTTAGAAACTGTTTGAGGAAACAAAGACTGGATTTTAGCATCTGGTGCAGTGGTTCTTAACTGATATCATTTTCTGATAGGGTCACATGCAGCAGGTGTATAATCATATAAATATGCATAGTTAGGATTGTAAAATGAAATAGGCATAACTATATTTAGAGGAGGAAATTTAATTAAATGAAAATCCAGCACTATGAAAATTGGGTAACACTTTACTTGAAGGGGTGTGCATAAGACTGAGATGACACCTTCATATTCATGACATGACACGTGTGTCATTCACTCAATTATGTCATTTTTAATGCAAAGATGACATTATTTGAGATGTCTTAGTTATGACAACTTGACATTACCAACACAACATAACCTGTCATAAACATGACATAGCAGATTAATTATCAAACTTAAGTATTAAAATATTAAATATTATCCAAATTAAGTGTCAATACTCTGTCAAATTATTTTATAACAGTGAAAACTCACCTCAAAATGATAGAGTGGACAAAATATGTGAACAAGATGCACGTTTTGGGCACTTATGATCCATATACAGCACCTGCTGCAGACATTTTTAAAACGCTTAATGTGAAAAACACTATAGGGTGAGCTGCACCAATAAGGATTAAATTAAGCAAAGTTTAAAGGATTTGTTGATATGGGTTTTATTTTAAATCGAGTTGCACCACTTAATTTTAAACACAGATAAATTATGCAGTAAAACGTTATAGAGCTGATAAAGCAGCAGACGGAGGGTGAACTGAAGACAGGCTAAAGAATCCTTAGTGCAACCCACCCTTAAAGTGCTGTAATGAACTAAAACAGTGATATTAAAAGATCAAATTCAGATGATGCATACTATATATAGGCGAGTAGATGAGGCAAGAATATGAACGCAACGTGTTTTCTTTATAATGGGTTTCGATGGGGAAAACACCTAACGAGAAACCTCGTGTTGCACTAATATTCTGTGTCCGTCTGCTTTCCTGTACAAAGTATGCAACATCATTAAGGTGTATATTGAATTTGGTATTTTAATATCATTGTCTTACCGCATTAATACTGACTACAAACCTGGTAAAAATGACTAGCGGGCAATGGAGGAGAACCTTGTTTTGCCCTCCAGGTGGGCGTTCCTATAAGCGTGTGACGACACGTGAAAACTGTGGATTAACACTTAATGACATTATAATGACAAATTCAACTTTTTTGAAAAAAAGATTTATGACAGGTTATGTTGTCTTGGTAATGTCAAGTTGTCATAACAAAGACATCTCAAATAATGTCATCTTTGCATTAAAAATGACATAATTGAGCGAATTACACTTAATGACAGCTGTTATAAACATGCATACAAACTCCTTCATATTCATGACATGTGTCATGTCATGATTATGAAGGTGTCATGTCAGTCTTATGCACACCCCTTCAAGTAAAGTGTTACTGAAAATTTAATCTAAAATTAAACAATTGGAGGTTCCCTTTCAGTCGGTCACGTTCGACGAATCGGGATCTACGAATCGGGATCTATCTACTTCGAGTGTATAGAAACAAGCCAAAAAACATTGGCATGCGGTTCACGCACCGCCCCGCAGAGTGGGTATAAAACACGGAAGTGAACAACGCATACCGCTTTCAACTTCGAGCCGATAGTTTTGCTGCTTACCTGCGCAAGACTGTTTCTGCCGAGAGTGTTCTAGAGAACGGGTCTGGAGAAGTGCTCTTCCTGGTGTTGGCGTGACGGCACGAGTCAGCAAGTGGCTGCAAAAAGAGTTCCTGTGTTGGTTCGCTGGGTGTTTTCCTTTGAGTGCTCACCCGCGGGCTTGCACTATTGGATCGCGGGGAGCCACGGCCATCTCCCTGAGTTCTTCAGCACTTTAAAAGAGGAATTTTCCATTCCTAAAAGAGCATACACAGTTTGACCCTGCGTCTTTTTTAAGATGTCACTCAAACCTGGATGGTTTCTGGATGCGGTTGTTTCCTGTCCTCATTTGACGGCCACGATCTCTCTCGCATATAAACATGTGAGGCGTTCGTGGGTGATCCGTGTTCTCTCAGGAGAACGTGGTCACGTCGGCGCGTTGTTCGTCTCAAGCCTTTCTCGTAAGGGTTTGAGTGTTCAGCGCGCCGTGCCGTCTGGCGCGGTTGACAGCGGGGGTTGCCACGGCAACTCAGCGCGTCACTCAGGCTCTGGTGCGCAGTCGAGACTATGATGCCTCAAACGGGGTTGAGTCCCTTTGCTTATTCCCCGATCTAGTTCCTTTTCTGGTGCACCAGAAAAGGGCTACTTTGGCTAATAAGCCTTGGTGACCTGAGGATTACAGTGGGGCTTCCCCGCCGGGTAACCATTCCCCGTGGGCCCCCACTCCTCTATCGCATCACAAGCATGCTGAGACTTTGTTCGTGGGTGGTTCATGTTCCTTTATGAGAACATGACCACGTCGGCGCGTTGTTCACTGTGCCTCTTTCTTAGGGGCTTGAGTGTTCAGCGCCCCGTGTGCCGTCAAGTCGGGCGGTCACGCTCATTGTCCCACATGCCTGCTGGTAGCTTACAGATGGGATTGCTGGTCCTTTTTTGAAAAAAGGGGGGACCTAGCATTTCATTTGGGGCTCTGGCAGAGAACAGATGTCAATTGCTGCATCGGAGAGAGGGCTGTTATGCGCTGGAAATGATAATGCTGAGTTTCCCACTATAATAGTGTGTGCTCATGCTGAATCAGATTCAGAGTTGACAGCCATGCTTTCTGGGGTGGCTGCCGGGATGTGCATTGGAAAAACTTAGCAGTGTGGAACTATTTGGTGCCAAAATATGGAACACCAAAAGGGCCATAATCTGTATAAGTTTTTTCCCTCTCTCACTGCCCTCTGTCCTGCATGCACGAGGGTAGTCCCAACCCAGGGGTTATGCAGGAACTGCGTGCGGTGATGGACCTCGCTCTCCGGGTGACGGAAGTCACTGCACGCTCCCTGGGTCAGGCGATGTCCACACTAGTGGTCCAGGAAGCTGGGGCTAAACCTGGCAGATATGCGTGAGCCCGACGTTCAGTTCCTCAATGCCCCTGTCTGTCAGGCTGGCCTCTTCGGCGACACCATCGAGAACTTCACCCAGCAGTTCTTGGTGGCCCAGAAGCAGATGGAGGTGGTAAAAAAAAAAAAAATCCTGCCCCGACGACCAGCTGCTGCCTCCACCGAGTCGTCGGCCGCAGTGCCTCCATCTGCTTGTTGCTGAGGGCGTCTCCCTGCGTCCGCCTCCGCCCCTGCTAAACCCAAGCAGCAGCCTCCACCCGGGATGCATGGCGCCGGACGTAAGGTGGGCCGCCCAACCCGCACAGGGCCCCGCTAAGTCTGCCGGCAAACGTAAGAGTAAGCGGCCCTGAGACGGGCAGCCCAGGGACGGATGGATTGTGGATGGCCCAGGGACTGTGGAGGGAGATGGTGTCCGATTCACTTCGCGCACCGGCCCCCCAAATACAAGGGCATCCTGTTCACCTCAGTGTAGAGCAGCGTTGCCCATGTATTACGGGCGGAGATTGATGTCCTACTGGCGAAGGACGCGGTCGAGCCGGTTCCTCCAGCCGATATGAAGTCGGGTTCTACAGCCCCTACTTCATTGTACCCAAGAAAGGGGGTGGGTTACGACCAATCTTGGATCTGCGCATTTTGAATCGGGCCCTGCACAGACTTCCGTTCAACGCATCTTCGAATGCATCCGTCCCCAAGATTGGTTTGCAGCGATCGACCTGAAGGACGCGTACTTTCATGTCTCCATTCTTCCTCGACACAGACCGTTCCTACGCTTTGCGTTCGAGGGGAAGGCATATCAGTACAAAGTCTTGCCCTTCGGCTGTCCCTGTCGCCCCGCGTCTTCACAAAAGAAGACCCCCCCCCCCCCCCCCGAGAACACGGCGTTCGTTTTCTCAACTATCTTGACGACAGGCTTATACTCGCCCAGTCTCGAGAGCAGTTGTGCGAACACAGGGACCTGGTGCTCCGTCACCTCAGCCTGTTGGGCCTTCGGGTCAACCGAGAGAAGAGCAAACTCTGTCCCACACAGAGGATCTCTTATCTCGGTATGGAGCTGGATTCGGTCAACCGGACTGCACGCCTCAGAGAGGAACGAGTCCAGTCAGTGCTGAACTGCTTGAATACGTTCAAGAGCAGGATGGCGGTCCCACTGAAATTCTTTCAGAGGCTCCTGGGGCATATGGCATCTGCAGCCACGGTAACGCAGCTCGGATTTCTTCATATGAGACCGCTTCAACGCTGGCTACACGGCCGAGTCCCGAGGTGGGCGTGGCAGAGTGGCCAGTATCGGGTCCCAGTTATCCCGTACTGTCGCCAAACCTTCAACCCTTGGTCGGACCCCTCGTTCTTACGGGCTGGAGTGCCCTTAAGACAGGTGTCCAGGCATGTTGTGGTATTCACGGATGCCTCAGCCACGGGTTGGGGGGCCACGTACAACGAGCATGCAGTCTCGGGTCTGTGGACGGGGCCCCAGCTGCATTGGCATATCAATTGCCTGGAGTTAATGGCAGTACGTCTTGCGCTAAGTCGCTTCAAGAAGCCGTTTCAGCACAAACACGTACTGATCCGCACGGACAGCACTGCGGGAGTTGCGTACATCAACCTTCAGGGTGGTCTGCGCTCCCGTCGCATGCTCCAACTCGCCCGCCACCTCCTCTTGTGGAGTCAGAAGCACCTGAGGTCGCTTCGTGCCATTCACATCCCTGGTGCGCTGAACCAGACAGCCGACAAGCTCTCTGTCCACTTCCGGGAGAGTGGCGACTCCACCCCCGGTCTGTCCAGCTGATATGGGACCTCTTCGGAGCCGCGCAGGTGGACCTGTTTGCCACTCCGGACTCGTCCCATTGCCAGTGGTACTATTCCCTGAACGGGGGTACCCTCGGCACAGATGCACTGCCACACAGCTGGCCCCGGGACCTACGCAAATATGCGTTTCCCCCAGTGAGCCTTCTAGCACAGACTCTGTGCAAGGTCAGGGAGGACGAGGAGCAGGTCTTGCTAGTTGCGCCCTACTGGCCCAACCGGACCTGGTTCGCCGAACTCACACTCCTCGCGACAGCCCCACCCTGGCCGATTCCCCTGAGGAAGGACCTTCTTTCTCAGGGAGGGGGCACTCTATGGCACCCACGTCCAGACCTCTGGAAACTCCATGTCTGGTCCCTGGACAGGACGCGGAGGTTCTAGGTGGTCTACCACAAGCAGTGGTAGACACCATCACTTCGGCTAGAGCCCCCTCTACGAGGCGCCTCTATGCTTTGAAGTGGAACCTGTTCGTTGAATTGTGTTCTTCTCGCCGCGAAGTTCTTCTCGACCCCCGGAAGTGTTCGATTAATGTTATGCTTTCTTTCCTACAAGATGGGTTGGAGCGAAGGCTGTCTCCCTCCACCCTGAAAGTGTACGTTGCAGCAATAGCGGCGTATCACAATGTAGTTGAAGGTAAATCCTTAGGGAAGCACGACTTAATCGTCAGGTTCCTCAGAGGTGCGAGGAGACTAAATCCTCCTCGTTCTACCCACTTGGGACTTAGCCCTGGTGCTCAGAGCACTTCAGGGCCCTCCTTTTGAGCCTTTACAGTTGAGTTAAAAATCCTGTCTATGAAGACGGTACTCCTGACTGCATTGGCCTCAATCAAGAGGGTGGGAGACCTGCATGCTTTTTCGGTCAACGAATCATGCCTAGAATTCGGGCCCGATAATTCTCACGTCATCCTGAGACCCCGGCCCGGATACGTGCCCAAGGTTCCTACCACTCCCTTTCGGGACCAGGTGGTGAACCTGCAAGCGCTGCCCCCGGAGGAGGCAGACCCAGCCCTGGCTTTATGTCCCGTCCGCGCTCTTCACGCTTACGTTGACCGGACACAAAGCTTTAGGACCTCAGAGCAGCTCTTCGTCTGTTACGGAGGCCAGCAGAAGGGAAAGGCTGTCTCCAAGCAGAGGTTAGCCCACTGGATAGTGGATGCTTTCAGGTTGCGAGCGCACTCCACAAGAAGTGTTGCTTCTTCCTGGGCACTGGCTCAAGGCGCCTCGCTGACAGACATCTGTAGAGCTGCGGGCTGGGCGACACCTAACACGTTCGCTAGATTTTATAGCCTCCGTGTGGAACCGGATTCTTCCCGTGTACTCGCCTCCAATGGCCGGTAGATGCGAAGTACCCGTTCCTGTGTCGGCTTGCTACGCCACTCCCGCCTATGGCCGGATACGTGCGTTTATCTTCTCCAGTTGTGTTCCCCAGAAATGGTGAACCCTGTCTAGCTCCTCCGTCACCCCTGCGGTGTCAGATGTTGTGGCCGTCTGACGCCAGACCTGCACCCGTATGCTTGTGGAACGTGTGTGTTAGGCTGGGTCCATATGTAGCGGTCCCCTCACGGGGACCCCATATGTGTATTCTCCACGGTACCAGCTACCCTACTCGGCTAGCCCCGTGTCTTTCCCGTGTGTTCTTTCCCCCCTGGGACCAGGTTGGATCCACCCCAGAGACTGCCATATGTTGTTACTACCCAGATAGGTTAGTCCGTATGAGTATTCTCCACCTCTCCTATTCCGGAGGACGTGGCTCCGCAGCGCACCATCTCCCGAGACGGGCACGCTTTCCCAGCGTTATCCAATAGTCATGCTGAGTGGGTCTTGCAGAAACAGCAGTGTCGGACCTCCCTGCCTTAAGCCCTGTCTGCTGCTCCAACTGGGAGCACCCAGTGAGCTTAAGCAGGGCGCTGGAAGGGCCAGCACCCTGGCGTTTTTGTAGGGATCCCAATTCGTCGGTCAGTTCCGACGTACGTCGAACGTGACCGACTGAAAGGGAACGTCTCGGTTACGTATGGTAACCCTTGTTCCCTAAAGGAGGGAACGGAGACGTACGTCCCATCGCCAGGTGCTGTGCTTCAGCTGCAGGCCCGAGTTACATCTCGGCTCCTCAGTTGTAAAAGCGTTATGTGTTGTTCACTTCCGTGTTTTATACCCACGCTGCGGGGCGGTGCGTGAACCGCATGCCAATGTTTATTGGCTCGTTTCTATACACTCGAAGTAGATTGGTCTTTGAAAATAGATCCCAATTCGTCGGTCAGTTCCGACGTACGTCTCCGTTCCCTCCTTCAGGGAACGAGGGTTACCATACGTAACCGAGACGTTTTCCAATCACAAGCTTGACTAGGCTTGATTATTTGAGTTTTTAGGAGGAGTTTCATTTTACAGCACTGTCTATTTGCATAATTCAACAATTGGCAAGAGTATAGATGTAAAGCCACAGTAAACTGTTTATTTGGCATATCCAAATTGTACTTTGTAATCCAGTAGTCTAACTGTAGAGCATCAGACAACCTATAGTGTGTAAATGCTAACAGTTTCACGGGTTCAATCGCCTCACAATAACCCCCAGGACTGTCTATGGCCTTGGTCAAGCTGCAGTCGGTCAGCAGTAATGCTGTTTACTCAGTGCTCAGATGTGGCATTCACACAAAAAAGGAATCGCCTAGTCATGGTTAATCACCCTCTGAATACATGAAGAAATGTCATGTCCATCCAAAGCAGATTTCAGCATTTTTGTTTGTATCTTTGATAATCTCGCAATTTTTTTTTTTTACATATCTCACATCTACTGTGTATATATCCACCTCAATGTATTTTATCATTAAAACATTTTACAGTTGAATGCTATTACAGATGAAAAAGGTCTATAACAACATGTTTAACTTGTGCTCCTTATCTCATTTGTTGTACTTCAATACACTGCTCTATTGCACTGTCAAGTCAAGTTGCGAATTCTAAGTCAAGATTATGTTTATTTGTAAAGCACTTTACACAATACATATTTAAAAGCAGCTTGACAGTAATCTGTCTCCAGTGAGCAAGCCGAAAGCTACTGTGTCCTTTCAAGTAAGCAAACTTAGCACTTGTTTGTACATTGGGCACCATTCACAGTGCTGCAACATCAATCTCAACACAGCAGACCACGAAACCACACATGAATGCTGCAGCCCTCACCCCATCCGTTTCTGTCACGTCCACGCTGCCGTCTGCATCATCGTCCATGTCTTTATGAATGCTGCGGATGGCCTCAAAACTTAGCAGTGCATTTTCATCCTGGCAAAGTAGCTCATCAATACCACACAGCTCTGAGGAGAGAAAACAATGAGATATGAGACAGCAAGTCCACTTAAACTGCACAATTGCTTTTTACAAAACAGGCTGAATACAGAGGCATAGTTTAAAGGAATGCATCCATGTAATGTATAATTTTACTTAATATATGTGAACTTTCATGCTTATAGAGTGCTTATATATTTTCAGCGGAATAATTTTTCTTATAGGAATTTTTTTAAAGTCTTCGTTAAAGAGTTATAAACTATAACCACACCAAACAGCTAGAAGGTGAATCACAACATTGCAAACTTTGATTTGAAGCAAAAAAGAACAAAGGCACAATATTGTGCACTAAATGGCCTTAAAGAAGGAAAGAACTACAATCTCATGAAGAATTGTGAATGATGTATACTAGGGTTGGGTAAAAAATATCGCTTTCTCGATGGTAATCGATTCTCATTTTTACGAACCGATATCGATTCTTAAATCCCAAGAAGCGATTAGTCATCCTGTTTTCAGATGAATGGACAGAACATTGTAGCACGAATGTGTGCCAGGGAGTCGGAAAAGATGATAACGTCTTTCTCGACGACTCCCACAGTGAGGGAGGATCCGCATTTCTACAAGGTGTAATCCACGAACTCAGCTCAGGATGGAGATCCTCCCCCAACAGCAGCATTTGGCCGAGGAAATCGTCCATCCTGCTCCAGAAGAGCTTTTAGGGTCTCCACATATTCCTCCAGGCAGCATTTGTCCACCTTGCACAAGTCCATATTTTTACTCTTTTTTTTTTTTTTGGAGGGTCGGTGATTCTTTAACGTGTGGTAGTAAGCCAAAACGAAGAACATCAGAATTCAGTCTAAATCGTCTTTAATCCAACAAGAGAAATATGTTGGAGAATCTCAGGAGAAACATATACTCTTTCCATGATCACAGACAAAGAACTGAACAAAACAGGGAGTACTTATTTATACACACAGAAAACAAGGTAACTAATTAGACGACAGGTGAATGTAATGACTAACTCATGAGAAACCAAGGAAACTAACAAGGGTGTGGAGAACACTAAACTGAAAGGATACACAGGAAACCAAAAGACAGGAAAAAACGCAATGAAACTAAACATAACTCCAGTGTGCAAGACTGTCCCAGGTCTGGAAAATGCCAAACCTCCCGTAACGCACTCTAAATCCACACCATCTCTAATACTGCTTCCCATATCCCATCATTCATCATGTTCAGGAACTCACATGCCCTGAAATTGCACAATGTTGAGGAAGTTAAATTAATTAGATGTGACATATAATTTGGTAGTACAATGTAAAGTGTTGCACATATAATTACTGCATTTTGTGAAACATTGCAAATGCTTTTTATCACTTAAGTGCCACAATTAATAAATGCAGTTTATTTGAAAGTGCACACTACTGAAAATAAATATGTGTAAATATCCTCCTGGGACCCAGAAAAAAGTTTTTTTGAATTTAAGTTTTTTTCATGTCATTACATTGTTTAGAGCATAAGAAACAAATGGGAAAGAAAAATATTTTATTCATATGTTATGATATGTCCTCTGTAGTGGACACCAGGGGCCTCATTTATAAAACTTTGCGTAGGATTTGCGTCAGAAGTGGCGTACGGATGAAACATTGGACGTGCGTACGCACAGAAATATTCGGATTTATAAAACCGTGCACACGCACATCCTACGCAGTTTTCCCTTAATAAATCACAATCAATTCTAAATGTAGCGCAGCTTTTGCGGCTTCATGTCACGCCCATAGTTGCCCATAAATAGTCCGTGAAACGCCCACAAATTAATATTCATCGATTGCGAAATCATGGCAAATACAGAGAGGAAATCAAAAAAACGTAACTTCACTCAATGTGAAGTAGAAATTATCGTTGGCGAGGTGGAAAAGAGGAGAAAAATATTTTTTATAGGGCACAGTGTGGCCATTACTAATGCCAAAAAGGCACTTGAGGTGCAAAAGGTTGCAGACGCCGTAAATGCTGTAGCCTCACAACCTCGGACCGTGGCCGAAAAAAAAAGAAATGGTCGGACATCAAAGTCGAGGCAATAAAGCGTCTAGCGCTGCATCGCCAGAGTGTGTCTGCCACGGGTGGGGGAGACGGGACACGGGAGCTGACCCCTCTTGATGAGAGACTGGCGGCAATTATTGGGGAATCCCTATTAATCCCTATCCCTATTATCTACGTGGAAATGGGAAATAGTTCAGTGCAAATGTAATTTCTTGCAGCTTTCTGAATGGTTGAGACATACGTCAGTTATTTTATCGAAAATAAAACAAACTAAAGGCATTTGCATGAATACCATGATTCCGTAGCTGATGAAGAAATTTTTACTATGAAAACAACTTTCCCCAGTGGACCATTAATACATCTATCTATCTATTTATCTATTTCCCTAATTATCTATCTGTCTATCTAATTGCATCTATATCTGCTCCGCCAGATGGACACATTGACGAGAATATCAGTTTTGTACATTATTTCGTTCTGTTTACCATATTATATATGAGGATGAATTGCATAACATGCCAATATTGTTGCAGAACATATTTCACTTTTTTTTTTTTTTGCATTTCTGTTGTAATTTTCGTTTGATTTTGTTTGTTTTACACTGCAGATCGATCAAACGGGTGTTCGTGTAGGCTGTTAATTGTAATACTTGTTTTGTGAAGTCTTCAAGTTATTTATGAGAGGCATAGCCTATTGCCATTTCTTTTACACAACGGTCTACAGTTTCACACACTTTCACGTGTTTCTTCCATCTGCCGACGGTGTCGCCATTTCTCATTTCATCCGTTTTTGTACGTACGCCTGGGTCAGAGCTTGCGTGAAGGACCGCACATTTTCCTGTCAAGTTTGCTTTTTATAAATACCAATTATTGCGTAGAGAGCGGCGTACGCCTTCTTTTGTGCGTACGCAACGTTTATAAATGAGGCCCCAGGACTCAGTTGTTTAAAAAATAAAATGACATGAAATTGCATGTATAGGCAAAAACAATGGATTTATTTTTAATTTACCAATCAAATTTGAGGTTTCAGGATTTTTTTAACCAAACTTTGTTTAAAGATTATTCTGAACTATGTTAAGAAAGATATAACGAAATGCATTGATATGCCATTTTACTTCATGCAATATGAGGGTAAAATGGCCATACTTGGATTTTCCCATTTAATACAATGTATCTATACACTGCATCTAATTTGCATATTAATGTGTCCTTGGGGCAACATGTAATGAAAAAAGAAGTGTAATAATGGGAATAATAATTGGCAACATTTTCATAATAATATCTAATATTCCATAGGATGATATGTAATTTCTTTCCCTATTCACTTGTTGTGTCTCCAAAATGCCTGATAAACATCTTTAAACACATTTAAGTCCTGGCGTCCACTACAGTGGACATTTATGAAATCAATGCCCTGTTTTGTAACAGAAAGTCATATTTTGATTAGAAACCCCATAACATTTTCCTGAGATGTTGATTTATAACAAACACTTTGAAAATTAATTCGATTTAAATTATAATTACAAAATATTATCATATTTCCGTAAGAGTGTTAAACATTAATATCAGCCGTTTTTAAAGACCAAGAAGAATTTGTTGTCCTGGTGAAAGCCCCGAATGTGCTCTTTACAGGACATCCAGACTAAAAAATGTATGTCAGAGAAATTCACTAAAATATAATGTCCAATACAGTGGAAAAAAGAATATTACTGGGTCCCAGGAGGATATAAATAACATTTTTACAACACTATGGTGTAAGTGTGTCCCATTGGGATGAACACTTGGACAAATACAGGAAATAAGTCATGTGAGTAGACAAGTGGTCAAGTCTAAAGACCTCAAGTGTGGATGTTGGGACAGTCCCTGACTCTAATACATCATTCGCAGTGATTCATGCGAGTGGGCGGGTGCTAAAGAGTTCTTCTGGCATGATTTTCTTGTTTCAACTCTGATTGGTGAATACTTTTTTTTTCTCTCATGAGTTTTTCAACTAGAATTCGACTGTTCAATGTGATTATTTAAAAAATGAAGTTAAAATAATGAATTAATTAACATAATCTGACTGTTGCACTCTATTAAAACTGTAAAATGTTATGGACAAATGGTACTGAAATTAATTCCAGGGAGTTTAGTGTATTTTGGAACACAGCTAATATACACCATCCCACTGCAATGCTCATTTTAAGTGCATTCAATTGCAGACAAAAAATAAGTTGGAATCTTGTATCTATTAATTGAAGTTAAAAGCCTTCCTCAAGAGCACATAAATGCCTGAGAGTGAGACAACAAAAGGCCTATTCAAACGCAAATGACTTTGTGATGAAAATGACTTTGAGATTCAGTCCCTTCAGTGAAATTTATGCATCATCCACTCTTACATGGTAAACGCCCACTGTTATTTCACAGCAAAAACGCTACATGTACTAGTCTTTAGAGTATGGAAATTAAGCAAGGCTGAGGAATTGATCACTTAGCAATGTATAGCTAAAAACAAGGGCTTACAGCGGCGCCTTTGTAAAGGCCCAATGTTTGAGCCCATTGTCACAGGAGAGTTCAATCTGAGAGCGAAGCTAACACAGTCATGTATGAGCAATAGAGTGACTTTTAAACTATTTTTGGATACACAGGACAGCTGCTGAGGTATTGTGGATACTGCTGTAATATGGTAGTGGGTGGGAGTCCTGTACTTAACCTATGCCTCACAGAATTAAAAGACTTCATAAGAAATCAGTCGTCACTGTGATTCGATTCCAAGTTTTCTTTTTTAATCCAGGGTCATCTGAGATTGCACTACTAAGGATGGATGTAATTAAAACGCTTATGTTACCAGTCCATGAGTGGACTGTGTTCTTACAGGCAAATCGGTTTTAATACAAAGAAATGTCTACACTGTTATTTGTGTCCCCATTTCACAGTACAAAATTTGTCAGTACAAAAACAAGACACTCAACAAACAGGCCACAACCGCGACTCATCAAAACGACTTGTCATCACACAAACACATATTTGCACTTAGTGGGTTTCTGCATTATTTAGAAACGTCATGACAGAACCATTTGCAAACATTGACACCACATCAAGTTTAGCTTGCTAACTCACCTGATCTAGATCAAGTGGTTACATCTACAATTCAACCTCACCTGATATAGTTAAGAGCACATAACAAATGTAGCTGCACAACAGGCAGATTTTGCCATTGGTTTAACTGAGAAAAAGGCAGGTGACATGAGATAAACAACAAAGTAGAGGCTCATATATTATCCTTGAATTCCCTGGATGCATTCACTTAAGATATCATCTTTGTGTGTTTCCTGTCATTTAGCATCATCACTACTGCTTTTGTGAAGATTTAAAATTGCAATGTGTTGAAGCGAATTTCAGATCATAAGAAGTGGGTATTTCTGCGTTAATGTTTGTATGGCATAGCCATATACACGTAAGGTTCTGTTATCATTTCTGTTATCACCAAACTCTTCTGTGGAACACAAATGGTGAATTTCTGAAGTATTTCCTGTAGCTTAATCTGGGCCAACTTTAAGACACAAGCCTGGCTATTTGCAGATGTTGCAAAACCATGTTGTTAAACCATGTTGTCATGAACCTCACAAATTTGATCTAATGTCTAGTGTCTAGGGGCCCGTTCTTCGTACCTCGCTTAATACATCTGAGATGATTTGACAGATCCCAGATCTTTTAATCGTGATAACTGATCTCTGGCTAATTTGGTTCTTCAAACGAATTTGCGGATTGGATTTAAATATCTGGATTAAATGATCTAAGATCACTGCGCGTTGTTGTTTTCCCTGAAGAGGGCAGATGCATCGATACTCGAAACCATGATCAGCAACGCAGCGATTGGCTGGCGTTAAGACAGCAACGTAATGACATCATATAATTAAAAAAGCCAAAAAAAACTTGGCAAATTACACACAAAAAAACCACGAATATCTGGACCTTTATAAGGAAACAGCTAAACGACCAAACCAACATAAAAGTTATAATAGATCAATGATAAATGTTTTTTTGTTTTTTTACATGATTACCAATTATTTATATTCACGATTTTATACAGTATTTGTACACCCTTTACATTTTCTTTTTTTTCAATGTTGTAATTCAATTTTTAATTCAATTTGAAGCAGATTTGTAACGTGACAGTATTAAAGTTTCTTAAGGGTCAAGATCAAATTCTCTGCATCTCCTGCGCTGCATCAAGCCATCCCATAATATCCGTCATCACTTAAATTAATGCATGGCTCAGATTAACTGTACAACGTGTGCAAACTTCCAAAAAAATTATAAAGTAATTATTCCATCACAAATAAATCGCTCAATCAAGTGGCTGTGTCTATAGTATTATACACATTATAATATTATATACATTCTCATATACAATTTAAAATTTGTATATTATTTTTATTTAAAATGATTATTATTGCCCCTGGTTCAGTAATGAACTCTTGTAATAAAGTAGAAGTGGCTGGGACAGATTTTAAGTATCACCTCAAGATGCAATCTAATCCTGTTTACATGAAATAAACCTGCTCGCGAGCAGGTTTAAGCTTACGGACCTGTTGCTATGACAGCAAGTCCAGGATGAGCGTCGAAGAACCAAACAATCCAAGATCACGCCAAATCGTCAACAATCAAATCCAGCTAACTGAGTTAGCGAGGTATGAAGAACGGGCCCCAGGTTTAGTTTCATGTTTGTGTTTTCTGTTTGAGTTCAATCCGTCATGTTTCCTGGTTTGTCACGTGATGGTGCCCTCAGGTGATCAGTTCATGTGCTTCCCTAGTCTCTTGTTTCATGTTATCATTGGTTCATTTTCTTGATTGTTTCAGGTGTGTCTTGTTAAGTCATTAGTCCTTGTGTATTTAAGCACCCATGTTTGCCATGTTCCCTTGTCTAGCTTTGTTATATGGAACCTGCTGTTGGTGAGGCTCGTCAAGTCTCGTGCAAGTCATCGGTTGTTTTGTATATCGTTAGCCTCATAGCATAATTGCCTAAGTAATTGTTTGCCCAAATATGATCTGGGCAATTATGCTATGAGGCTAACGATATGTTTATATTTATAATTAGTGATGGGCAGAGGCTTCGTGAACAACTGAAACAGTTGAAGCAAATGTGCCGTATTGTTTTCGAAACAATCTGACACCAGTCTCCATGTTGACCCCTGCTGGTCAGAACAGTGTAAATGCAACACAAACCCAGGCCAAACATGCATAAAAACACATTTTACAAATATATTGCAAATGTTTTATTGAAAGTAAAATCTTTCAAATGCAATTAACTAATCATCTAATAATATTAAGTGTTTCATGTTCTTATATCAATTGTTAGGGCTCGTTTTGTTTGTTCCATGGATGGCTCAGATAAACAGGCCAATATGAGACTATTAACTACTATTATTCCTTTTAATTATACTAATGTGTAATTAAAATGTCTACAAATGTATAAAAACTGATCAGAGATCAGGTAAAACCCACATACACTTGTTCAATGGTTCTGGTTATGAATCATGGGTTTACAGAGATCCTCGCCCCCTAGCCCCCTAACCATTTGACATTTCGAAGTGTTTCGAAAACGTTTCGAAACCGTGATGACGCAACAAAGCCTTGTTTACTGAAATCAAGTGACTTTGGCAGTTTGATACACGCTCCGAACCAATTGATTCGAAACAGAAGATTCGTAAAGCTTCGAAGCTTCATGAAGCAGTGTTTCGAAATTGCCATCACTATTTGTAATTAAACTGCACTTGGGTTCTCACTTCAACTTGCCTCCAATGGACCCAGCAGTTTCTAAGCTTTTGGGATGAGATACAATTTAAAAGGTGTTTTCGTTTTGGTTTGGACCCTGATCTTGCTGAAATGAAGCTTATGCGCAAGTTCTGGCAGGAAGATTCAATGTTACGTCACTTATCACATTCAGACCTATCCAATCAAGTCATAATTCTCAGAGTATAAAAGATCGGTAATTACACATGTCTGAGTTCACAGATGCTGACGCCAACATTTCAGTTGTCGATCCGGACGTTCCATAGCGGTCGATCGCTGGTCCTATTATAAAATCAATAATGTGCAATACAGTGGCGTTCAAAGTCCATATCAGCCTATCATTCTGTTCATTGGGCTGTCGCAGCAACAAACGCGAGTTAACAAGAGCAAAATCTCGCGTTTAGATCCAGAACCATCACTTTCAATGGAGGACTTTCTGGACATGTTATCAAAGACACGGCTGTGATCTTCATCACCATTCTGGCGTCATCACTACATCAGCATTCATCATAGTGATATGTACATGATTATGCATTTCCGATGTCGATTGGGTGTAGTATTTTACTCTTTCTCAATTTGTCGCAAGCATGCATGCATCGTATAAGACGGGCACCTGCTTGTGCAATGTTGCTCGTTATCGCTTGCTTGTGTCGTAAACTATCCATAGTGCCTCGTAAATGATTTGCATGACACCGGTTACCGTTAATGATTGTATTTTGTTTAGAAAAGCTGAAACAGAACAGATGGCACAGCATATTAGCCTCTATCATTCTCCCCACGAATGCAAGGAAACCAACATAGGTTTTAAAGCAACATGCACCCCGTTAATCGGGGCTTCATGATTAACAGAAGTTAAGCAGAAATCGCGAATGGGTTCAGTGTTATCAGATCGCTAAAGTTGAATTAACTATGCTAATTTGCTCAGCATAGTTTTTAAAGTACAGCACCGACATCAGTGCTTGATCCGTTCTCATTCAATGTGCTATTCATCTTGCAAGCGCCGTGAGTTCATCACATACAACATGCAATTGAAACTGACACAATAGTTTCATGCTTAGAAGTGTTATGGGCCTGTCATCCAGCAGAGTAGCTCGTTGCTTATTGCTTTATAAATATGCACTACATATTAATAAATTAGTTAATAAAAACAAACATGTATAGTAATTGTGCTTTTGTCTTCGCATTACTCCAGTTAATTTGACTCTATTCGTGTTTTATTCAGCTACTGATATCTGGATGCCTCTGTCTATTTTTAGGAACTTTAGAATTTAGTGTTACGTCTCACTTGGTCCTTCTGTACTACAACGCCATGGCTACAATTATGAATTAAACAAAGTGTATCTCGCTAGTACTCAAAGCACCATATGTCGAGTAAGGTTTGCATACAAAACAAGGTTTGACTGGATATTCGATAGCAGCAATTATTTAATTCCGTACTCAATCCGACCCATTTTACATAAAGATTGCATCCTGTACAGCAACTAAATCACAGCACGGGAATACAATTATTCAAATCTTTTATGAATATAGTATGTGAGCAGAGTGCGCTCCCTTTATAAACGCATGAAACCGTCAAATGCTTCAGTTCAACTAAACTCCGACACTAGTGGAAACCGTTTCGGTCAATCTGACTACACCAAATCATGAATCGATAGCATGTTCTACTCTTCGTTGGTCAAACGTATGCACTAGAAGGCAGAATTAGTCAGTGAACAATCGCTGAACCATTCAATCCTGATTGTGTATTCTGTGTTATGTTAACTCCTCCAATTAGTCATTGCATTCAAGCGGTCAACAGACATTTACATTTACGCATTTGGCAGACGCTTTTGTCCAGGGTGACTTGCATCGTATTCAGGGGGCACATTTGGTATTTTGTCAGATCTTGCTTTCCCTGTGAATCGAACCCATGGCTTGAGCTACAAGAAAGACATGTCTCTGATTGGCTATGCTCGCATTGTATACACCAACATTTGTTAGTCTATCGAGACTAACACAACATACAGGGGAGTCAATATAGTGTGAATGCTTGACAAAGTCTGCACATGCGTACTGATTCCAGAAAATGACGAGCTCTCTCGCAGTGAGCTTTTTTTCTCTTCACCAAAGCTGGCACACATGGTGCGGCTTATAATTACTGTGATTCGTTGCTTTTCAGAGTGATCTGATGTCACACTGTGGGAACTCCGCTGCATTAATGTCAGACTGCATGATAATCAAACGCACAAGAATTTGTCTGGAGGTTCCATCAACCCACTCACATTTGTTTAATTTACTTCAGGTTAGAATTTTATCATGGCTGTTAGTGAGTATGTCAAACATGCTATCAAATACAAAAGATTTTAGCCTAGGGTCAAAAGAATTTAGAATTTAGTCTTAATTTGTTATTTGTGTTAATTTAACGCAATTTGTAAATTGCAATATTGTCTCAGACTGCCAAACGTGGCCAAAATCATACAGTATGAACCTGGCTCAGGTTATCAAACGATGACTCTCACATTGATTATTGTTTTTCATAGGTTTGGTTGCTTTGCAGGGTTTTATAGCCAGCTATGGTTTATTAGCTGGTAAAGCGTCTTCTAAAACATTCTTATACTTCCGCAAGGGCATTGTCTGAGGTTTTCAATTGTCGGTTATGTATTTGTCATGCTGTTGTGGTTTATTTTCTTCTGGGGGTTCTCTCAACAGGTTCTGATGGTTAGATGGTGTTCTATCTAGCTGTGAGCTGGAGTCACGCCCAATGGTTTCGAATCCTCCAACTGCAGATGCTAAGAACTGCAGTTCCCCAACTCATCTATGCCTAGGTCATTCTTCGGATTGGGGCTGCTACGAACGCAGCTCAATGTGTGGAGTCAGCATACTCTATCAAGGTGCTGTGTGTGTACATAGTCATCCTTAGCATTATAGTACAAGCAAGATTTGACTCAAACACTCCTTAACTTCAAGTAATAATTTTCATGCAAATACTGGCGGTGGCATGTTTTCTCTTTTATTACTACTCATTGATCCTGTTTTCATTTGTCTCTATAAGCCTTTCATGAATTTCTCTGTGGCCTAACGTGGTTTCTGTCCATGTGGCCTACTGCGGCTTCGTCAGCGTGGCCTTCGTCTCTGTAAAAGAGGATATCTCTAAGCACATCCCTGCACCCCTAATCATTCTGCAATTTTTATATTCCCCAACGGGTCTCCCATATCAAGAAGGTGGTTAAAACTCACCTAGAGACAGACCTACAGAACTGCAGACCATCTCATCAGTATACCGGACATTCATTCAGGGTTATGTGCTGCTACAACAGCAACTGAACACAGGATTATATGATGGTCAAGATGGTCGTCAGCATTCTAATATTATAGAATGCTCAAACCTTCAGGTAATCCTAAGATTACCTATGTCTTAACAAGCATCAGGTAAGTTACAATCATTTATCATTTAACTCCTAATACTTTTCCATGGGGTCTATCGAGGCCAACTCATGCACCCACGCTTTCTTCTCCTCACTATGGGCTATCGCAGCCTTCCCTGCACACTGGCTTATCATTCTCAGTCGACGCGTTTTTCTTGTACCCTCTCCTATCAAGGCTGTATACACGTCCTAACCTGGCAGTCATACAGCCTACGTGGCTTTTTTCGCACCCCAGCCTATTGAGGCAGTATATACGGCCTAACGTGGCAGTCCATACAGCCTACGCGGCTTTTCGTACCCCGGCCTATTGAGGCCGTGAATATATGGCCTAACGTGGCAGTCCATACAGCCTACGCAGATTTTTGTACCCTGGCCTATTGAGGCAGTATACATGGCCTAACGTGTCAGTTCATTCAGCCTACGCAGCTCTCTGTACCATGGCCAATTGAGGCAGTGAATATATGGCCAACGTGGCAGTCCATACAGCCTACGCAGCTTTTTGTACCCTGGCCTATTGAGGCAGTATACACGGCCTAACGTGGCAGTTCATACAGCCTACGCAGCTCTCTGTACCATGGCCTATTGAGGCAGTGAATATATGGCCAACGTGGCCGTCCATACAGCCTACGCGGCTTTTGCAGTAGCATAACAATTCCCTCTGTTTATTGGTTTAACACCTATGTCAATATCCATATCTATTGCATGTTCAATGTCCATATTCTAAGTAATCCTCATGCAAATACTGGTGGTGGTGTCACAGCATCACGTTCTCAGATTATTACTCATACCGTTCGTCAGTCTCTATAGCTCTTATTCTTCGTCAATGGCCTAACGTGGCCTTCGTCTCCAGGTGGCCTTCATCTCCAGGTGGCCTAACGTGGCCTTCGTCTCCAGGTGGCCTAACATGGCCTTCGTCTCCAGGTGACCTAACATGGCCTTCGTCTTCAGGTGGCCTAACGTGGCCTTCGTCTACATGCGGCCTAACGTGGCCTTCATTTCCATGCGGCCGATCAAGGCTCTGTCTTGTGGCCGTTCAAGGCTTTCGTCTTTACCTGGCTGATCAAGGCCCGTCTGCGGCCGTTCAAGGCTTTTGTCTCTACCTGGCTGATCAAGGCCCGTCTGCGGCCGTTCAAGGCTAGTCAGTGGCCGATCAAAATTTCATTTTATCATGCTCAATTTATGGCTAAATAACATCTGTCTTTTCAATGTTTCAGGAATCGCAGCATTTACAATGGGCGAGTATACAATTCTTTCACAATTTTTGGGGGTGAGTAGGTCCCGTCCTGGAGGAACTCATTTCCTCCACCAATTCTTGGGGGTCGGCTGCGCCCCTGCTATCATCTTCAGGCAGGAAATGCATAGTCCGTTACCCTTGTGACGAGCTCTACGGACGGGGCCTACGCCAAAGAACCTCTAATTCAATACTTGCTGGTCTGTTAATAAACTTGCGATGTTATCATACTTCATCTGGTCTCCTGAGTCTTCCTGGTAGAACTCGTGCCCTCAGTAGAACACCCTTGTACCCTATGTCAGTATACTGACTTCATTTTATTTCTAAGTGGTTCTTTGTTTACTGTGGGAATTGTGGAAGAGGGGCTCCATAATTCCACAGTGCACAGCCTGCTCACGTCTTGCCTGCCAAGCCTGCGTCTCCTGTCCACGACCAGAGTTCAGTGATGTCTCCTGTCCACATCCAGAGATGGCTCCAGCCCGTGACCAGCGTCCAGAGAGGGCTCCAGCCCATGACCAGCATCCAGAAATGGCTCCAGCCCGTGACCGGCGTCCAGAGTCTCCGGCCCCTGACCAGCGTCCAGGGATGGCTCCGGCAGTAGGGGGCAGTAGGTATCTGGCTAAGGCTATAGAGGCCATGCCTCTCTGGCCCCTTGAACCACCATGGTCCCGCTCCATGGTCCAGGTCAGGAGCCGCCCTTAGCGGTGGGGATCTGTAATGTCTAGTGTCTTGGTTTTGTTTCATGTTCATGTTTCATGTTTTCTGTTTGAGTTTAATCCGTCAGGTTTACTGGTTTGTCATGTGATTCTATTGTGCTCTCATGTGATCATGTCATGTGCTTCCCTAGTCTCGTGTCATGTTGTCATTGGTTCATTTTCTTGATTGTTTCAGGTGCGTCTTGTTTAGTCATTAGTCCTTGTGTATTTAAGCACCCATGTTTGCCATGTTCCCTTGTCTAGCTTTGTTATATGTAACCTGCTGTTGGTTATTGTCTCTTTATGGTTCAAGTCTGTTCATGTTTCAAGTTAAGTATTTATAATTAAACTGCACTTGGGTTCTCACTTCAACTTGCCTCCAGTGGACTCATCGTTACATTTGAGCAAACCCAGAAACTATTTTTGTCTAAGAGGCAAACACTACAACAACCTACTAACTTCTAAACAAACACAACCGCTCAGTCAATGACATTAAACTTCACTCTACAACGAGCATTCAACTATGGAAAGCCAATAGGGTTAAAGTTTTAAAACCATCCCAAAGTTCCAAGTTATCATAAACTATTGTGATAATACAGAATATGATTTTTAATACATGCATTATTTTGCTCCTAATTTTGTTTTATTGCGTTTTACCAAAAGTATAATTAAAGTCGAATAGGTTTGGAACGGCATCAGGTGAGTAAATGATGACAGAAGTTCATTTTTGTGAAAATGTTTCCCTTAATTAGACAGGACATAAGCTTCTGTTAGTATTTGATACAATCCCACAGAGACAATGAAAGCATTTTAAGAAAATCAATTTCAATAACCCTATTTAAAATTTTAGTGTGAAAAATTGCTTATACATTTTTTTTTTATGTAAAAAAAAGAGGGGCTCCATAATTCCACAGTAACTTTACACTTTTTCTTTGTAAAGTTATATCCAATTTTGATCACGTCAATATAACACCTAAAATGATTTAAACAGCTTTACAGCTCAACATTTAATGCAGGTGCTTATATAAAATGTACATTTTGTACAAATGTATATTTTTAAATCCTCACAAAAATGGCCCCATTCCCTTTCTTTGTGTGTGTCTCATTGTCACCTCAATTTGTGGCTTTTTTTATTTTTTTAAAGAATAGATCCTTTTCACCTTTCTGGGTTTCTCAGAGTGGAAGTCGTCATAGTTGGGTTAACTTTTTATAGATATTGAAATAGGTCTATAGAAGAGTTAGGCAAAATAATTTTGTGGTAATCAACATTATGCCTAAACATGGTTATTGAGCATAACTTGTATTGAACTTGGAAAATCAAATGTAAAATGTAATTTTTCATTCCAATAAAACAATCTCCATAGTGGTCCACTTTACAGTTTTCAACCTCAAAGGGAGATAACACTGAATATCAAATTATTTCCAGCATTTCCTATAAAAGGAGAAATGTTCTGGGGAATACATTCCACCAGGCACTGAGATGCTAAGTCCTTCTCTAAAACAGTTGGATAAAGTCAACAAAACTCTGGACCTAATAAGTACAATTTTCAGATGCATACAAAGAAATCCACCTCAAAGATGTAGAGATGCCCAATTATAATTAACCTCAGTCAGGCAGAGGGCCTGGGAAAATGGATGGATGACCTCTGCACCCACTTTAAAGGCAGCTTGATTACAGCATTTATCCAAGTGACTCACGGTAATCTAATAACTAGAATAACAGAAATAGTAACAGAAAGCCTCAGCAATTTATTGGTAACCCCTGTGAGGTATCTGTTATAAAACGAGAACAGACAGAGTAGAACTGAAGGAAAACTCACTTTACTCAACTAACTGACTATTAAAAACTCACCCCAAAGGTTACTGCACACCAGAATGGCAGCTGGATTTAAAGTTTTCAGAGCGCTAAAGGATGTTTGCGGTTTATTCATCTTTTCTGAGTGATTATTCTCATGTCCAGTCTCCTGATGATAAAATAATTGCCAAAGAATACCACTGTTGAATATATAAGAGTGTTCCTTTTTCTAATCTTTTCACCAGGTCTGAGGTGTGGATTATAACCATGGTGAAAGTGCTTGACAGGATGAGCATCAGTATGTTAAGTGGAAACATTAATGAACATTAATGTCAATGCACAAGAGGAGACTTTGATGGACACCAAAACTTGTGAGGGTGACATACACCAGCAGTCTTGCCTCATGGGAGGCATTTATGTCGCTCTGTGCATTTGCTAAACTAAACCTCCATCCTGCCACATTTTTCAGTCATGTTTCAGTTCTTGTCCAGCACATGTAAATGCAGCATATGGGTTGTGAATGATTGGTTTGACAACATCATCTCCCATGAGGCTCTGATTAAACAAGGCAAGCACTATATCTTATCTAGCAGCACACGTAAGAACTGTGTATCATGCACCATTTCTCAGAGTGGGACATCTCTCTCTCTACAACAAACACTGTGTTCCATTGGTATTATGTAGCACATAAAATGCACACACTATACAGACACATAAAACATGGGAAATAACGCTGAGTGATTTAACTGAATGATGATTACCTACCGGATAAACCATTGGCAGATTGTAGGTGGTCTGTCAGGCTGTGCTGATCTGCTGCACTCCTCCATAAGAAACCAAGCCATGCAATGTACATCCAGCGTCTGGCAAATCTCAATAAATCCATGCTAAATTAAAACACGGAAAGAGAGAGCATTTAAAAGAACAGTACTAATCTGCCATTCAGGAACACATGAAATATTCTGACATAAAAATGAATGTTGGGTATTACAGCTAGTCGTTTTTAACATTACTTTTTCACACCTATTTTGAGGTTAGTATTTATTTTAATAGCTAGAAAGTAATCCAAAAGCAACTAGCAGCTTATTTATAATTTCACTAGTAACAATTAAGTGCTAGTGCTTCAAATAGTGACCAAAAACAGCCACAAACATTACTCTTTTGCTACTAATTACTATCCCTTTTAGTGACAAGCAGGTGTAACTGTATTTCAAATATTGCTGGTTTACTAGTACTTAAAGTAGGCTATATATTTTTGTGTGTCCCAGATATTACTAGTAAAATGTTGTTAACACTTGATTTGGAAACACTTTATTTTACAGTGTCCTTGTTACCTGTGTTACATGTACTTAACATAGTAATAACAATACTAACCAATAAATTAACCTTCAACCAAACCTAAATCCTACCCTAACACTATAGTAAGTACATGTTGTTAAATAATATTATTCAGTACTTATATAGCATAATTTCACTGTAACAATGACACCTTAAAATAAAGTGTAACCCTCGATTTTAAGGTGTCCGTGTCACGGTGTAATACATTTAGGGAGCAATAATAATTGACTACATGTACTTACTTTAGGGTTAGGATTAGGGCATGGTAGGTTAGTTGCATTAGGCTACTATAGTAGCTAACTACATGTGTAACAAGGACACTGTAAAACGAAGTGTTACCGAAATTTCTTATTACAGTAGTTACAATTCTTAATGTAATGACTAACACATAGGCCTACGAAGTTATATTAGTCCTAGTAAAGCTATACTACCTTTTTGAAAATGTACAACAAGTAACTAAGTAATACATACTAATAGTACATAATACATAATAGTAGCCTACCAAACTAGTATAAGTACGAGTAACTACGAAACTTGTTCGCTCAAATGTTAACGTATGTTGCCATATGGCTGTTAGTTGGTGTCCTGTATGGAAAAGCCTCCGATTGTAGCTGCACTTTTTAGTTATGGTGAAGCGTGGCATGTCACATTTTGATAGCTATATATAACTTTTGACAAAGAAAATTCACTACAAAAAAATAGCTCCTCTGGTGATACGATCAAGTTCCGCATGTGTGTATTTTCCCGCTTGGCTCATATCAGATGGCATATGAAATAAGCAAAAGTAACAGCTATTTCAAAGTTGTCCACATGATGCAAATGCACACTCATCGTGTTATTGTTTTAAAAATGTCAGTTTACCTGTCAAAATCCAAAGGTTGGAAACTGCAGAAGTCGCTTGTGACAAATCAGATGTAAAAGTTGCGTTTGATCTGACTGAGATCCATTAGGTAGCCTAACCGATGTTTGTAGGATTGTTTTAACTCAGATGAGAAAATGTTAATGGTCCAATAAGTAAAAAAAACCCCACACTTCTAAGATGTTAGACATTCATTTTCCACATCTCTTCCTCATAGCCTGCGCAATAACACGCCCACCCTGTCAATAATACAAAATATTGTCACAAATATTTGTCCATGAGCGCTTCGAACTAAACGTCCAAAATGAAGAGTTGTCCTCCGAATGTCCGGATATATAAATCACATTTCGAGATTCATTACATTGTTTCAAAGTCGTAGGCCTTTTTTCTGAGTTATCCACAGCACCCCGGTGTTAAGAATCCGTTTGGTGTTGCTTTTGGAGGATGTCTAATGGTAAAGAAAATAATTTCTTGGGATATATTGTCAGGTTTTGAGGTTTGGTCAAGTGGTTTCAAAAAGCAGCAACACACAGCCATCTAGTGGTGTGATACACTCAAGCATTGCAGCTAAAAATGAAGAAACCACTCCCAGTTTTCTTGTCTGTTTACACACTTTAACCTCAGTTTGATGTGTTCTATCTATCTATCTATCTATCTATCTATCTATCTATCTATCTATCTATCTATCTATCTATCTATCTATCTATCTATCTATCTATCTATCTATCTATCTATCTATCTATCTATCTATCTATCTATCTATCTATCTATCTATCTATCTATCTATCTATCTATCTATCTGTCTGTCTGTCTGTCTGTCTGTCTGTCTGTCTGTCTATCTATCTATCTATCTATCTATCTATCTATCTATCTATCTATCTATCTATCTATCTATCTATCTAACAAAATTATCCTAAAATGAATTCGAAAAGCCTTCTGACTGAATGAGAGATATTAAAGGATATTATCACTGCAATTAAAATTCTGTCATTTCTTACTCATCCTCATGTCTTCTAACCTGTAGGGTTTGAATAGGCTTTGAAAAGCATGTCATAGCCTATTCAAACCCTTTTCATACAATGATAAAGTCATTGTTCCAAACAATAGGCCTAAATACAAAGTGAAATGAAAGGTTTATATATATATATATATATATATATATATATATATATATATATATATATATATATATATATATATATATATATATATATATATATATAGTGGTTTTTATTCTTTTTGAAACTTCAACTTCTTAAAAATAAATGTTCCAAAAGGTCGTTTTTACAGCTAGAAGAACCATTTTGTTTTTCCCAGTAAATCTTACAGTGAAAAAGAAAGAAAAACAATTCTCTGTGTAAAGAAGATTTTTAAAGCCTTTTCCCACTATAAAGAACCTTTTATGGAATGTAAGGTTCCATTGATGTTAAAGGTTCTTCATGGAACCATTGATGCCAATAAAGAACCTTTATTTTTTAGGAGTGTTGCATTACAGATCCACTTGATAGTGGAAGAGAGCAGCCTGAACATTATTCAAAACTTCTATTTTTTGTTCTCTGCAAAATACAAAAATCATACGTGTTTGTAACGACTTGGGTGAATAAATGAAAACGGAAATGTTCATTTTGGGTAAACAATTCATTTACATTAGTAACAATAACAAATTTTGGTGGAAACTTTCATACAATGTGGAGTTTTTTCTTCTTTTTTCCCCTTTTTTTGCACGGGTGCGCAACACCCACGGCTCTGCGTATGATTCAAGTCGATATTCTCACGACTCCTCCTAAGGTCAGGTAGTTTCAACATGAGTTTGAGGCTGTGATGATACGGGATTTCCCTTAGAACCAGAACGAAGCTATTCTAATCAACGGGGTTGACAGTGGCACGCGAGCGAGCTGGTTGATTTAAAGTGGGAGCGCGCGCGCGCTTGCAGTGTGTACGCCCTCTTAAACATTGTCATAGCCACATTTACTTCAGTAAACTTCCTCAAATATGCCGTTAAGCCATTACTTCCTCTCTAAGGGGTGAACACACTCACGTCCTACAGAACTCAACAACTAACTTCCACAGCAGCGGGATTACGGTCCTCAAGAGCATCTGATAGGCTATGTTTGGTAAGACATGTTTACTTAATAGTCATACTAGTTGATATAGCGTGGCTTGTTAGACAACATCTTTATGTTTCATTTCTGATTTCGTTTATTAAAGAGAAATTACGCAGCTAACGTTACAGTGTTATTTTGCAAATATCCTGTTCTCACTTTCGACCGCGGCTCGATGAAGCGGTGACTTCAGTGTTTAAATCAGAGAGCAGGAATAGGGGCCACTCCCATAGAGTACCGTTGTACACGAATAAATATCAGTTCAATATAGCCTACGCTCATTAATATTACAACTCGAGGTTCTGTCTTCGATTTTTAAAGTAAATTCAATGATGCCAAAGATAACCTGCAGCGATGAGGCATTTCATGGCACTTATGACCACTTTAAATGAAATTACTGATGAGTTGAAACTCTGAAAACACATGACTAATTACTGTGACAAATTAAATGGATGGAAGAAAAGTGGTTATAACAATGTTGTTCTTAGTGTACATTATAAAAACTTTTCAGAAAGACTTTTCTGTGAAAATGTGGTGCATTTTGCAACATTATAGAGGATGAATGGGTAATTATGCAAATGTGGAGAAAAAGAAAAAAAGGCAGTTGGGTTTTCCAGAGGGAATGAGGAACTGAGAAACATCCTCATTTTAAGCAATCCAGCAGAGCCATGCAGAAGTTGGGATATTTATTTATTTCAGAACCATATAGCAGCTTCAATTAGAGAAGTCATATTTGCTCTTGCATATTTTACTAACCAACCAGTCACTCTAGTAAGTAAAGATAATAGCCCATCTGTGAGAGGATCTTCTATACTCATCCGTCTACCCACAAGCAGTTGTAGGCCGTCATTGTCGACTTCTCAATGTGAAAACACCATTACAAAACAGCTGAATATCTTGAAGGGCTCACTTTCCTGCGGTGAGTCACTGGAAAGACGACTTGCTCTGTCATAAGTTGTGGTGACATTTCCCATGATCTTCTCATTTTCACATCTTTAAGTGTGCAAATATAGAGGACTAACCTAATCTGACTGACTCTGAATTCTAGATTCAGTATAGAGTGTAAAGGATGGATAAATGTAACTGACCACTTCTAGTTTTGTTTTCTTTCTGCAAACTTTGCAATCTAGTGCAAGTTCTCCTTTTGCTGGCAAAACTAGTAGCCATTAGGATCGCCTGTTCCTCTGCTGGCTTACACATGATTTGCGTCATTCGGTTCATTGATAAAGCGCGATAAACTCACACATGATACTTGAACAAGGGCCTTAATCACCATTGCCAATATTCAAATTAGTGGTCAACCATTATGGGATTTTCCAATGGTTGAATATTAAAATATTACATTTAGTCAGCTAGTCCTGAATGTCAACATTGATGCAGGATTCTACTGCACTTGATTTTCTCCATTTTGTATATCACTGAGCACTTCTTCTGCTAAACATGGGTATTGTGATATGACAACGACGTGTTGTAAGTGACAGGACAGACTCCACCCAGAATGAGATGTCAGGGCTGTTTCTTTGAGCTCTTGGTTCGCTAACCACATTGGCTAACGCTTTGCAGAGGTGGGCTGTGCTCAGAATGTTTCTCTCTCTGAGCGTCTCTGGAGATTGGGCAGAGTCCGTCTCACTCCTTTCTCCTGGGGTCAAACATCTGCCAGACTCTTGGAATAAGTGAGAAAGAGAGAACAGAGTTTTTGGGTTGTGACTCCACAGCTCTCAGTTTCTTGTTGATGTGCGAGAACACAAATCGTTCTCACATTTGCTAAGGGCAAGATGGCCTGCATGTCATGATAAAACTATTGAGGAAACAGCTTATCATGAAACAAAAATGTTAATTAATAACAGAAAATAACATGAAAACAGCTGTTGAATGATTTTAGAAAGTGTTTTGCTGACAGCACTTCACTCTGGCCTCCAGTGTAACAGGCAACATTTGTCAGTAAATCTACTTTCCAGCTCCTTTTTCCACAAAAACAGCAATTACCTTGCACTGAATTTCCATAATGTTGAATAAATATGTTCTCACATCAAATATCTTCAGCATAAGCTGAAACCTAACCACACCTGTTTTTGAAGTTTTCCAGCATGTACATGTTGTATAAAATGTCACTTTACGTGTCATATTTCCTACAGAAAGCCTTTTGAGTCATGACCCAAATTTGTCATATTTCCATGACACAAATGCAGGGTAAAAAGAAAGATAAAGAAAGTTTTTGCGAATATCTGAGGACATGAATGCGTATGACCCCATCATTTACAAGTGGAAATTAATTTTGTGTTCAAATATATACCACAGCTTATCAATAGAACTGCAAGGGGAAGTAGAAGGAACTGGAGGAGGCCGACTGTATATTCAAAACATTGTTTCATAAAAGCCCAAATGACCTCAACACGCTGTGCATTTGCATGCAAAAAAAACAATTAGATGTTCTCGTAACCTTTTTCCTTTGTCGTTCTCTTTGCATAGTGTAAATCTTTTTTCCACCGATACATTCATACATCCTCACCTTTTTTAAATGTGTTTGTTCGCCCATCAAAGATCTACAGGTGCACTGATATTACATTTTAAAAAAATTTAATTATGGCTGAAACCTATATGGTGATAATTATTTTCATATTAAGATGTATTTTATAGCATTTTGCCTAAATAAATGACAAATAAAACACTTTTTTTTGCTCATAAACAGACTATTTGGCTAAGCGACAGTGAATAGCAGAGGAAAAATTGGTGTGAACATGCCTTTAGGCATGACAACATTATAATGTACAGTATAAAAATGTTAATATTAATTTTGAGATTTGAGAATTGCATTAAATTGGCTGGAAAGTGTGCATTAAAACTGTTTAATGCACAGGTAGTTCCAAGTCAGTTTAATCACCGGTCTATATTAATGGGCTGCTTTCATTGAAGCACACACACACACACACACACACACACACATCAGATATCTCATCTCACTGCACACACAGAAACATTCCGATACCGATAAGGTATTGATATAACATTAGGGTGACCAGATTTCTCATGGTGGAATATGGGATGAGTTATTTTATTTTTGTTATATAAAAAACAACAAAGCACATTTCAAACAATAGGACAAATACAATAGAGTTACAAATTAAATAAACCAAGTTCTTCAGGTACAGTAGGTTTATTAAACACAAATACATTTATTTAACATCTTTTGTTGTTTGATTAACATTATGACACAGACAGGTATTTTAGGCTGCTGTCACTTTAAGACCGAATTCTAATATACCGACACATATCCGGTTTTTGACCATTCAGGCGCAAAGAGAACTGAATTCGGGATCGCGTGTAGTCTGAGAGAGCGCTTTTGGTGTGCGTCATTCAGCGTGATACCACATTGAGTTGTTTTTTTTTCACAACTTAACTACATAATAACTTCCTCGTTATAATAAGATCCTCGTTAAATGCACACACACACTTCTTTGACATCTTCACCTCTGACTTGATCTCCACCGCACTCTAATATCCCATATCTAATATCGATAATGAATTTTTATTGGATGGTCATTTTGTTCTCGAAAATATACTATGACCTTTGATGATGCTATTTTCGCATGACAGAAGACTGCTACTCGCTTTAATATGATCACCTAGCAAAGACAATTTAGGAAAGAAGAAATACGGGACAAAACACGATTTTTTCATAATGAGTCAGGACACTAAAAATAGAGCTGAAATACGGGACTGTCCCAGGAAAAACGGGATGTCTGGTCACCCTACAAACATCCAAGCCATCTAACCGTTTATTTATCCATTAATTTATTAATTGAATCACCTGTCCTACCAATGTTGTCCTCTAACAGAGCGATGTCTCTTTTTCTGCAGACTGCTGAAGTCGAGTGGTCACCTTTCTATCATGCAGAGCATCAAGTGTGTGGTGGTGGGAGATGGAGCAGTGGGAAAAACCTGCCTGCTCATCTCGTACACGACTGGGGCGTTCCCCAAAGAGTACATTCCAACCGTGTTCGACAACTATAGCTCCCAAGTCAGTGTGGACGGCCGCACTATCAGCCTCAATCTGTGGGACACAGCGGGCCAGGAGGAGTACGACCGCCTTCGCACACTGTCCTACCCTCAGACCAACGTCTTCATCATCTGCTTCTCCATCTCCAGCCCTCCGTCCTATGAGAACGTCAAGCACAAGTGGCATCCGGAGGTTACGCACCACTGTCCCAGCGTGCCCATCCTGCTGGTGGGGACCAAGAGCGATCTTCGCAATGACGCGGATGTGATGAAGAAGCTAAAGGAGCAGAACCAGGCGCCCATCTCGAACCAGCAGGGTCATGCTCTGGCTCGCCAAATCCACGCCGTCAAGTACCTGGAGTGCTCGGCACTCAGCCAGGACGGCATCAAGGACGTGTTTGCAGACGCAGTGCGTGCCTTCCTCAGTCCTCAGCCTGTGGCTCACAAGAAGCCCTGTATACTCCTCTGAAAATACAGAGAGATAGAGGTATTTTAATTGAATTACACCCAGGAATGCATAGAAATGGTGGGAATGTTATTGAATGTTTGGAGTAATAGGTTTTCAGTGAACGGTGAGCAGGAAACACAGCCTTAATCTGTGAAATTAGAGAAATACAAGATCAAGTAAAGTTTTACACTGTATTGAGATCCCTACTGAAGGTTTTCTTTTTTTTTTTTTTGCATTTAAGCAAATACTTGGTTTTAAGTGGAGAGTGTTTTGGGGGGGGGTTCATAATTCATAAGACCACTAAACAGTTTGATGCCATCTCATGGTATCTCAGGAATGCAGAAAACAATATATAGGAAGTAAACACTTAAATATATTTCAGTGAAAAGGGGTAGTTTTTAGTGTTTGGACACTTCTTAATATTGGTTAATGAAGTTTTTTTCTTTTATTATTTAAAAAACACAATCTGAGAATATATATATATATATATATATATATATATATATATATATATATATATATATATATATATATATGTGTATGTATATAAATAGTGCTACTATTTTTTAAGCCCACGGCATTTGTTCTGTGAGTGTGGTGTCCTCGAGGACAGGCCTTTAGTATAATTAGTGACGTTCTCTATAATATCATATGAGCCGTTCACACAATGCGTTCTTGCTTTTAAAAAACGCGAGGCACAGCTGAATGTAAAAGAAAGCAGGGTCGCGCTTTTAAAAGTTGAACCTCCAAAGCATGCCACCAGTGCTCGCCTAGTATTTTTCCCACATGTGACCCTGGAGCACACAACCAGTCATAAGTTGCATGGGTATATTTGTGGCAATAGCCGTCAAAATTAGCGATTTTTCTTTTATGCCAAAAATCATTAGGATATTAAGTGAAGATCATGTTCCATGAAGATATTTTGTACCATTTCCTAACGTAAATATATCAAAAATGTATTATTATTAGTAATATGCATCGCTAAGGACTTCATTTGGACAACTTTAAAGGCGATTTTCTCAATATTTCGCAGATTTTTTTAATAGTTCTAGTTCGGCCAAATATTGTCCTGTCCTATAACAAAGCATACATCAATGGAAATCATACATCTTATTTTATTTCTTTCAGATGATGTATAAATCTCAATTAAAAAAAAAAGACCCTTATGACTGGTTTTGTGGTCCGGGGTCACATATGGAGTTAAAAAAAAAGTATTTATTAAAAAGTCATGAACCAAAGCAACTAGCAACATGGTGACATTACAAACTTTGATTTGAAGCAAAGAAATGATTTGAAAATCAGGACAAGACAAAGGGCAATTAACGACATTCCCATGAAGCATTGCGAATTATGTAATCGAACAGCAGTTAAATATAAAACTACTGATATAAATACGTTGATTGCGTCTATAGAAACAACATATTTTGCATTTATTGAGAAATATGCATATATGTACAAATATTTAAGTAGTGTGAGATCCCATAAGGAAGATTGACTTCAAGATTGGCAGTCGCAAAAGTGTTTTTGGGCCCGATTTACTTTGCAGAATAATGAGTAATGTAATTCCACTGTTGAACACGATTACTTAAAAAATAAGTTGCAATGATGCAGGCTGATATTTTAAATTGACCAACACCTCATAGCTCACAGTAAGTCTCCCTTTAATGGTTTATAAGTTAACGTACAAAATCCATTCCCCTATGGAGAAAATGAATGGGGTGTTTACTTCCGGAGCCCGACTGCCGCACTCTATTCAAACGCGGCTCCTTAGACATACCTGATCTTGTATGTGTGATGAGGGTGTTGATGGCTCTACTTCCTTGTGGCGGGGAGACTGTCTGGCAGACCCATCAGGAAACAGAGGTCCCAGCATGCTCTGCGTCACATTCAACTCTTCATTCTTTTCTTCCTCGGCGCTCCAGGGTGGGGCTTCAGAAGGCACTTTCTTCACTTGGTGACTGATTTGGGAACAGCTTGTGTCGATTTAAATAGCACAATCCTAAATGAGCCATTAATGTAAAGGAAGGAAGCTTTGAGCTGGCCAAAGATTCAGTTTAGCTCGTAGATTTAAAGGCTCAGGGATTCATCCACAAGCTCTAACTGAGAATCATTTTACCTTCATTTGTTTGGTTCAGATGAATGTAGAACTTTACAGTGCCTTCCTACAATGTTTATTTTGAGCTTAAATATAAGCAGATAGACTGTTTGTTGTGTGTCAAAATTATACAATACAATTGTTTTGAATGATTTTAATGATTATGTTTAGCCCATTAGCATTAGATCAAATGTTAGCTAAAAGACCAGATATTATTGCGGCTCATTAAGGACACATGCAAGTGCTCGAGTCTCCTTAAAGCATTCACATGGACAAACACTTCATTGTGCATGAATCATATGATGATGTTTAAGTTATAACATGTGTTGCTCAATCTGTATGTGTGCTTTTGGCCATTTGTGTATGAGAATTCCCAGTCATGTGAAAGCAATACTTTCCAAGCATTGAATAATTCAGCTGAGAGTTGTGCGGATGCTACAGGTCAGTCAGCCTGATGGAACAGGACCCGGAGGACACCCTCACAGACAAACAGCATCATGTCCCATTAAAGAAATGCAAATGTATCCGCATCTCTGACCTGACGTTGACATTCCTCGCTCCTCCTGAAAACAGAGGAGACCATTTGCTCTTCTACGGACTTTCCGATTCCGAAATCTCCACGTCTTGCCTCAACTTTTCAAATCACTCATTTTATTTATTTTGTTCTCCCCAGTTTTTAAAATAACATTTGATTATTTGTCTTATTTGCATTTTTGTTTCACTAAACCAAACATCCTCACATATTCAAAATGTCTGTGGTTTCCCCAAGCTAATTTTACATCAAATATTTATCCATTTGTAATTTATATAAATGAATTACATTTTTGTTTTGATTCAAATTTGTATCCTAATAAAATTCAAACAGCTTTATTTTAACATCCTACTACAGTTCTGAATTGTAGTCATTTCAAGCAATGTTATGTTTCTAATTGTAAATATGTTTCTACAGTAATTTTGTCAGATGATTTTACATTTTCAATGCCAGTTGTGTCATATGCAGGCTTGTTGTCTACCTATACCATTTCATTCAATAGTTTGGGGTCAGTAAAATGTTTACATAGGCTGCATTCATTTGATCAAAAATAGTATTATTGTGAAATTATTACAATTTAAAATAACTCAATTGAATTTGTAATGTATGATTTTGTGATGGCAAAAGCTGAATTTTTCTTCAGTGTCACATCAGAAAATCATTCTAATATGCTGATTTGCTACTCAAGAAACATTTCTTATTATTATCAATGCTGAAAACATTTGTGCTGCTTAATGTTTTTGTGGAAACCCTGATTCTTTGATAAATAGAAATCTTGTAACATTATAAATGTCTTTACTGTCACGTTTCATCGATTTGATGTGTACTTGCTTGATAAACATTTAATTTGTTTTTTAAAAATCTGATCCCAAACGTTTGAATGGTCTTTAAATAATTAGCTCATAATACTACTAGATACAATTGCATGAAATTATTATTATTAAAAAAAATATTCAGTCATACTGATTTATACAGATCAAAAGAGGAAGCGAATATAGTGTATTTAAATTCAGTGTGCCAGATCATTTCCCTATCGGACTTTGATAGTGAACATATAGAGGCAAAATAGAATGAACCTGATATCTGGTCGCTCACTCTCACTCACTCACTCACACACACACACACACGCACGTACGCATGCACGCACGCACACACCTGAAGCGTTTGCAGTAGGTAGTGATTACAGCTGAGCAGAAAGGCATTTAAAATATAGTGAAACGTCCATACTCTTTTCTTAATCATATATAATTGTGCCAAACCTGTCCAAGAAAGAAAGTAAAAACCCTTTTTGGCAAACAACATATTTCGTAAAAAGTATATTTTACCAAAAACAATGTTGTTCCAAACCTGTATGACTCATTTCTTATGTGGAACACAAAATATATATTTTTTATTTCGTCCATACAATGAAAGTCAATGGGGTCCAAAAACTACACTGAATAAAATTGGCATATGATTTGCTAAAAAAAAATTCACATTGAATTAAACATGACATTTTAGCAGATAGTAGAAAGACTGAAATAGTATTTTCTTGTAATTTTTACAGTAAACATTGGACCCCATTGACTGTCATTGTATTGCTACAAAAAAGATCTTTGTTCCACTGAAGAAAAAAGTCATACAGGTTAGGAACGATCTGAGTTTGAGAAAACGATGAGAGAGTTGTCATTTTGGGGTCTTCTAGATTCAGTTTCAACTAACTTCTTGAAAAGGTCAGAGCTGGCCAGTGAATTTGGAGCACGAAGAATTCAGCAGAAGGGATTTCCTTTAGTGCTCTTCAGCTTGCAAGCTTCCTTGATCTGTGAGTAATTAAACAACACTCCCAATTTGGCATCAGGATGATGTTCGGTTTTAACTCATAGTCATCCTGTCTATTTCTACACGCATACTGGGGCATATCACATATTCTTTCTCAACTTGCATCCGTTTCAATGCAACTGTAATATGTGCTATTTTTGTTCTCTGCATGGTCAGAATTTGCTCAGCTCTCTGCTGCCTAACCGCTCTTATTTGACTGTGAAATGAGCTCCTGGTACCTCTGTTTGTTTTCCAGGTGCTAACAGTGACTCTTTTGTCGGATTAGCTCCATTCATTTGTTTGCTCATACCTGTGTAAAGTTTTAACTCAAGCCTCACTGACAGCCACTCTGCTATATTAAAGCCTGTAGAGACTTTGGTTATATAAGGAGCATCTTTTTGCAAGTGAAAAATGAGAAAGAACAACATTACACTGCATTTCTTTCTACACAAATTAAACCAACACAACTGCAGTCAACAAACTCCAGGATATGTATCAAATTTATTATGAAATAATTATGGTTACGCTTTACAATAAGGTCTCATTTGTTAACATTAGTCAATAACAGTGAGCAATCTTTATTTTTATAACATTAAAGTTTGATTAATGTTAGTTAATAATAATACAATAGTTCATTTGAATTCACAGCGCATTAACTGTGCATTCTATTTTCAAATTTGAAAATTACATTGACTAATATGGGAACACTTTACAATAAGGTTTCAACATTAGTTAACTATATTAGTTTACATGAACTAACAATGAACAATACTTCTGCAGCATTTTTTAATCTCAGTTCATGTTAATTTCATCATTAACTAATACATTATTAAAAGTTGTATTTGTTAACATTAGTTAATGCACTGTGAACTAACATAAGCAATGAACAACTGTATTTTTTATTAAATAACATTAACAAAGATTAATAAATACTGTAATAAATGTATTGATCATTGTTGGTTAATGTTTGTTAATACGTTAACTAATGTTAACAAATTAAACCTTATTATAGTGCTACCATAATTATCAAAGCGATTAATCGCGATTACTCGCATCATAAAAATTTGTAAATATTTTATATATACACATATACATACACGCGCACACACACACGCGCACGCACGCACGCACACACACACAGTGGAGCAAAAAAGTATTTAGTCAGCCACCAATTGTGCAAGTTCTCCCACTTAAAAAGATGAGAGAGGCCTGTAATTTTCATCATAGGTACACTTCAACTATGAGAGACAGAATGAGAAAAAAAATCCAGAAAATCACATTGTCTGATTTTTAAAGAATTTATTTGCAAATTATTGTGGAAAATAAGTATTTGGTCAATAACAAAAGTTCATCTCAATACTTTGTTGGCAATGACAGAGGTCAAACGTTTTCTGTAAGTCTCCACAAGGTTCTTACACACTGTTGCTGGTAGTTTGGCCCATTCCTCCATGCAGATCTCCTCTAGAGCAGTGATGTTTACATTTACATTTACATTTATGCATTTGGCAAACGCTTTTATCCAAAGCGACTAACATTGCATTCAAGGTACACATTTTACATTTTGTCAGTTCTTGCTTTCCCTGGGAATCGAAGCCATGACCTTGGCGTTGCTAGCGCCATGCTCTACTGTTTGAGCTACAGGAAAGCTGATGTTTTGGGGCTGTTGCTGGGCAACACAGATTTTCAACTCCCTCCAAAGATTTTCTATGGGGTTGAGATCTGGAGACTGGCTAGGCCACTCCAGGACCTTGAAATGCTTTTATACGAAGACACTCCTTCGTTGCCCGGGCGGTGTGTTTGGGATCATTGTCATGCTGAAAGACCCAGCCACGTTTAATCTTCAATGCCCTTGCTGATGGAAGGAGGTTTTTATTCAAAATCTCACGATACATGGCCCCATTCATTCTTTCTTTTAAACGGATCAGTCGTCCTGGTCCCTTTGCAGAAAAACAGCCCCAAAGCATGATGTTTCCACCGCCATGCTTCACAGTTGGTATGGTGTTCTTTGGATGCAATTCAGCATTCTCCTCCAAACATGACAAGTTGAGTATTTACCAAAAAGTTCTATTTTGGTTTCATCTGATGACATTCTCCCAATCCTCTTCTGGATCATCCAAATGCTCTCTAGCAAACTTCAGACGGGCCCGTACATGTACTGGCTTAAGCAGGGGGACACGTCTGGCACTGCAGGATTTGAGTCCCTGGTGGGGTAATGTGTTCCTGATGGTAGCCGTTGTTACATTGGTCCAAGCTCTCTACAGGTTTTTCACTAGGTCCCCCCGTGTGGTTCTGGGATTTTTGCTCACCGTTCTTGTGATCATTTTGACCCCATGGGGTGAGATCTTGTGTGGAGCCCCAGATCGAGGGAGATTATCAGGGGTCTTGTATGTCTTCCATTTTCTAATAATTGCTCCCACAGTTGATTTCTTCACACCAAGCTACTTACTTGTTGCAGATTCAGTCTTTCCGGCCTGGTGCAGGTCTACAATTTTGTTTCTGGTGTCCTTTGACAGCTCTTTAGTCTTGGCCATAGTGGAGTTTGGAGTCTGACTGTTTGAGGTTGTGGACAGGTGTCATTTATACTGATAACGAGTTCAAACAGGTGCCATTAATACAGGTAACAAGTGGAGGACAGAGGAGTCTCTTAAAGAAGAAGTTAGAGGTCTGTGAGAACCAGAAATCTTGCTTTTTTGTAGGTGACCAAATACTTATTTCCCACCATAATTTGCAAATATATTCTTTAAAAATCATGTGATTTTCTGGATTTTTTTTTCTCATTCTGTCTCTCATAGTTGAAGTGTACCTATGATGAAAATTACAGGCCTCTCTCATCTTTTTAAGTGGGAGAACTTGCACAATTGGTGGCTGACTAAATAATTTTTGCCCCACTGTATATATTTACAAACATTTATGTTAGAAGCGATTAATCACGATTAATCCTTTTTGACAGCACTCATAAAAAATATTAAAATGCATACATTTTTTGTCTGAATGAAAAAAATTCAATATAATTGAATGAAATATTTATAATTATAATAAAAATGTCATAATACTATTCATTATAAATGCTACAAATGAATTTAGGGATCACAAGGAAATTAATATTCCAATACGATAAATACAAATCTCTAATAATATCAGCCAATAAGCAATATGTATCTAGGAAATATGAATGTGCTCATTTCAGAAATAATCTTTTATTTCTATAATCTCACGTAATTTTTCATTGAAATGTTTATTTGACACCGATTTAAAAACAGTATATTGGTACATTGTAAAAAGCACTTTTATATGAAATCATGTTCACAACATCATGCTGAACTCGACCACTGGTGATCTATGAAATATGGGTCACGTGTCATATTGCGCTTGACCAGTTTTCATGTTCAACACGTTCATGTTTACTAAGGGCACATCGTTCATGATCAATAACTGCACTATAGAAATATGTACAACAATGCTCTTTTGCCACTAAAGACATCAAATGCTGTGCAAAAGGCAGTTTACAATGACTTTTCACATGAATTATACTGGCGTTAACAAAGGAAGAGAAAAACGCAGGGTGTGACTGAACTGAATGTGTATATGCTTGATGCAGCACTTGTGAAACAGCAGCTGCAAAAACCAACTGACACAACATCGAAGTCTCCAGAGCTCAATCACTTCTACATTTGCACATCAACTAATTAGTTAGAGATAGACAAGCCACTTCACATTTTGGTTTATGAGAAGATTTGAAAATAATGACAGTATAAATATTGGATAGATGACTAAATGTTTTTGAGTACATAATCAGCCGTTTCAGTTACACCTGAATAAAACAAATGTGATAATTTAAAATAAAGTAACCCACTGACAATGATCTGATCAAACGCCTGTATTAAATAAAACATTGTATGTGAAGATGTAAACAGCTGTACATGCTTCGATCAGTCAGTCTCGCCCTAATGTTTCAAGTTTCAAGGAGATGATGCAAGTATTCACTTCCTGTGTCAGAAGCGCTTTCCCTCTGGAGGTGTTGCAACCATCACCTCCTTACCTCCAAAGTCCCAGTAGGCAGTCATGTGGAAGGCCATGTTGGACAGCACCACCAGATACTCACAGACAGCAAAGAGTGTGTAAACTGCCACAGATAGAAAACAAGAAAATGTCATTGAAAAAGCAAAATAAATAATTATTTAAATACAATTCTATACAATATTTAGTTTCAACACATTAAACACAAATCATTTCAAATTCAAATAAATGATTTGAAAATGATAAGAGTGAATTGAGACATCTGAACATATAAACAGACATTCATTTTGAGATGTGTGAGCCTGGACCACAAAACCAGTCATACGGGTCAATTGAGATATATCACATGAAAGCTGAATAAATAAGCATTGATGTATGGTTTGTTAGGAAAGGACAATATTTGGCTGAGATAACTTTTTAAAAACTGGAATCTGAGGGTGCAAAAAAAAAAAAAAAACGCCTTTAAAGTTGTCCAAATGAAGTCCTTAGCAATGCATAATACTAATAATAATACATTTCTGATATATTTATGGTAGGAAATGTACAAAATATCTTCATGGAACATGATTTTCACTTAATATCCTAATGATTTTTGGCATAAAAGAAAAATCTATAGTTTTGACTCATACAATGTATTGTTGGCTATTGCCACAAATATACCCGTGCGACTTATGACTGGTTTTGTGGTCCAGAGTCACATGTGCTAAAGATTACAGTGTTATTAAACTATTCGTTTTTTTTTTTTAATTACCTTCAAATGAATGTTAGATGATCTAAATGTAAAAAATAGGAAGATAAGCATGCACAATTAAATAACTAATACTGTCTGATACAGACAAATAAAAACAATCTCTAATATTAAATGATGACTGATTTGGTACAGATATATCATGCATTACTCTTTGAAAGCATATTTCTGCAACATTGCAGGCTGTGTCATTATATGGAAAAGAGCAACATAAAGTGTCAGTAAGAGTATTTAAAAAAAAGAAATTAATAGTTTCATTCAACAAGGACACATTAAATGAATTAAACTGTTACAAATAAATTGTTCAAATAAATGCTGTTCTTGTGAACTTTCTATTAATCAAAAATGATAAAATATTAATCAGCACTGTTTTCAACATATACAGTGAGGAAAATGAGTATTTGAACACCCTGCTATTTTGCAAGTTCTCCCACTTGGAAATCATGGAGGGGTCTGAAATTGTCGTCGTAGGTGCATGTCCACTGTGAGAGACATAATCTAAAAAAGAAATCCAGAAATCACAATATATGATTTTTTAACTATTTATTTGTATGATACAGCTGCAAATAAGTATTTGAACACCTGTCTATCAGCTAGAATTCTGACCCTCAAAGACCTGTTAGTCTGCCTTTAAAATGTCCACCTTCACTCCATTTATTATCCTAAATTAGATGCACCTGTTTGAGGTCGTTAGCTGCATAAAGACACCTGTCCACCCCATACAATCAGTAAGAATCCAACTACTAACATGGCCAAGACCAAAGAGCTGTCCAAAGACACTAGAGACAAAATTGTACACCTCCACAAGGCTGGAAAGGTCTACGGGGAAATTGCCAAGCAGCTTGGTGAAAAAAGGTCCACTGTTGGAGCAATCATTAGAAAATGGAAGAAGCTAAACATGACTGTCAATCTCCCTCGGACTGGGGCTCCATGCAAGATCTCACCTCGTGGGGTCTCAATGATCCTAAGACGTCATGGTTTGAAATCATGCATGGCACGGAAGTTTCCCCTGCTTAAACTAGCACATGTCAAGGCCCGTCTTAAGTTTGCCAATGACCATTTGGATGATCCAGAGGAGTCATGGGAGAAAGTCATGTGGTCAGATGAGACCAAAATAGAACTTTTTGGTCATAATTCCACTAAACGTGTTTGGAGGAAGAAGAATGATGAGTACCATCCCAAGAACACAATCCCTACTGTGAAGCATGGGGGTGGTAGCATCATGCTTTGGGGGTGTTTTTCTGCACATGGGACAGGGCGACTGCACTGTATTAAGGAGAGGATGACCGGGGCCATGTATTGCAAGATTTTGGGAAACAACCTCCTTCCCTCAGTTAGAGCATTGAAGATGGGTCGAGGCTTGGTCTTCCAACATGACAATGACCCAAAGCACACAGCCAGGATAACCAAGGAGTGGCTCTGTAAGAAGCATATCAAGGTTCTGGCGTGGCCTAGCCAGTCTCCAGACCTAAACCCAATAGAGAATCTTTGGAGGGAGCTCAAACTCTGTGTTTCTCAGCGACAGGCCAGAAACTTGACTGATCTAGAGAAGATCTGTGTGGAGGAGTGGGCCAAAATCCCTCCTACAGTGTGAGCAAACCTGGTGAGGAAACGTTTGACCTCTTTATTTTCAAACAAAGGCTACTGTACCAAATATTAACATTGATTTTCTCAGGTGTTCAAATACTTATTTGCAGCTGTATCATACAAATAAATAGTTTTAAAAAATCATACATTGTGATTTCTGGATTTTTTTTTAGATTATGTCTCACACAGTGGACATGCACCTACGATGACAATTTCAGACCCCTCCATGATTTCTAAGTGGGAGAACTTGCAAAATAGCAGGGTGTTCAAATACTTATTTTCCTCACTGTATATAAAAATAAATGTTGATTAAATCAGCAGCAAATCAGCATATTAGAATGATTTCTGAAGGATCATGTGACACTGAAGACTGGAGTAATGATGCTGAAAATCCAGCTTTGCCATCAAAGGAATAAATTACATTTTTGAAATATATTAAAATAGAAAAATGTTGTATTTAAATTGTAATAATATTTCACAATGTTTCTGTATCCACTATATTTTTGATCAAAGAAATGCAGCCTTGGTGAACATTAGATACTTCTTTTAAGCAACCCCAACCTTTTAAAAAGTAGTGTGTATAAACACACATACATACATATGCACATATAAACACCGATCAGGCATAACATTATTACCACTGACAGGTGAAGTGAATAGCACTGATTATCTCTTCATCACAGCACCTGTTAGTGGGTGAGATATATTAGGCAAGTGAACATTTTGTCCACAAAGTTGATGTGTTAGAGGCAGGAAAAATAGAGCGAGTTTGACAAGGGCCAAATTGTGATGGCTAGACGACTGGGTCAGAGCATCTCCAAAACTGCAGATCTTGTGGGGTGTTCCCGGTCTGCAGTGGTCAGTATCTATCAAAAGTGGTCCAAAAAAGGAACAGTGGTGAACCGGCGACAGGGTCATGGGCGGCCAGGGCCCATTGATGCACGTGGGGAGCGAAGGCTGGCCGTGTGGTCTGATCAGACAGACGAGCTACTGTAGCTGGAATTGCTCAAGAAGTTAACGCTGGTTCTGATAGAAAGGTGTCAGAATACACAGTGCATCGCAGTTTGTTGTGTATGGGGCAGCATAGCCACAGTCCAGTCAGGGTGCCCATGCTGACCCCTGTCCACCGCCGAAAGCGCCAAAAATGGAAGAAGGTGGCCTAATCTGATGAATCACGTTTTCTTTTACATCATGTGGATGGCCGGTGTGTGTGTGTGTCACTTACCTGGGGAACACATGGCACCAGGATACACTATGGGAAGAAGGCAAGCTGGCAGAGGCAGTGTGATGCTCTGGGCAATGTCCTGCTGGGAAACCTTGGGTCCTGCCATCCATGTGGATGTTACTTTGACACGTACCACCTACCTAAGCATTGTTGCAGACCATGTACACCCTTTCATGGAAACGGTATTCCCTGGTGACTGTGGCAATCTCTTTCAGCAGGATAATGCGCTTTGGTTCAGGAATGGTTTGAGGAGCACAATGAGTTTGAGGTGTTGGACAAATTTCCCAGATCTCAATCCAATCGAGCATCTGTGGGATGTGCTGAAAAAAACAAGTCGGATCCATGGAGGCCCCACCTCGCAACTTACATGACTTAAAGGATCTGCTGCTAACATCTTGGTGCCAGATACCACAGCCCACCATTAGGGGTCTAGTGGAGTCCATGCCTCAACGGGTCAGGGCTGTTTTGGCAGCAAAATGGGGTCATAATGTTATGCCTGATCTGTGTATATTTACAGAAAAATAACAGCATAGTAGTTTGGAAGACAAAGCGATTAAACATTTTTGGGTGAACTATTTAAAAACGTCAAATTATCATTGGTAAGAATTTGTGAGTTCATGCTAAGCATGTCAAATCACCAAAAGGGAACAACTGCTGAGAGGAAGATGTGTGGGGTTAAATCGGTGCCAAGATGTTGCACTCACTTCCTGCTTCACAGTAGCTGTTGTGCCGCCTGTAGAAATAGGCAGCCAACAGACAGACGCAACCGTTGAAGAGGAAGAGGAGGCGCTTCTGTTGGTATGACCTCATCTCCTGATGTTGGGCAGATGCAGTGAAGAAAGAGAGAAGACAGAAGAGAAAAAAGAAGACAGAAGACACACTAGGCATCAATTCTCTTCTGCAATGTGATGTGGGGCAAGCAGTGGGGTTGAGGTTCTGTGAAAGCACAGAGTACTGCAACCACTTCCCCCGAAACACACAAACACTGCAGCACTCTCACAGCAATAGAAATATAAAGATACACTGTGGTCTCTGACACATTAACTCCCATTATTCTCACCCAGCAGCACAAGCAACACCTTTTATTAGAGCTGTGCTTGTGGTGTCAAGATCACTGACGTGTTAAGAAGAGTCTATCTGAATAATTACAGCGAGTAAATAAATATATCAACGGAATGCAAAACTGCTATACACGCATTCATTTCATCCAATCAGTTTTTGGATTGTTTAAAAGCTAACCTTAAGCTGCGTCCGAAACCGCATGCGGTCTAAAGATTTGAAACTTTGTCATGTACTACTATGTAGTAGGGAAGCATGACTATTAAAACACAGGGATAGTGCTCTTTAAGAGCCTTTATATGGCGTAGAATAAATAAATCAATTAATTAATTAACACCTAATTCACATTTCATTTATCCTAACAAAATATTTCCAACAGGGCTTACAACATTTTTAAAGGACAAGAAAATTAAACAAAATTAAAACTTAAAACCAGGGCAGGGCAGGGTAGCTGACATTACACATTTATTTATAGTTTTTATGCATAGAACTACAGAAGCATGTATGAGCTTATGAGACGTTTATACCGCCCCCTGCTGGTCTGTTTATAACAGATGTTAGCAAATACAGTGTATTATTGTAAACAAGTAACCAGAATAAAGGAAACTCATTACCTCTGCACTAAGGGAATACTTCGCAATCAACGACCACAGTTTGCAGGTGCACAACATGTGGAACAGAGAACTGCCAATAAACATGATGAAGCCGCTCCTATGGACACCTGTGGACAATATTTACATACACACAGCATCACAAACCAAACAGATATTAGCAAATAGTTTTTTTGTTGTTGTTTGTTTTTTGGTAAAATTAACATAATAGTTTTACCATCATATTTCACACCAAACTCATCTAGACCAAAGGGGGAAAAAAGAAAAAATTCTGAAAATATAGGGGGAAGTTTATTTTTTTAAAGAAATTCATACTTTTTATTAATCTAGACCAAAGAAAAAAAAAGTATTTTTTCCTCTGAAAATATATTTTGGATGAAAAAAAATTAAGCCTGATTGTAACATTTAATTCTGCACATTGAAACGCTATTTCAATATTAATTTGTTTTATATTTTATTATAATTATAATATTTTAATCAATATAATTAATTGGAAATCCACAAAAAAATTATAATAACAAAAAATCCACAAAATATTAAGCAGCACAACTGTTTGCAATATTGATAATAGTTAGAAAAAAAATCTTGAGCTTCAAAATGATCATGAAGGATTACATTGTCATAATATTTCAAAATATGGCTGTTTTTACTGTATTTTGATCAAGTAAATGCAGCCTGGGTGAGAGACTAAAAAATATGATGTACACTTAGAACAAATGAATGTTCTAAATGACTTAGAACTAAATGATATCTCATAATATTTTGCATTACAATACAGACAGAGAGATATTTTTGGAATAGAATACATACACAATACAGAGATTTGGGAGGGGAGGAGTGTGCTTTAAAGGAAAACAAAGTAAAACAAAAACAAATGATATCCTGCATGAACAATAGAATTTGTTGTTATGGGTCACACAAAATATAATTTCTTATTTTTTCCCTTTATATTTTGGCGGTCATACTCTCATCATACTATTATAACACAGGTAAAAACTGAACGCACTTTTGCATCTTCAACCATTTACAAATATACCACATTTAACTAATCAATAACAATGTAATAAAAACACATTTTAGTGATCCAGCAGGAGCTCTCAGCATCCCTGCATCTGCGTGCGTGTTGAAACAGGACTCAAGGCTTCCGTCCAAAAATGCACTTACTGTAGGTCTCGGTGGAGGAGACGTAGGTGAGCAGAAGCAGCCCTACATTTTCACTTAAAGCTAAGAGGAATGTGAGGCCACTCAAAAGCTGCTCCGTGAGCCTCCTGGGAAAGCGTCCACGGTAAAAGCTCAAATAAGCTGCTGCTACCAGGAAGCGCGGGGCAGAATGCAGGCCGATGCTGAAACGCCAGATGTAGCGCTCTGGAGTCAGACTGATGGCTGCGCTGATGGACGGGAGGTAGTTAGGAACCTATGAAGGAGTTTTAAAAGAGCATTATTGCAATGTCACTGCATTTTCTTTTTCAATTATCTCTGAAGCTTTTCTTCGGAAATGATGAAACCTGCTTTTTCCATTCTCTCCTTCGTTCAGTATGGGTCAAACATCATCAGACAAAAAAATAAAGAGAAATCTAATTATTATAATTATAAACACATACACTCACCTAAAGGACTATTAGGAACACCATACTAATACTGTGTTTGACCCCCTTTTGCCTTCAGAACTGCCTTAATTCTACGTGGCATTGATTCAACAAGGTGCTGAAAGCATTCTTTAGAAATGTTGGCCCATATTGATAGGATAGCATCTTGCAGTTGATGGAGATTTGTGGGATGCACATCCAGGGCACGAAGCTCCCGTTCCACCACATCCCAAAGGTTTTAGTACAGTGAACTCATTGTCATGTTCAAGAAACCAATTTGAAATGATTCAAGCTTTGTGACATGGTGCATTATCCTGCTGGAAGTAGCCATCAGAGGATGGGTACATGGTGGTCATAAAGGGATGGACATGGTCAGAAACAATGCTCAGGTAGGCCGTGGCATTTAAACGATGCCCAATTGGCACTAAGGGGCCTAAAGTGTGCCAAGAAAACATCCCCCACACCATTACACCACCACCACCAGCCTGCACAGTGGTAACAAGGCATGATGGATCCATGTTCTCATTCTGTTTACGCCAAATTCTGACTCTACCATCTGAATGTCTCAACAGAAATCGAGACTCATCCGACCAGGCAACATCTTTCCAGTCTTCAACTGTCCAATTTTGGTGAGCTCGTGCAAATTGTAGCCTCTTTTTCCTATTTGTAGTGGAGATGAGTGGTACCCGGTGGGGTCTTCTGCTGTTGTAGCCCATCCGCCTCAAGGTTGTGCGTGTTGTGACTTCACAAATGCTTTGCTGCATACCTCGGTTGTAACGAGTGGTTATTTCAGTCAAAGTTGCTCTTCTATCAGCTTGAATCAGTCGGCCCATTCTCCTCTGACCTCTAGCATCAACAAGGCATTTTCGCCCACAGGACTGCCGCATACTGGATGTTTTTCCCTTTTCACACCATTCTTTGTAAACCCTAGAAATGGTTGTGCGTGAAAATCCCAGTAACTGAGCAGATTGTGAAATACTCAGACCGGCCCGCCTGGCACCAACAACCATGCCACGCTCAAAATTGCTTAAATCACCTTTCTTTCCCATTCTGACATTCAGTTTGGAGTTCAGGAGATTGTCTTGACCAGGACCACACCCCTAAATGCATTGAAGCAACTGCCATGTGATTGGTTGATTGTATTAATGAGAATTTGAACAGGTGTTCCTACTAATCCTTTAGGTGAGTGTATAACATTCACTTTAATTAATTAAATGAGACTACAGTACGGTTTCCATCTACTGAATTGTATGATATCACAGTTGTCAAGAAGTGGAAGTTGCCATATCCTATTGTGACTTATATCTGAGTGAAGCGGCTTCTTGCACAAGAAAAAATATTGAGCGGGACTTGATGTTGTCCATCGGGAATTGATTGGATGGTTGTGGTTTGCTATTGCTGTGATGTCATATGAGTGACAGGTTGTCCCGCCCTCACGCCAGTAAACACGTCATCAGTTATTGCAGGAGGAAGGGGAAGTTATTTTGATTAATGATTAAGAGGGCACAGTTTATAAAAAAAAAAATAAAAAAAAATGATGGGCTAAATAAATAATTTATAATAAATATTGCAAAAATAACACTTCAATTCTAATTTCAAGGGGACTTAAAAAAAATATGGGTCTATGACATGACATTTTTTGTCCAAGTGCATTATTTCCTTTTAAAATCATTTGAAAATTCATGAAATAACTTTAATCTATAAAAAACTATTTAGTTTGAATTTATTTTTAGTAAATAATACATATCGTATTATATTATGTTTTGCTATCTTTAACCCTCAAAATGTCAGGCGGTGCAACTGTCTGAACAAACGAACAGACTAATAACTGTTTAAAATGGTGTCTTAATAATAAAATGTTAAATATGTAATACTATGGCATCATTTTAGATTTGAAGCCTTTCATAGAAACTAATTTGATAAATATCAGTCGTTTTAAAGCAGTTGAGATAATTGAACAACTTTTGTCCGGCAATTTGTCAGGGTGGCACACCTGCAAACATGGCTCTTTTATTATGATAATTGACAAGGTAATAAAATTACATGATAATGCATCATCCAGAGGACTTCAACTGATCCTCAAGGCAGAGTGAAGAGGTTTGTAGATCTCTCAAATACTGGTTAAAAAATATCATTTCAAGTAGGTAGGTTGGTACACTTTCCATGTCAAGTGGTACAACTACAGTATACATACTATATACTATAGACTTTGCAGAAGCAGTATAGACATACATTTATTTGGTTGTACTGCATAAATAAATAATCAGGCAAAAAATTAATTTAAACACACTTTAAAGCTTTATTTGTCAATTACCCATATATACACATAAACTACCGTTTAATATTTTTTCTTCAGCACCAAATCATGTTAATGTTAGGACATTAGAAAAGTTTAATAATAATTAAGGTCTGAAGACGTGATTTTGGGGGAAGGAGTGATAATGTTACATCACGTGTGGAGTGGGTATGTCGGTCTAGCAGTGTGTACTGGTTCTCACCTCGCAGTGTGTGTAAGTAGAAGGATTGTAATGGTAGAGCAGAGCCAGCACGACGCAGGCGACGAGGCCGAGCAGCGGCAGACACACTGTGATCACCGCTAACCAGGTGAAAGGCACACGGAGGAGAGGCTTGTCTCGGTCCACCGATCCGTACGGGACCTGTTGCATCTTCCCTGAACCAATGACAGCTCCAGGCGTGTCAACAGCTACAACCCGATGCTACGCAGGCCATTGCGAGTACGGTAATGTGTTGACAGCGTCTCTGAACTGTTCGATAATCAGCCCGAGCTGAAGTTGCGGATTTAAAAGAGGCTGTGGATCATGAATTGACTTTACGTTCCATGCTTAGAGACCGTTCGCTCACCTCCGGCTCTCTGTCGTTCGGTTTAATAGCAGCCGACCTCCAAATGAAGCGACGTTCAAAACAGTAACGGTACTTGCGTCGATAATCATTTAATTCGATCAAAAGGTTGTTACAAGTCTAGAATCTCTGACTGCTATTTTGGATGTGTAAGCGCACTTCGCGAATACTTCCGGCTCCACGAAACCAATTTCAAAATCAAAGTCCCTCCCAGAAGTAAAATGTATAAATATTTTAAATATGACAAATGGCAGTAATTCGCAAACATAATGTATTAATTTTTGTGTGTGCTGTTTTTGTCATTTTAAAATCTGAACACTGACACGTTGTATATCAATTTCTAGACCCGATCCAATGTAAAAAATGACTTTTATTCAACATACAATGCTTATTCTTGTATGTTTCACTGACCACATATATTTAGGGAATGTAGACCATTCCTTTGGGGGAAATTTTCATTACATTGGCTACATTATTTGCCCCTATCATAGGACAGTATACAACGAAGCACTGATCCATCCATGTCCAGGTCATTATACAATGCTTGCACCAGAGGAAAAATAAAAATCAGACCAGTGTTGTGTTCTCGATTTCAAATCCACAGTGATATTTCAATCATAATAATGTAACATGAACATAAACCAACCGCACTGACAAAATTAAGAAAACGTATTGCTAATAGACATCCGATCACATTGCTTCCAATCAGTACATCAAATCATGGGACTGTTTGTCAACCTGGTGCATTGCTGTATATTTAAAATGGGCCCCTTATTGTGTGTTAAATATAATTCATTAATTTTCTTTTGAAGAAAAACAAAACTCATCCATTGCCCTTTCTTTGAAAATGACAAAAACAAAACAAAAATCCAATCTGCCCTTTCTTATTAGACAGGCAAGAGATGAGAGTGTGGGAATGTTTAGGTATACATGTCAGGGTCTCTTGGCCCAGGCTATTAGAGATGTTCTCCAACTCTCTTCCACAGCATTCATCATTTCTCCCATTCACACACTTCCCACAGTGGGAGTCAGTCAGGAGTCACTGTCCGAGCCGTTGCTGCTGTCTCGACTGATCTCGATCTGCAGCGAGGGAAGGTTGTCCAGCCGGCTTTTCTTCATCTTGTTGGACTGCTGCTCCTTTTGCTTGATCATTGCTCCCCACACTTTCTGCAGCTGAGAGTCATCCTCTTCATTGTCATCGACTCCGTCAGATTCCTCGTCATCTCGTCGCCTTATTCCTCTTGAGGAAGACGCCCGAGAAGAAGCCTTGTCACCGTCTCCGCTGTCCTTGTGAGATGGGCCGAGACGGCTCCACAAGCCCCCTGAAAACACAAATACTATTAGTATCAGAAAATAAATGTGAAGAGAACTAAAAGAGAGCAGACTTCATGTGTACCTGTTTTCTTGTCTTTGGAGGACTCGGAGTAGAGGCCACGGCTCTCGTGTTTAGCTACACCGAGTCGGCTGCGCACATCGGTCAAAGGCTCTCTCCGAGATGCTGCGTTTCTAGAGATGACGGGAGAGACGGAGCGACGTCTCTCTGGAGAGTGTGGTCTCTTGCCTAATCTTTGTCTCACATCTATGGAGAGTAAAACAAACAGATGCATATTTTCATTGCCCCCATTTGCTCGACTCAAAATAGTTAAATATATAAAGCAATGCCGTGGATTTCAATTAATATGCTTCTTATGTTACAAGATTTCTAAGACCTACATAAATAGCTTGTGTCCGTAAAGAACAAGCCATCTCAATATACCATCTCAAAATAAATCATTTATCTTAGGGTCCTTATACTTACCTGCACATTTTCAACTGCAAATAAGGGTAACTGAAATAGTTTTAACACATTTTATTCAATATATACACACATATGTACTATATTCTAGGGCTGTAACGATTTGACCAAAAATAAAAACCTCGATTAATTTAACATTTTACCTCGATTACGATTAATGAACGATTAATATATATATATATATATATATATATATATATATATATATATATATATATTTTTTTTTTTTTTTGCTTTCCATTTTTTGCCCTCAGAAGGTTTTTACTGTTAATATTTTCTACTATTAAAAGGTGGAATTTTTTCTTCTAATGAAAAAGGGCATTTCTTTGTGATTTTAAAATACTTGAAGGAAACGGTTCACTTTTAGCAGTTATTGTCTATGGGGCAGATTTCTGTTTGTTGTACATCAGATACAGATAAATTAACACAGTAGGCCTACATTACATTTATTTGAATGCATTAATGAGAGTGATGGTGTGTGTGAATTACTCATACCGTCTCTATTCATTATGAAGCTGTGTAGTTACTATAAAGGTATTAAAATATATGCCTATAACAGTTGAGTTTCTAAGCTACTTTAGTGATAAATCACAGGGCAGCGTTGACACTGCGTTTCTGAGCTGCTCTCTGCATGTGATGTGCGAGCTTCTGTCTGAGGGTAGTGCAACATAATACACATCTGATGGTCTAAAAATCGCTTTAATGTTCAAACTGGCAGGCCTTAAAACACATACAAATGACAAAGCTTTGTGAGGACGCAAGTGAAGAGGTCTGCCTTCAGGGCGCGCACGCGCTGTCAGAGACGCGACACGGCTCCGCTCTGTGTCACAGAAAAAACCTGAGCACTGAATGGATAAGTTTTCTGTATTGTTGTTTTTGAATAGTGCACAATCGTTAAAAACTGACAAGCCTTTAAACGCATTTACTTGACAAACTTTATGAGGACGAAAGTGAAAGCGATCTGGCTTCGGGACCTGCACGCGCCGTTTGTGTGTGTGTGTGTGTGTGTGGCAGCATGTAGGCTATAAGAACGGCAATTAACTTACCTGTATAAACATGCAGTTACTATAGTGATTCTGGGCATCTATAAACAAAGCTAACTGCTCCTGCATCCCTCTGTGTGCCTGCAAACTGCACTTGATGTGACTAAAACCCAAATAACCGACATGGGAAAATACGTCGGTTATAAGTTCTGAATTTCGGTTTCGATTATTTTTTTATTAAATTGTACAGCCCTACTATATACGTAATATATGCAATATATAATTGCACCTAAATTATAGGTTGTTCAATATTGGATTTTACAATTTTTTTGTTCAAATTTGTGACAGAGCAGCCCAGAGAAAAACCACAAGAGTTTACGTTGAATTAAATACAGGATACAGTTTGTGTAACCAAAATGTGTAATGTGGGACATGGGAACTTTTATTTTTAAATTTCTTTGCTTTACTACTTCCATCATTCAAAGCTCATTCAAAATGATGAGGGAGATAAAATATACACTCTTACAACCATCTACAAAATATTACTGTACAAACACCATAATTCAAGAAATCGCTTGTCATAAATGTGTGGGTATTCATTGATTGCATGCCTGTAGAATGCGCAACAGCGCTGTGTTTTTACTTTGAACGTGCATTAATTTAGAACAATAATTAATACTTTTGATTTTACCATTTAAAATATTTAGGCCTCATATTGGATCAAACTGGATTTAAGACTTAAGCAATCGAAACCTGCAAACCTGAAACCTGCAGATCAGTGGTTCTCAATTAGGGGGCCTCAGCAAACTCCCAAAGGGGGCTACAGAATAATTTTTTTAAATACATTTAATATAAATCTCAAAACAAAACAAATTAAGATTTAAGTTTTTATCTCTCAATAACTAACCAGTCTTGCCGCTTGTAGCCACTGGGGGGCGTGATCTCTGTTGAGAGAGTCCCTGCCTCTTCTCCTCCAGTAACTGCCTCACATCTGTCACTTTGTCTGATGTAGATTTGGACGAGCCTCCTGCTGCTGCTGCTGCTCCTCCTTCTCCTTCTCCTCCACCAACACCAATGCGACTCTTAACACTGCTACTCGTTTCGGTCCGTATGGAGTTCCTAGAAAAGCGGAAGTGCAATTGTGTGATTATTATCAAGACAAGCAAACTCTTCATGAAATCCTTTTAGGACAAAGATAACATTTACATCCAAAATATAAATATATAAGGGCTAAAACTCAAATCCCAAAATGTAGCAATTGCTTGATTATTTGGACTCGAAAAGAAACCTGGACTTACCGGAGACTGCGAAGGTTGGTTTCTACCTCATCGGCATACATGGTCATCTTCATGCTTTTTTTAGGAGAAGGCGTCGAGATCATTTTCAGTTCCAGATCGTAGTCCATCTCATCTGAATCTGAAGGCGCAGGCGACGGGCTTCCTAAGCGACTACGCACGCCTCCTTCCCCAAGCCTTGGCCCCCGTTCTCGTTCCCGGTCTCGGTACTCCACCACTCTATCATCAGCATCCATGTCTTCTTCTCCATCCTCCTCCTCTTCTTCCTCTTCCTCTATAGGCTCTTCTGGCAGATTCACCAGGTCAGCTGATAAAAGAGAAAGGGCTCAACTGACAGACCAAAGAAAAAAAACATAAGACAAGGATGTTTATCATTGAAGAGAGATTTACCAGAGTGTCGATGAGTGTAAGGTGGGGTGTGTCCCATACTGTCTCCAATCAGAGGCTTTTTGGTCTTCAGAATGTCACGCTGGATTCTCCGTGTGTGATACCTCCGTTTCCTACAGAAATGGACGCAATTGCAGAAAATGATTAACTAACCCCAATTTAAATTTGGACTTCTACAAGTTAGTTATAAGTAAATTGCAAAAATGGCTCAGAAAAGTGGTTACAATACCGTTCAAAAGTTTGTGGTCAGTAAGATTTTTTAAATGTTTTTGAAAGAGGTCTCAAAAATACAGTAAAAACTGTAACATTGTGAAATACAAAATGTTGTCAAATGTAAAAAAAAAAAAAAAAAAAACACCTTTCTATTTAATCCCTATTCTGCTATTTTTAAGTTTACACATTTTTGTTTTCTAGTTTCATTTTCTCATAATATACATTGCACATCTCAACTCGTTGGATGAATCAGTCTCTCTAAATCCCTCCTTTCCACGAGCTTACTCTGCTCTGATTGGCCAGATGACCTAGTCTGTTGTAATTGGTCTACCGCTTGTCAGAAGCTAATGCGCATTACCATAACTGAACTTCAGCTGAGGAGGCTTCCTCAGTCCTCAACAATTGCACACACTGTAAAGACAGTAACGATGACGTCCATTTTACTATATCAGTCCGAGTGCGAGTCAGAGTGCGAAACATCGGAAGAACTAGTTATTCAACCTGAACCTCCATCGCAAGGACGACTTGAGCAGGACGTTTCTTAGTGATAAGCTCCTCAGTTTGAGGTACATTATGAGATGTTGCAACTGTAACTCCTCACCATTAGCATTAACAAGAGTATGTCCATCAACAAACTCATGTGTATATTTCCATTTCTAATTTATTGCAGTGCACATGCGGGAACTGTATCAAGCGCATACGTTAGAGGAGCACTAACTTGAATGACTGTGTAACATTAAAGTTCGTAAAACAAATCTTGCTCCATTCATCATTACTCAAAGTAGCAAGAACAACAGACAATCTGCGTTAATAGACACAGTTTTAGGTAATAGTGGCCCGCAGCTGCTTAGCAGAAGTATTTCAGTAAGACAGTTATAATGGGAGTTAACCGGTTAGCCAGAAAATTACACAATATAAAACCCAAAACTACATATTTTGAACACCCAGTAGAAAATGTAAACATCAATAAGCAATCATACTTACAGGTTGTGATTCTGACCTATCTTTCCAGAGCAAGCGTTTTTGCGAATCCCACATTAAACTCCAAGATTGGAGAAGGAGACATCAGTAAAATGCTGTGTTTATGGGCGTGTCAAGTTGTTCGCGGACGGACAATGTACAAAATAGGCAGGCATTATGCGAATGTCTTTTCTAGTGATGTAGAACCGTCACGCAGTAGGATTTAAAACAAAAACGCCTTAAAGGGATAGTTCACCCAAAAATGAAAATAAGCCCATAATTTACTCACCCTCAAATCATCCTAGGTGTATATGACATTCTTCTTTCAGACGAATAAAATCAGAGTTATATTACAAAAGTCCAGGCTAGTCCAAGCATTAGAATTGGATTCATAGTTGCTCTGTTTTTGAAGTCCATAAAAAGTGCATCTGTCCGTCAAATAACATGCTCCACGCGGCTCCGGGGTGTTAATAAAGGCCTTCTGAAGCGACTCTATGCGTTTGTGTAAGAAAAATATCCATATTTAAAACTTTATCAAGTAAACTTTCAGCCGACCGCCTTCCATGGAAAAGTGTTGAATGTTGAAAGTGAAACTCAAGCTGCGTACATGAGCCTACCTTGTAGCGTTAGTCTTTCGATCGGCAGGGGAACTTTCCACAATTTTTCAATAAATTGAACAATAAGAAGTTTTAAATATGGATATTTTTCTTACACAAACGCATCAATTCGCTTCAGAAGGCCTATTAACACCCCAGAGCCGCGTGGAGCATGTTATTTGACGGACAGATGCACTTTTTATGGACTTCAAAAACAGAGCAACTATGAATCCAATTCGAATGCTTGGATTAGCCTGGACTTTTGTAATATAACTCCAATTTTATTAGTCTGAAAGAAGAATGTCATATACACCTAGGATGACTTGAGGGTAAGTAAATTATGCGCTAATTTTCATTTTTGGGTGAACTATCCCTTTAAGGCAGTTCAGAGTCGATTCTTTGTTTTGGGAGACAATAACTATATATCATGCAATTTGAAAGAAAAAAAAAAAAGGTCTATGAACCCCCTAGCAGCGGGCAAGTTCTTCTTACCAAGAGTTACTTAAGATGCCTTTCATGCCGCCATAGTTTGGATTCCCATATTTCATGTAGTACCGACTTCTCCTAGCCGCACCCAACTCCTTTTTGTCATCTGAAGGAAAATAACAGTTAAGAGTGTTAACATGCCAAGATCTTTTTCACTGTTGTGAACAATCTGTTCTTTATCAACATAATCAGCATTGACGAATGAAGAGCACTTGACACAATTCATTCTACAAACCCAAATCAAGAAAAGTTGGGACATTTTGTAAAATGCAATAAAAATCATGAATCTGTTTTGTCAAATTCTTTCAAATTTATATAACTGACAAAAGTATAAAGAAAAGATTTTCAACGTTTTCACGGACCAACTTAAGTACATTTTGTAAATATAAACAAATGTTGATTTTGACGGCTCCAACACACTCCAAAAAGGTTGGGACAGAGGCATGTTTACAATCGTGTCACCACCTTTCCTTTTAAATTACACTTTTTTTGCAAGTGGAGTTTTTGCCCAATCTCGCTTTCTACAAGACGACAGCTGGACAGTCTGTGGTCGTCACCGTCTGATTCTCCTTTTAATGATTGGCCATACATTTTCAGCAGGAGACAGATCTGGACAGCAGAAAGACAGTCAAACACATCCGGTGTCTACAAAACCACTCTGTCGTAGCACATGCTTAATGAGGCCTGGCATTGTCTTGCTTCCCAGGAAAGATGTCATCTTTCTTGATGCCATTAAATGTCCCTGTACAATCCCAATATACAACTCCATGTCAGTGGTACCTTCACACATATGCAAGTCACCCATGCAGTTTGCACTGATGCACCCCCATAGCACGACAGATGTTTGTTTTTGCACCCGTCACTAATGAAAGTCTGGACGTCTCTTTCGTCTTTGGGACTAAGAACTCAATGTCCGTTTTCCCCAAAAACAAGCTGAAACATGGACTCATCTGACCGCAGCACACATTTCCACTGTTTTTTGGATCATCAGAGATGAGCTCGGGCCCAGAGAACTCTGCGTCATCGCTGCATAGAACTGATGTATAGATTTATTTTTGCGTAACAGAGATTCAAGTGGCATTTCTTGATGCAGCAACAGACTGTGTTAAGTGACAGCGGTTTTCCATCCAGAGTACTCCCGAACATGTGGCTATATTTAACAGGTCTCGTCTGAGGACTCAAAGGTCATGCACATTCAACAGAGGTTTCCTGCCTTGCCCTACATGTACTGAGATACTCTGGACTCCCTGAATCTTTTCACAATATTATGTATGGTAGATGGTGAAAGACCACCATTTTTTGCAATCTTGCATTGATAAATGTGATTTTTGAATTGTATGACAAATCTCTCATGATATTTGGCCTTTTACTGAGTTTAAATGGGATATTCTTTTCTGTGATATTAACTGGGATTTATAGATTTGGGATATAAGCTTTTCACTTTTATTTTGCCTCTTTTTTGGGAGTGTGTAACAGCAATCAAAATCAAAATTTGTTTACATTTACAAAATTCAATTAGGCTAAGTTGTTCAGTGAAAACTTTGGAAATCTGTTCTTTGTACTTCTGTCAGTTAAATAAAGTTGAAAGAGAATAAAAGGGGGGGGCAACCAACACACTTACAACACACAGACCTACAACACACTTATTATATTAATATTAATATATGACTACGGAGAGAAATAAAAGAGGGCACCTTGTTGCACTTTAAAAATGTAACCCTAAATAACAACACACTGCCAAAAGGTGGGAGAAATGCGGTAGAACATTTAAAGGTATAATACTAATAATATTTTCAGTACATTTAAGAGCACTACAGAACAAATGACTCATGTCAGTTTGACGTTAACAAATAAAGACAATTACTCTTTCCCATTCTTCTTTGAATTGTCAGTCTACATCATTGTCTTCTGTGTATCAGAATAATCCATCGTGTCATCACATTCATTATCAGACGTACGGCTGTATCAGTGTCCTTATTTGCACATATATTTCATTTGAAGAAGATATGATTAAATATGTGCGCATACACAGTGCTGGTCCATGTTTAGAGCACTAGAGTATATGAAATATGTCCATAAAAAACTTGAAACACTTGTGTTGCATACACTTGGTATCGGTAGCTCACTCGTGTATGCATCTGATCTATACAATCCATGTGGTAAAACTCATTACGGAGTTCTGCACAGAAACCGCTCTCATGCACGCGCTGCATGTTGTTTGAATTCTCCGCTGTAATGCGTTCTCATGCGCAATACAGTGCAGTGATTGGGTTAAAAGAGTTCATACTCATGAATAAATGCAGAGGGCCGGCTGACGTAGAATCGTGCCCACAGCCATTCACACACTCCGAAGGCTCGCTTCTATCTTACATTCCGTGACATTGCTTTTTCAACCAGGAAGAATGAATTTGCTCAGAAAAACGTAAAAATCAATTTTCACTTCTTGGTAAAATGTGCAACCTGTACACATCTGTTCACATCTCAAAAAATGTGTTTTTGGTTTTCATGACCCTTCAACATATCCCAGATTCTTGATTTGACAAAATGTCCTAACTTTTCTTGATTTGGGGTTGTATTTGTAGGTGACACTGTCAAGTATGTTTCTTACCATGGGTGGAAAAGCGCAAGAACAGCTTGTTGCCTTTGAAGGGCTTGGTTGTAGGTCGCAGTTCATTCCGGAGGAGAGATTCTCGCTCTGCTTGGGACAGTAGGCTTGCCTAGGATCAAAAGACGAGATATAAGGGACATCCCGAAACAAATATGAAAATTACCATCTGACTAAAGTATGACACCAGTTTACCTCAGCAGTGTCCTGCGTTTTCTTTTCTGTCTCTTCTTCAATGTCGCTAACTTTACCCTCACTGCCATCACTGCTCCTGCTCTTATCCACTTTTACCACATCATCTTCATCATCATCATCATCATCATCATCTACCTCGCCATCCTCCTCTTCATCATCATCATCATCATCAGAGCCACGGCTTCGCCGACCTGCTCAACAACAGTTTTGGTTTTGCAATGGAACAGTCTATTTCAAGGTGACAAAGAAATAACAGAACATGAATAATAAGACAAACCTTTCTCCGGCTGGGCTGGAACTTCAGAGGGTTTCGAGCTGTCTGTGTTTGTGACCTCTTCTTTGTCTGGCAACCGACTCAAGTTAATGAGAGCTCTGGTTGAAGTGATGTCATCTAGCCACACCACGTTGCCTGGAAACAGTGTGATTTGACTATGAGCACTACAATACAGCCTTAAACAAATCTTCAATTGAGATTTGTATGCATTCAACAAGTATAATTACGACAGCAGGGTAATAATATCCGTGGCTGTACTTACAGGAAGCGTCATCTATCCATTCAATGTGGGCAGGTGGATACTCTTTAAAGTAGCCAAAAATATCCTGAGTGCTCATGTCATCAACTCCACTCATGTGTAGGGCTTCCAGACGCACCTTTGGGATCGCTAAAGAGAGAGTACACAGTCCAAAAGAATGGGAGAGATGAGCTTACGGTCCGTTTAACGCAAGCGGCAACCTCCCGCAGTTTCTCTTGAAGCCAATACGGAAGTGACATAAACAGCAATTCATCGACCGGCCGCTAGAGAGAGGCTGCAGAAGGGAGCAGAATCTCATTGAGCCCCATGTTAAAATGCCCAAATTTACAGCAGATTAAAACATGTTTACAGCCTGGTACAAATTGTGGTTTTGGTCTATACGGCTAATTTTGCCCTTCATGACAACTGTGAGGGGGGTGAATTTTTTGATAACTCATTCGTTTACACTATATAAAGCATTAAAGTTCTGCATAATTAAGGGCGTGGTCACTTTGAGTGACAGGTGGATAGCCATTTATCTGCTCTCTGTTTGTCATCGCGTCACTTCAGCTCCGCCCACGTCCTGCCTCTTTGCCAATTTTTTATTATCCAGGAGTGACGCTCGATGACGCGCTGCCAAGATGGCAATGGCCAGCTCGTCCCTACTTTACGATTTAACTGCTCATCAGAATCCTATGGGTGACGTCACAGACACTAAATCCATATTTTTTACAGTCTATGGTTTAAAGGGACAGTTTACTAAAAATTAGGGAGAGTAATGGCTCGTTTCCACTGACCAGTGCCGTACAGTTCAGTACAGTACAGTCCGATTCGGGACTGTAAACCCTGATCCGGCTTGCGTTTCCACCTCCAACAGTACCCTTACTTGACAGGTGTGTTGTAGCGATTAGGGCTGGGTAAAAAATATTGATTTCTCGATTTTAATCAATTTTAATTTTTACGAACCGATATCGATTCTTAAATTCCAAGAATCGATTAGCCATCCTGTTTTCAGTTGATGAATGAAAGGAAGATTGTAGCGCGCCTCCCGTCCAATAATATTTGTGCTTTGTTACTATTGATATGAAAAAGTCTTAGATTTCAAATTACATCCATTTTATTTCGAAATTCAAAAACATAAATTTGGCACTGTGGCGTGAGATCGCTCAATCAGTGTTTCAACTGTAGAAAGACGTCAATAAAACAGCTTGTAAACAACGCCATTTAATGTCACATTTACCTCAGAAAACATATCCAGTAGGGGTGTAAGAAAATATCGATACACGTGAATATCGCAATATTATGTTTGGCGATACTGTATCGATTCTCAAAAACACTGTATCGATATTTATATTTATTTACATCCAAGAGTCGTGGCTTTGTGTTCGGTTTAAACCACAGACTGTATAAAACCCAACCGCTAGATGGCAGTGTTATCTCAGAAGGTAACTGACAGACAGCCGGAGAAGCGCGAGATGAAGATAGTGTTTGCAAACCAAGCTCACAAGACGATAGAATTATTCTGCTCCCGCGGTATACAGAGATTAAGTGTGGACTCATTTTGGCTTCAGCTATAAAGAAGCCACTAAGGAAATCGACAAAAGTCATTTTGTTTGCAAAATAGGCCAAGGTAAAATCCAATACTCGGGAAACGCATTGAATCTGAGAGCTTGATCGCTTAACATCCCGCTTAAAACACACAACAAAATTGACAGCGGTGGCAGCAGAACGAAAGCATCTGATCAGAGCGATGTGGATATGGATGCACCAGCTCTCCAGTTCAGTACTTTAAATAGCACTTTATACAATAGACTGCTTTAAAGCAAACAGCTTTATAGTATTACATATAAAACAAACAGTCGTTCAGTCATGGAATGGACTATGCACTTTCTGTTGTTAAATAGTTTAGAAATTAAAAAAATGTCTATACTGTGAACCTTTAAAACATATACACAGAGAATCCTGCAGTCACTTTACTATTTCCCTTTACTTAGATTGCACAAAATAGTGATTAGTGATATAAATGATACAGTATTAATTAAATAAAATAGATACTTGTCAGGTTTTATGCATATGGTTGTGTTCTTTATTCTTTTAAATTAGATCTTATATATATATATATATATATATATATAAAGAAACATTGCGATATATAACAATATATCGTATCATAACCCCTGTATCGTGATACGTATCGTATCGCCAGATTCTTGGCAATACACAGCCCTAATATCCAGTGACCATAAGCTAGAAAAATTAACTCTAGAGAGGAGCATTTTGCTAAATATATGCAAATGTTCTTCAATATTTAATGCATGTATGAATAAATCTGGCAAGTTTTTTATGACAGCCACCATTTAAATGTTGGAGTAGAAATATAATTATGTAAATGTTAAGTGTAAATATTATAACTTTATTATTATAAAACAAAACATCATTGAGTGCAATTTAAATGTTTGTATAGAAATCAGTAAATTTTATCTTCAATATTATAGTAGGCTAATGTGACTCCCAACTGACTCCCATAGTTTACAGCATTAGTTAAGAGATATACGTTTTCCTTGAGAAAATTTGCCATGTATTGTACCTGATATATAGCCAAAATAATCGATATTGAATTGAAATCTAATTGAATTGTGAAATTTGTGTCAATACCCAGCCCTAGTAGCGTTCGACTTCATTCTTGCGCAAAGAAGAAAGCGACACAGTAAACAACCATGGACGACATACAGCAGATCTTGTTCTTGCTTATCGCATGTGACTGTTGTCACAAGACGACACGCTTTGTTTGAACCAATGTTGCTGGCTTCATCGAAAAAACATGTGTAAGTGACGATTCTCTGTCAACCAATCAACGTTCTGCAGTGAGTCTAGCTTCACCATTTAGTACTGGACAACTGTGCTAGTTACTCCAATGGAAGGGTGACAAAAAAGTGGTCCGGTACGGTTCGGAATTATGGTACCATTCACAACTTCTGACAACGGAAACGGCAAAAATTGTGTGCCGTACTGACTGTACTGTACAAACTTGAATTATTTTTTTCTTCGGTGAAAGACAAAAAATGTTTTAAAAAATGTTCACATGGCTCACATGGGAAATATAGAGTGGTCAAGTGGTAAAAGTGGTTCATACAATTTGTGCACTATTTTTTTTTTTTTAATTCTCTTTTTTTACGCTTTCTGAAGTTACAAAATAGCTTTTGGGGGAGCCTTGCCACGCCCCCTCAGTTTGCAAAACACTGAGTCAATCAGTATTTCTGACAACAAATAAAATGGGCTAGTTGTGATGAAACATAAGTAGAAACAGAACTTTTCTTATGACGTACCAGTGTTATCAAAAAAGAAAGAAAATGTAGGCCGGAGACTTCATTGTACACATAGTTTTTGATTAGATTTTGAGATTCACACTCAAAAGTGGAGGCATTTTCTGGCATTTTCACCAGAAGATTAATTTATGACATTTCCATTAAAAATTACAAGGTAAAAAAAAGGGTAAAGACCTGTATATGCATTTAGTAAATGGATAGGATGAAATTTAACTCAATTATTGGTCTACAGCTGTTTAAAATAGCCTACCCTTCTTCAACACATCCCGGTCCAGAACAACGTTCCTCTGCGCCAGATTTTCCTCTGCGCTAAAATGAAATCTTCTTGCTCGCTTCTCCTTCTTCTCAATGGCCTCCTAAACACGTACACATGTGGTGAACAACAGGTACAATACCAGGTCGGCTAATATATTCACACATCCAGCTGGCACTTACCTTAGACGTGACATCGATTCCAGTGATAAAGGTACCAGCCTTATTTTCATAACGTCGGCTGGTGTCCTGAGGAAACACAGTTAATCATACAGAGATACATGCGAGCACAAAATACAGCAGAATGCCTGCACTTGGCAGTTTTTGATTCAAGATGGTCACTTTTTTCTACAATACCGTTATATACAATCAGAATAATTTATCAGTATAGAAACAACTGCGCCAAATGAAGTCTGTTAGTCTCAGGAAACTTGGGCCAGAGATTTACATCACTTTCACAAAATCCTACGAAAACACAAACTATCCTTATACATTATGCAAATGTAGTATAACCCACCATACAACTATTACCATAACTTGTTCAGATGCAGGCTAAGTGCTGTGACGAAACCTCGCTCTGAACTAAACAGGGCATTGGCCTAACCAACGGCCGGATTCCTGTACTACGCGAAGCCGTGGTTTGAAAGAGGCCTAGGGACTAACTCACCGGTAGCAGCTCCTTTAAACTTCGGCGAACAGGGATGGACTCCAGCTCTCCCTCCTCCACCTCCATGGGCTCCGCTTCCCGGGCATCTCGATCCGAATCTGAGTCCGAGTCCGACTCTGACCTATCGGACGCGCTTTCGGACTTCACAGAAACCCGCAGGCTGCGCACCGCCGCCATGATCACTCGGTCTAAAACGAGCTAACGGCTAACTCTCAATGAAGTGAACGGAGCCTCGCGCTAGCTGTGCTGCTAACACTGCGCTTGAGCCTCGCGACACACACACACACACGCCACCCAAGAGACGGTTGCTGCCAGATTGTGACCCGCCCTCTTTCACTAAAGCAGATTATACATTCCCTAACGTTCATATTTAGGATGTAATGTATATGCGGTACACAGAAACAGCATCCTAGGATTAAAGAGTAAAATAGGTATAATTATGTTATAGTAGTAAATGTTAATTACGCGAATTTATCCCCTAAAGTCGTTTGGCTTGACTTGATATGTGTCCATTAGAAGTAATTCTACAGGTAGCCTTTCTTGTATATTAAAAGTGCATTCATAAAAGCTTTTCTGTCACATATACTCACTGTTCATAGAATGATTTCAGAGGCATGATCCGATATAACAATCAGGTAAATTAATAAACCAGGTAAAATAAGCATACAAATAATAAAATAATTTAATAATAAATTAGATCATATATATATATATATATATATATATATATATATATATATATATATATATATATATATATATATATATATATATATATATAAAAAGAAACATTGCGATATATAACAATATATCGTATCATAACCCCTGTATCGTGATACGTATCGTATCGCCAGATTCTTGGCAATACACAGCCCTAATATCCAGTGACCATAAGCTAGAAAAATTAACTCTAGAGAGGAGCATTTTGCTAAATATATGCAAATGTTCTTCAATATTTAATGCATGTATGAATAAATCTGGCAAGTTTTTTATGACAGCCACCATTTAAATGTTGGAGTAGAAATATAATTATGTAAATGTTAAGTAAATATTATAACTTTATTATTATAAAACAAAACATCATTGAGTGCAATTTAAATGTTTGTATAGAAATCAGTAAATTTTATCTTCAATATTATAGTAGGCTAATGTGACTCCCAACTGACTCCCATAGTTTACAGCATTAGTTAAGAGATATACGTTTTCCTTGAGAAAATTTGCCATGTATTATACCTGATATATAGCCAAAATAATCGATATTGAATTGAAATCGAATTGAATTGTGAAATTTTTGTTCATAGAATGATTTCAGAGGCATGATCCGATATAACAATCAGGTAAATTAATAAACCAGGGAAAATAAGCATACAAATAATTCATCCACAAACCATGCTTTTTGTGATGCAACAAGTTTTATTTCATCTTTGATGAGCAAACAGTGGCACAAAAAGTATTTGGATACTTTAAAATAAGTGTATTATAAATAATTTGAATAAAGCATTTTAAACAATATATTATAATTCAGGAATAACTGATGTCCATCACGGGCCACAAGAAGGGTTCTAGGGGGTCTTCTAGGGGGTCCGTGGAAAAGTTCTGAGAAAAATTTTAATAAAATAGTTCTACTAAAGTTTGTTTGCATCATTAGTTTGAAGTGTATATATATATATTTTTTTTTTTACCTTACTTAATGATATTCATACATTTTTTAAATGTGGCTTAAGTGTCCACATTTTTGGGGCCATTGCATGTCCATACGTACTGTCATAGATCACTGTTCATCAGATTGTAAGTCCCTGCCGTACATATTGTTAAAAAAAGAAGTAAGAGCCCCAGTGCATTATAGTCAGGGGATCGAGAAGCTACGACCCGGCTCACAAATGGAACTGAGGCTACAATATAATCAACACCACTGCAAAATACAATATTTTATTTAAAATCAACACTGCCATACAGAAACCTGGTGACACTTTACAATAAGGTCTCATTTGTTAACATTAGTTAATGTATTAACTAACATGAACTAACAATGATACATTTGTTACAGTATTTATTAATCTTTGTGAATGTCATACAGTCGTTCATTATTTGTTCATGGTAGTTCACAGTACAACTAATGTTAACAAATACAACTTTTGATTTTAATGTATTAATAATGTTAAAATTAACTAAGATCAGTAAATGCTGTAGTATTGTTCATTCTTAGTTCATGTTAACTAATGAAATCTTTTTGTAAAGTGTTACCAAAATAAACTATCACTGAAATAAATTATCACTGTTCATTTTGTTAAGCAAGGAAACAAAATATATATATATATATTTTACCAAAGAACAGAAAGGAAAAGTCTTCAATTGTAACATGTAACAAATCTGAGCTGTTTATGACAATAAAGATTTATTTTTCTGCATTTCCTTCCATGAAAATCCACAATAAATATACACATAAGCTTGATCAGTGATTTTCTAATATGTACACACAGGCATCAGTCATGGAAGTACCAATTTAAAAATAAGAGGTTACTACAAGTTTGTTTCTTTTCTAATAATATATATTACAAATAACTATTCATGGGACACAGTAATTGTACATCTCCAAACAATTTTATTTAACACTCATCCTTCCCTCACCGCACAAAACAAATTGACTGGATTTGAGGAGTTTTGTGGTTGGAATTTAAAAAAGTAACAAATCCTTCCCTCGCGGGTCAATTTGACCCCCATAGGAATGAATGGGATGTGAGGAATGCTTCAGTACACATTGAAAAATTCAAACTAAAAATGCTTCCAAAAAATTATTTTATAATGTCTACATGTGTATCTGAATGCATACTGAAGAGAAATGACTTTAGGACCCATCGGAACAGCTCATTTGTTAATAACACAAATAAGGCCATCTAGTGGCAAGAGTCATGAAATATCATGTTATATTATCTTTTTTCACAAGAGGTCGGAAAAGACACTCAATGTAAGATATTTTGAGCTGAAGTAAAAGGGTTATGCATAAAATTGTGTTTTTTTTAATTGAAGTTGAAAGAATGTGCTTAAATGACTATTTATTTATTTATTATTTCTTGATAAAATCTAGTAATTTAAAGTTAAATAAAATAAAAAATAACAAAAAAACAGACCAAAAATTGCATTAAAAAATAGAACAAATATTCTCAAAATGAAATAAGCTTTCAGGACAAAGAAAAAATGAAGTATCATTTTAGGGCTTCGGGTCATTTTGACCCGCGAGTGAAGGATTTGTTACAAAGTGCGAGTGAAGGATGAGGGTTAAGGAATTACACAAGTTTGAGATTTACAGAGGAAGTAGTTAACTTTGTTAATTCAAATAAAATATTATTATTGAGTGAGAATAGTTACTATTATTGAACAGCTAATCCAGTTTGTATTTTGTATTTGATAATCCAATTAGTAAAAGTTTGTATTTTATTAACCCACAAAATATTTGATTATTTTCTTTTACAGTGAAAGACTTTCTCAGAATGTGCAAAATCAATGAATGTGCTAAGTCAGTACCAGATGACAGCCTGCAGATACTAGAGGAGATACAGTGTGTGCTTCTTGATGTGGTGTTCAGATGGGAGTACAGCTTTGAGTGATGTGTCCCTTTTTAATTTCCCTCCTTCTTTCCGACAGTGTCTGATCTTCGGTGCTGATCCATTGCTTTTCTGATTAAATGGAGAGTTTAAGGTGTTAGTAAATACCAAATAAGAAACATTTTTTAAGAAATAGTCATTTTGACAATAACATAACTTAGATTGTGACTTATGAGAGTGATTTTATGCTGCCCATTACAGATATACTCAGGTTGCGCTACAAATAATCATTATCCATCACGCCCATGGACTAGATTATACATTTTTGGTCATGCTCTATTTGCATCCATCAGGAAAATATTATAAAGCTGGGTATTTTTAATGTGATTTTGATATCACAAGACCTTATGTGGCAAGAGCTCTTTTAACCAAGTCCTGTGTCATGAGTTCTTGGCTTTACTTTTTATTCTTTTATGCATTTTCTTTTATTATTTCCAGTTTTTCTACTGTAATTATGAGAAATCTGCTTGATTTTTTTTTTCAAACTTTTCTAGAAGTTCTAGATTTAGAGTATTTTAATATATTAAAAATAATTTATTCATTTAAATACTTTCAAGTCACCCTGAAACCTCAGGTCGAATTTTGCAGGGCTGAATTTTGATTGAACATTTTGAAGAAGAAATATCAAAACTGGATCCAGGGACATGGAAAAGTTCAGAGAAAAATAAAATAAAATATTTTTATATTTACATTATTATTATTATTACAAAGAGAATTACATTTAAACTTAATCTAAAAAGTATTCGATTTCAGAAAAATCAGGTTTAGAAATAACTTTAATATAGATAATGCTATATAAAAAAATGTTATCCATTATTTTGAACTCAATACAACCTCACTTCAAAACCAGACACTGCAAAAATTGGACATCAAGACAGTGTCAAGCAAACTAAAACATAGGGTGCACTAGGTATTTGTTTGGGATTATGGTATTGTTTATTTTTTTCTTAATGGATAAAATGTATTTCTGAAGAAAATTGTTAGAAAAATATAATTATCATGAAATATTGTATACTGAAAATTATAGAATGATCCATAAATGGGTCTTTATACAAAATAAGTAGTAAAAAAAAAATAATTACATGTAGCCTTTGGATTTACTCTTCCTGCAAGTTTATATATGTTAATTACTGATTTCAATGGTAACATACATACTCACAATAACTCTGGTGATCTCTGACATTCTCTTTGCTAATGTCCCTGTGAAATGAGAGTTCTAAGTTACCTTTCAGTGGTAAAACTTCTTACACTAAAACATACAGAGGATGACAAAGGATGAAAAAACAACACCAAAGTCATAAAAGAATGAAGTCTTACAGCAGCGGACTGGCTCAATCTGTCAAAGCGAAACTTCAGATTGGATCTGGATGAGCTCTTATGCCTAAAATCTTTTAAAAGGGAGATATGCAGAAAATGACTCATTAAGCTGTAAATATTAAATTCAAAGTTTGCATTTGAGAGAAGACGCTTGGATACCTGTTGGACTGCGGCACATAATCATTGGCGTTCCTGCGCCCTGTTCCTCTGTGCTCACAGAGCCAAATATGGGTGAGAGACTGGGAGATATCTGGAGGCTGCTCTGAACACGAGACAACAGACATAAAGTCAGCATGAAATGGAAGTTGCGAGAATCTTATAATCATATATCAGAACGAGAACGAGGACAAGAACATCATTGTGGTTTGCCATTGCTGTGATGTCATGTGAGTGACAGGTTTTCCCGCCCTCGCACCAGTGAACACATCATCAGAGAAGAGATGGTGGGAAGTTATTTTGAATAAATATTACCAGGGCACACAAATGTAAACAAAATTATGCACACGAATAAATAATTTATAACATACTGCAATATTCCATAAAAAAAAAAAGAATTGTCAATTTTGATTTCATGGTGACTTTAGCATACTGAACATGTTAGTGTGCCTGAAGACACATTTACTTACAGGCTCTTTCTCCTCCATAGTCTCTGGGTCTCCCGCAGCACTACTGAAGCTGCTGGTGCTAGAGGAGGAACGAGAAATATCTGGTTTTCCACTGACCTCCTTCAGCTTGTGAGGCGGCCTGTAAAAACACAGAGAGAAAATAAAGGATGTATTATTAGTTATTAAGAGTAAGCAATAGCGGAGTAGCAGTGGTGAAATGTACCTCTCATTGTTCAATATCTCTGGAGAGCTAGGATTGGACGACGTCTCTGATCTCACTTCCTGTGAGAGATGGCCGCTATCTAGACTTCTCTGATCACAAAGGACACTAAAATGACAGAAAAAGAAGAAAAATATGTTTATCAATTTTTGATAGTTCGAGCAGGGGTTTCAAATAGGGTTCCCAGGTTGGATATATAGAGTATTAGTAGATAGGGGAGAGCGGGGCACAACCTAACACTTTTTGACTTTCTCAGTTTGTGTAAATCCACTTGGGGTTCAGAGTATTTATTGTTTCCCACATTAATTGCACACATGTCTAGTACAATTATGTGGTTTGTTTCATGAATACAGTGTAAACTTTTTTCTTGATTTACCCCGAAAAAATGGAAGTGAAATGTGACAACATGCCCCATAGGTGGGGTACATTGTAACATGACCAAATGACAGTGTGGTGAGCAGCGAGGCTGAGGGACCGTGAGAGCGGGACGAGGCTGCGCTCATCAGTGTGGATGGGCGCCAGCTGCGCGCTGCAGCGGTCTCGTGTCTCACGGAGGAGTGACGGGAGTATAAAGGAGGAGCGACGGCAGTGAAGGACAAGAGAGGACCAGGCCTGGATTATAATTTGTGTTTTGTTTCCGTTTTGTTATGTGTGTGCGCAGCAGTCGTCCGTGAGGGGCTGCCGCTTTTACTTTCATTTTGTGTTCATTTATTTTATTAAAGTGTGTTGAATGTTCGCCGGTTCCCGCCTCCTTCTTCCCCCACGAACGAACATTACTACAGACAGCTTAAAATGTTACAAATAATATACAAGACAAACTAAAATATTTTGTCAACAAAATACAATTATTAACTTTTTAAAAATAAAATAATGGCATTTTTTAATCATTAAAAATATAAGCATTTTTGAGTTTGACTACAAACACATCGCTAAATACAGCTATACAGCATAGTTCAAAACATAATAATAATGAATCATTTCTGAACATTAACTTTTAACTCATTATTCACCCTTTTCTCATGGTTTCTCAAAAGAATTCATGAAAGTAGAATAGAATATAATGGCATATTTCTAATAGGGGCACATTGTAACGCAGTGTTACCATCGGCACAACTGGGATTTAAATCTTGGCTCGTGTCTTCTGCTGGTTAGATCAGCATTAAAGAACCATCTCAACTGTTAAATAACATAAAAAAAGATTAAAATAATATTGGATTTGTCTTATTTTAAATAAACACAAAAAACAGCGACGAAAACTAAACTTAAGTTAGATATTCACTTTTGCAATGGTTAAATGTTACATGTTCAGTAATATCTTCCAGAGATTTTTTAATTTTGGCGCTATTTTTTCTCTAAATAATGTTGATAAGGCAACTAGTAAATACACTAAGTTTCGTCATTCTGGCATGTGTGGAACGGGTTAAAACATGCGTGTTACAACTAACCCCGCGTTAGGTTGTGCCCCGCGCTCCCCTATACGCGATACAAATTTAAGTATTGGAACACCTGACCATTTCACCAATAGAGACCATGATGGCAAAAAATTCTAAATACATAGACATTAATATAGAGTTGGTCCCCTCTTTGCATCTATAACAGCTTCCACTCTTCTGGGAAGGCTTTGGGAATTTGGCTATTCATCCAGTAGAGCATTTGTGAGGTCAGGCACTGATGAGTGACGAGAACACCTGGCTCGCAATCTCCATTCCAGTTCATCCCAAAGCTTCAAGCAAAATCAAAGAACGAACTGATGTGACGTCATTTAGAACAAAACAGGCCAAAACAAACTTTGTTTTGGGAGTTCGAAGCAGCTTGCTTTTCGGAAAAGTTCGCTCCGGCTGGTAAACACCTTTGTACTACCATTGGTCCATGGCAATTATGTAACAGGTAGGTGTGGCTCTGAGGCTCCGCCTTTTTCACATAGAACATTTCTCCAGAGTCAGTCGAGGTCAGACGCAACGAGTGAAAACATGAACACACCAGACAGCTGTTCTTCTGATAAAATGAGACACTGACATAGTTTTTTTTTAATGTCTAATAAGGTAAAGCTGCTTGATTTGAAGCAATCTACTGTACAAAGTGTAGGGCTGGACCAGAATATTCGAATATTCGTTCGATGGGTTGGTATTCGATTTTTTAATTTGGGATTCGAATATTCGAATTTTTTCTTTTTCTTTTTTTTTCGCACACACTTGGCATCCCCCTCGAAACGGTTCTCATTCGCTCTTGCATATGTTTACACTATAAAATCTAGCGAAATACAATACGCTTTTTTTTACAATTATTTTATAGCCTAGCAGTTTTTAATAGGATGGACAGTTGAAAAGGGACCCAACCTCGTTATACTTAATAAATATTGCTTCTCAGCGTTCCCTGAATCAGGAGCGTATGGAGTCTAGAGCGCACAACTACACAAGCTTATATGGAAGAAGTGCATGCCTGAGCATGCATTTTGGGTTAAGCTGCGTTGGTTTGACATAGTGGAAAATATAATAACAGAATCAAAATGTATTAGCCTTTTTACCCGTTAGGGATGTGGCGGTGAGAAAAATTTCCCTCACCGTCACATAGCAGTGCTTGTGCACTGAGCTGTGAACGAATGCAGTTTACTTTCGGTTTGCCAATTCGGGGGCGGGTTGCTTGAATAGTGGGTGCATTAGCCTATTATTCTTAATGAAAAACACAACAACAAAACAGTATAATGACACACTCCCTTAAATAGGCGTTTTTACATTTCGCTTTGAAACCAAATCTTCTGCGATCATCTGTCTGTTTGCTGTTTGCTCTCGTGATGAATCAAATCTGACTCCTGCTGCAGTTTGTGCTGCGACTCTCGTTCGGCTCACGTTCAGTTTTCAATTATAGTTAATCTGTTCTCTAATTGAGCAAAATGATTTTTACTACTATAATATATACAGGGTTCCCACTCTTTCATGAACACCAGATTCAAGGACTTTCAAGGACTTTTTAAAGCACCTTTACGATAAATACGATAAAGGTGGGTGTGTTACTGCCAATATATAAAATACCTACTATACCTGTGTCTATCATTAATGCAGTAACGCTAAGGCATATACTGACAACTAAAATACTATTTCCAATGAGGAAAACATTTCCAATTTTACAAAATCCAAAGGAAAGAGGCTGGTGTACCAGACAAAGCGAGTTTTAATGAGAGATGCAGTTTGCAGCTCTCTTATTCCTGCTTTTAACATGTATTTCACACTAGCTTTAGTTTTAACATTTAACAACACTTAATTAAAACATCCAAAATATAGAGATAATATTGAATTTAATGAATTTTCCAATTAAATGAAAATATATGGACAAGTTCATTGTTAGGCATTAAAAATATGCAAAATTATTTATTAAATCACCTTTACATGTACCTTTTTAAAAATTAATTTGAAGGCTTTTAAGACCTGCACATATATTATATTTAACATATATAATTGCTGCCGTAATAACTGCCCATTTCAAATGTTTACGTGCTTTTCTTCTTTTTATTTTTTGAGCGGTGATGAAATATTGCTCTTGTAAATACTTGCCAGCATTTCAGTAAGGAAAGTCTAGATCTTTAAAATGCATCCAAATTACAGCAAAGCACAACCTTACGGTGGCCTGCAGTGGTCAAAAAGGATGTAAACAGTGAATTTTGAAGTGATCTCATCTTGAAAACTCAGATGTGGATTTAGACGGCAATTAAATTACCACACGTCCTTGGTGTTTATCTATAAACAGTAGGTAATTTGGCTGGAGATTTTTACGCGGGTGGTGGGAGAAAAACACTGACATTCTGGATTCGGGCGGCAATAAAAATCACTGACTAGCCCCTGTCAATGATGAAAATACCTTACGACCCCACGAGAAACAATTACCATCCGAATAGGGCTTTTGACAGTAGATGGCGCTTATGGAACAGCAGAAATATATTGAAATAGCTTCCTCCCGTAATGCCGTTTTGTTCTGGCTTTGGCAGCGCATGAAGGCCAATTTTTGTAATAGCAGTATGCTACAAATGCTGAATGCAGTTCATGCTTAATTCAAGCACTTTCAAGGACCTATGTTTGTTTTCAAGTACTTTCCAGGCCTTGAATCCATGTGTCTGAAATTCAAGAACTTTCAAGTACTTTCAAGAAGCGTGGGAACCCTGTATATAAAAACTGCGACGTAACAGACCTGTGTGTTTTGTATCACTAGTGCAGTGTCCGTTCTCTGAGCATATAAGCCCTGACGCGCCGCTTCTCGAGATTCCTGCTTTTATTGGAGAGAAGAATATGTTCAGCCCCTTCCCTCCGAAGCTTTGAATATTCGATGTTGATTACTACCGAAGCTTCGAAGCTTAAAAAAATGGTATTCGGACCAGCCCTAATGAAGTGCTGTATAAATAAACATGACATGACTTTACTGTAGTGCTATAGAGCTTGTGCAAACCATGTTGCTATGATCAAATGATTTTCTTATGCTTAATTTAAAAAAATGCTTGTTTTCTCAGTTTTGCTGTGTGTTTATTTTGTTATTGAGAGGAAAGTATGCGGCAAATATTTATATTCATCTAAACGGCAGTGTGGGTGGCATCAGGATGTTCGCTAACAATATATCGCTGGTCACATATTTTGAACATAATTTTACCCCTAAGCGAAGAACGAAAAGGAACTTTGCTGTGAGTTAGCTATATCGGGGCCTTTATGCCTTACGTCAATCTATCCGAGGCTTGGCATTGTACTTGGTGATGTGAGGCTTGCATGCAGCTGCTCGGCCATGGAAAGCCATTCTATGAAGCTCACTCCACACAGTTCTTGTGCTGATATTAAATGGAACTCTTCAGCTATGAAACCAGCAGAACTTTGGTGACTTTACACACCATGCACCTCAGCATTCATTTACCCTGCTCTGTGACTGCTGTTCCTAATACGTTTGAAAAACCTGTGGCACATGCTTACATTGATATCAAGAGAAATTTGGTTGCAATACAATTCTTAAAACTATCATATTTGAGACTGATTTATATATACTGATTACCAATCTGTAAGTGTAATTTTTTGTGTATTTATCAGACCTGCGTGTGTGGCGCTCTGTCTGTCCGTCCATACTGGTGTGCAGCCGTGGGAACAGCCCTGAGCGTCTCTTCACTGGGCTCTTCAGAGGAGACTTGGCGCTTGACGTCACTGGAGACTAAAAATATATAAAAGATGCTTTTATTTTTTTATTTTTAAATCAAATGCAAAGTTGATTAAACAAAACAAGATATATTAAAATGATTAAAGTGAACTATAATGTATTGTCACTTTATTAAACTGTGGCTGATAGCACACTAATTCAGCCTATCCTGTTTATTTGTTGTGAACATAATAAGATGCTCACAGAGTTTCTGGCAGCCTCAGTGTTGCTGTGGGTCAGGCCAACCCCACTCAGGCTGGTGGGAACGCCCCCTCCCACCGGAGAACAGCGGCCATGTCTCTGGGAGCCCACCATTGTCTCCATAGAGTGACTGCGCACGCGCATCGCCCGCTGAGACAGACAAAAAGACGTCAAAAGGATAGTTTAAACATGTGAATATGACGGTTGATCTTTTTGACTTTATACCTTAATAGACTCCAGTATTCCTCCGTGTCCTCCGTTCTCCAACCTCTCTTCATCTGCGCTGAGCGGATGACCCAGCATCACCTGTGTGTGCTTGTGTAACTCATTATGAAGGTTATCAAGCAGTTCTGTTCGTGTTCTTTCCTATCACACAAACACAAACCATAACACATGTTCTATTGAGATGGACTCTTTACATTTGGGGTCCCAGAAGCCCTTATTATGAACACTACAGTTCAAAAGTTTGAGGTCAGTAAGATTAGATTTTTAAAATAGAAATTAATTGTTGTTTTGAACTTCCTATTCATCAAAGAATTCTGAAAAAAGTATCACTGTTTCCATTAAAATATTAAGCAGCACAACTGTTTTCAACATTGATAATAAGAAATGTTTCTTGAGCAGCAAATCAGCATATTAGAATGATTTCTGATGTGACACTGAAGACTGTAGTAATGATGCTGAAAATTCAGCTTTGCCATCAAAGGAATAAATTACATTTTGAAATATGTTCAAATAGAAAACAGTTATTTTGTATTGTAATAATATTTCACAATATTGTTGTTTTTACTGTATTTTTGTTCAAATAAATGCAGGCTTGAGAGATTAAGAGACTTCTTTCAAAAACATTCTGAACGGTAGCATACACGTAAACAAAATGAATCACTTATATTCCCTTCTAATTCTTTTAATATGTAAAAAAATCATTGTATTTATTAATGTTTTAAATTTGCGGTCTCTATGACCCCAAATATAAGTAAATGGATTAGGAAAAGAAAAGCTTTTTAAGTATTTTATTCTCAAGCTATTAAAAGTGCATTGGGGTCTCTGAGACCCCCAATACAACAAAATGATTAAACATTCAGAGCTTGTTCAGAGACTTATCAGGTGTTTGCAGTTCATATGTACATCAGGATTTTAATGCAGTAATAAAAGATGCTCTATTGTTTCCGCACCTCAAGCTTGGCAAATCGGTTTGACCTGTAGCACGCCAACTCTGCATTGATCAGCTTGGTCAGCAGAAACTCTCTGAATTCTGGACCCTAAGAGAGAATAGAATGACACAGCAAATATAACAAAGATGCAAGAACTGCCTTAAAAGACAATGACCTGACAAAATCCTGCCTGCAATAACCAAATGTGACCTTGAGGTAAACAATAATCTGACAGCAAACTATCTGCCCTGCAAAAGATCATTTTCCTAATCATTATTTGCTTTCCTGTAAAAATATCACATCATCCTAAAAACAATTTAGTTGAGAGGAAAAAAACTAGGGACTACTACACATTCCTCCAGGGTTGCTGACATCACCAGCCCCAATATTTACATAAACCCCTTCGAGAATATGAAATAAGGGGGGGTGAGGCCATTTTGTATCGCCGCAGGGAAGCATTGTTGTGGTATAGTTAGTAGGCTGGAGTGTTGTTGCCGCAATGCCGACGAAACGCTGTTATTTTCATCCGGATTGCAGGTCCACTTTGTTCAGCCTTCCTAGGGACGGGGTGCGTTGCAGTGCGTTTAACATACAACATGTTATATGCATGTGTGTATGAGACAGAGGGGAACAGGTCACATTTGCAGCAGATATATGCTGCCCATCATAAATCAAAGCACGAGACAGACAGGGGTTGGAGGAGAAGACCGGAAAATGTGACATAATGGACAATATTCGTCTGTATTTGCAATATACGAGCCGTGGTTCAGCTGTGCGAGACAAACGCTGCCAGTGTGTGAATGCACAACGGGCACGCGTGGCTCCCGCTGCACATTTCACGGAGGAAAGCTTCCACAATCTTTGCGAGTTCAATGCAGGATTCGCACAACGGCTTGTCCTGAAAGATGGATTTAAAAACAGAAGCTGTTTACGGGCCACAACCTGTAAGTATGATTTATTTCTCGTCGATGTGTTTTCCTGTAATAGTTTGTATTGTTAATTGTACATTGTAGCATGATAGTAGACAACTGACAGCGCTGTTTAGCTCTACAAACCAGTTTGTTAAATGCTCATTCATACTTAACATTATCCGACAAACACCTAACGTTACAAACTTTAAAAAAAAATCTCAACAGCGAACTTGGCGTTAGTGTAAATTATTCTTTGATTAGAGCTTTTATGTATTGTTTATCTACAGGCATGCTAAACATGGTTCTGAGTTTGATTTGGCTACTATAGTAAAGCCAATGTTTAGTGTTCGTTCTTGCGACAGATATTTGGCTATAATCGTTCTAAAAATACAAAAGTAACAGTGCCATTCAGTAGCGATCACTATAGATCCGCAGTCTTTACTCTTGAGGACTGAACAGGTTCTGCTCGATCATCTTCACTAAAATTGTCTGGGTCTGATTCGGGCTCAAATTGGTATGGTTTTATTGACGCCATTGTACTACCCAAAGCACAGGCTACCGGTAAAGGTAAGGGGCGTGACGTTTCTGACAAACGTGCACTAGGCGGTTAGCAAATCACAACACACTGGGCCAGCTAACCAATCTGAGCCCATTGCGTATTTTTGAGGGACTGGCTTCATACAACCCGGAAACCATCAGACCGTTTTTACAAGGAGGGAGAGAGCAGTGTAGAATAAAGGTAGAATATATGAAAAATATTGCAATTTATTAAAAACGAAGCATGAACACATGTTACAGTGCCCCCCACAAACACAATCAAGCCTTCGAAAGAATGTGTTTTGCCACCCCTTTAAATAGAAAACAAGACACAAATACTGATTAAAAAGATGAATTGTGGCAGCTGTAGCGGTGCACTTATTTACCTTTTTGAAGATGGGCGGATTGGGAAGCGGAGGGCCGAACTGTGGCACATCTTCACGTGCTGTGACAGACACCTGCACCATATAAATACAATTATTGATTCGTGTTATGATCTTTTTGAAGCGATAAAGTGGTAGTTGCATGGACTGTCAATGGAGGGATAGAAATCTCTCAGATTTCATTTAAAATATGTTCATTTGTGTTTCAAAGATGAACAAAAGTCAAAAACAACATGAGGGAGAGTAATTGATGACAATTTTTCATTTTTTTGTACTAACAATTTAATAAATACTGTAACAAATGAATTGCTCATTGTTAGTTAATTTACACTGTAAACCCTAAACACTCCCAAACCTCAAATTAAACAAATTAGTTCAAACAAATTCACTTTTTGGAGTAAAACTTTCTTTTTCTTTTGAGTTCTCAAAACTGACACATTTTAAGTAATCTGAATCGTTTCATTGTTTTGAGTTTTATGAACTTGTTTCTTTTCATTTAGACCAGTGGTTCTCAAAGTGTGGTACGAGTACCACTAGTGGTACTCAGGCTGCCTCTAGTGGTACGCAGAGGAATCACTAAATACGTTAATGTTAAAACACAATACATTTAAATTTAATCATTATTTAATTATTTTATTTACCTGTATGTAAGCACAGTGCAGTGTTAATGTACAAACTGTATTAACAACAATAAGTATTCTTATTAGGAATAAACTGCCTTGTTTTTGTACTGTGCAGAGCTGTAGCTGAATAGTTAGGCCTACTATGCTACTGCATTTTAATATTGGTCATTATGGTGGTACTTGGAGGGCCAAATATTTTCTGAGGTGGTACTTGGTATAAAAGGTTTGAGAACCACTGATTTAGACTAACTTAAATTTAACTGAAACTGGGCTGGGATTTCTATTTTTCAAGCATGCTTTGCCATGACACTCAAAAGGGACAGTAAATGCCAAAAATTAAGTGTTAAATTGTGTTGGGTTTTTTTGGTGCAAGATTAACATTAAGTGGGGGATTTAGTACCGTATTTTCCGGACTATAAGTCATACTTTTTTTCATTGTTTTTTCAGTTTGGCTGGTCCTGCGACTTATAGTCAGGTGCAACTTATATATCAAAATTAATTCATACTGACTGACAAGCTACGTCTACAGCCGTGAGAGGGCGCTCTATGCTGCTCCTGTAGCCTACCCCTGAAAAAATTAACTGAAAACAACTGAAAAAAACTGTTAACTGAAATATTAACTTAAAGACAACTGAGAAAGACTGAACACAAACAAAATGCCCCCCAAAAAGAAAATCCTATTCTGCAAATTACAAACTTCAGGTAGTAAAATATGCAGCCGAAAACGGTAATCGAGCAGCAGAAAGAAAGTTTGGAGTGAGTGAGAAACTTGTGAGGGACTGGCGAAAAGCAAAGGTTACTTTAACTGTAATGAAGAAAACAAAGAAAGCTAATCGCAGACTGAAAGCAAGATGGCCAGAGCTGGAGGAACGAGTCCACAGATAGGTGCTTGAACAACGCTCTGCCAGGAGAGGCTCAGCTGCGTGAGACAAACACTGCCAGTGTGAATCATAGACCGTAAAAGGGTGTGCGCACGCGGCTCCCGCTCTCCGCAGAGTCCGCACTACTTCTGCCCTGCCAACGCACTGCTTGTGCGTGTGGTGTGAAGCTGCCGTTTTTTGACAGATGCGACTTATACTCCGGAGCGATTTATAGTCTGGAAAATACGTTAGTGTTTAATGTTTTGTTATGCTAGTTTAGAAGAGTTTTTGTTATGTTGTTGTTTTTTGTAGGGTTACCATAATGGTGACGGGTGGAGCATGAGCTTAGTTTGAGAACATATATGTGTTAAATGTATCATATCGCTGTCCTCATTCAGCAAGTGCAATGCTATGCTAATGCTACCAAAGCAAGGTGGCATTTATTGAATTAGCTAGTTAAAGCTAGTCAAGTTTCCACTACTATAAAATTGAGATTACATGGTTACATTTATGAATTAGCTTACTCAAATATTTCAAGTTCAAAGCAATTAAAATGTATGATTACAAAATAAAATGAATGCATTATGGGACCTTATTGGAAAGTGTTAGTAATAAATTTTGATGACAAACCTTGTATGTGGTGTCATCCGTTCCAGGGTTTTCCACTTGAACCAGAATGTAAGCATGAAGGAAATTGGAAGCGATCATGTCAGGCACAAACGGGGTGGCCTCCTCTTGAAAAACTGCAGCCACAATGTCATTCCCAATGTGCCGCTTCCTTTGGAGCTATGTGTAGGAAAAAGAAACATATAATGATTGACACGCTGTCTCAATCAGCTCCCTAGTTCAGTAGTCAGGGCACTGATCAGAGTATCAGTCAATGGGCTGACTCCCTGATCAGTGCCCTGACTACTGAACTAAGGAGCTGATTGAGACTCACCCTACGACAGCATACCGATTGTCCCTAGACTTTTAATCATAAGCACCTGCTGCGTGTCTCCCTCTGTATAGGGTAGTTTGGTGGAGATGTGAAACATGAGTTCCTGCCCTCTGAACACAGTGTAGACCGACTGAGACCCCGTCTGACCATGAGACACATCCAAACCACCTCGAAACCTAAATATATGTCACAGAGTGAAAACAGAGGTAGGCTATTAAAAGCAAAGCACAAGTATTTGTGATGCAGAGAAAACACATGTTGTCCTTTGCAGGCCATTTATAAATTCACACATTCTAACGTTTTCAGCCTTTCTTACCCTTACCCTTTAAAATCATGGAGCTCTACACAGTCTCCCAGCACTCGGAGGAACTCTGCGAAGGCTGGAGACTCCTCACTGTTCCCAAACAACTCCTCCTCTGAGGTCTGTGGGCAGCAGAGAGTATCAGAAGACATCAGTGAACGGCAAACAGTGAAGCAAACAGCAAGAGGTGAAGGTAGAGTGGAAAGATAACAGGAAATAATAGATTAAATACTTCACATATGGCAACAGCTTGTTGATTTATTGCTTTGGTGATTCAGATTGAAGCAGCTTGATAAGAAAGCTGTTAAAGTGTCTTGGAGAACCTCAGCCTGACCGAGAACCAGACCGTATATATATATATATATATATATATATATATATATATTTGCACACAAACAAAATTCATGTTCTCACCTGCCCAAACTTTTGGTAGATGACGCCAAACTTAAAGGTGTTGTTTAACTCGTGATCATCGTAATTCACTATTAATTGAGAGCCCTGCAAAAACAAAGATATATGTAAAACAATTAATATGCTCTTCATCAATTCAGCTTTGACTGGCTCCTGTATTTAATTTCACTAAGACTCCCATGCAAAACATGGTTTTTATCTCTTAAACCATCTCACTAGTATTTTCTTTATTAAACAATCAGCCAAAACAGTTACAATCTATTGCAAACATTCTGGTAATTTAACATTTCAGTTTTTATCTGATAAATTAATATCTTGGCCAGAAGTAATATTGTGCTTATGAAATATGCAGTATTTAATTTCCCTCATAGACTCATTCATAAAAACAAATAGGGATGAACATCATGTAATTATATAAAAACAAATATACAGTACCTGGCAAAAGTTTGGAAACAATAACATTTTTTAAATGTTTTTGAAAGAAGTCTCTTATGTTCACCAAGGATGTATTTATTTAATAAAAATACAGTAAAAACTGTAATATTGTGAAATATTGTTACAATTTTAAATGAATTTTAATACATTTAAATTTGTAATTTATTCATGCTATGGCAAAGCTCAATTTCATCATACTCCAGTCTTCAGTGTCACATGATCCTTCAGAAATCATTCTAATAATATGATCTGATTTGATGCTGAAGAAACATTTATTATTATTATTATTATTACCAATGTTGAAAACCGTTTTTGCTGCATTACCATACCATACCATACCATTCAACATTTGTGGTAAGATTAAAGAAAAGAGAGAAATGTAAATCTTTTATTTATCAAGGATGCATTAAATTGATAAAAAAAGTGACAGTTAAGACATTTATAACATTACAAAAGATTTATATTTAATAAATTATTTTTTAATTGTAATAAATACATTTAATAAATGCAAATAAATGCTGTAAATTAAACGTTCTATTCATCAATGAATCCTGTAAAAACTATTACCAACAACAACACTTAAAATGTTAAGCAGCATAACTTGTTGTCAACATTGATGATAATAATAAGAAATGTTACCTGAGCACCAAATCAGCATATTAGAACAATTATACCAAATTTGGACAGTTGGTGGCGCTAGAGGAATTGAGACTCCAAATTTTCAGACTCTGCTCTATTTGTGTGTCAAATTTATGGATTAACGGATACAATAGGCTCCTACGCACTTTTGGTGCCCCTAATTATATTACAATATTAATAATAAAAACATAATATTAATCTTGCACTCACCTTTGGATACAGCACAGGACTACATCTAAGACCTGCAATGTCTTCACATAGTAGCTATAGTGGGGAAACAATGACATCACAAAAACACAAACTTAGTCAAGCCACTCAGTCAACAGTAAGACCATTATGGTTCACTAATTTAATTCTTTAAAGAGGTCATATCATACATTTTATAATCTTGTAATAATATTTTACTTATAATGTTACTTTATTTTATGTGACAAACTAAAAAAAAATTAATCATTATAAATCATATAATGTAATTTTTCAGAAATATTTTCCATACTGTCTGAATCTTACAAACAAATGTTTTTTTTGTTTGCAATCAGAATTTTTGTATTTACATGTGCTCTAAAAGCAAAAGAAAAAAAAATCTGTAATAGCGTTTCAACGACTTCCCAAAAGAGGAATAGAGGTTGATTAAAGCAGAGAGAGAGAAAGATGTCAAATTTGCCGCCACTCCCTCAGTTGTTGTATTAGGGGCCTTTTACACAACACTGTTTTCAACTGAAACTTTTTATCCAGTTTGGCCGTTTATTTACACAACATCTGCGTTTTGGGGGCCTGAAAACGCAACCCGTTGAAAACGGGTTTGAAAGTGCAACGATACTGTTATCATTTCCGTGTAAATTACAAAAACACAAATTTGTGAAAACTTTGACGTCATGGTCTAAAGCGCACTTCGAAGTTCGAATCTACTTTTGCAAGTTTAAGGACGGGAAAAATGGTCAGCGAAAAGGGTTGTCCCTATTCTTTGAATGAGTAATGGGTGTGTTTTAGGCATAACGTGCAATAAACCAATCAGAGTCTCATCTTCCATTCCCTTTAAAAGCCAGTTGCGCTTGCACCTGTCACAAGCACGCCAGGCTCCACCCTCTCCCAGACACAATGTTCACAGTCACCAGAATACTGATTACACGCACCTGCACGTCATTATCACAGCAATCACCACCTGCACTTAAGCCCCACGCATTCACTCAGTCACTGTGCAGTCTTGTTCGCACATGCTCACGCTACTGCTTGCTTCTACGGACTTAGCTGCATTACCTACCTGTTCTCCCAGTCTTCTGAGTGTCTCCTCGTCTTGTCTCCTGGCTCCCTGTCTCCATCGCTCCATCGTCCCGCTCTCGCAGTCACCTACAACCAGACGTACAGTATTACCATTGACATTACCATTCCGCTGGATTACCTCTTCTGTTACTCACCTCATCTGCTCACTTCCTGGTTCTGTTCAATAAACTCTGTTTACCCCTGTCATCAGTTCTCCGTGTCACCTCTGTATTGTAACAGAACTTCCCTCCAGCACACCTGCACCTTCACCAGCGAGCACTTCCGGAAACATCACTGCTTCTTCGCCCCCCGAGTGCGCCAGTCCCATGGCCAGACCGGCGTCCTTCTCTGGTTCGGCGGAGGATTGCAACGGATTTCTGCTTCAATGTTCGCTGGTCCTGGAGATGCAGCCTCACCTGTACCCACACGATCGCGCCAAGGTGGCGTTCATCACTTCGCAGCTATCTGGTAAAGTGATCCGTTGGGCCATCTCTGTGGTCCAACGACAGTCCTGTGATCCAGACCCTCTCCGGTTTCATCGCACACTTCAAGGAAGTTTTTTGGAAAACTGTCCTGTGACTCGTCGATCGGTGAGCAACTCTACCATTTGAAACAAGGTTCACTGTCTGTAAATGAGTATGCCCTCCAGTTTTTGAACCCTCGCTGCTGCCAGTGGTTGGAACAACCTACCGACAGGGTCTGGATCCTCGGGTGCGGCTGCATCTCGCTGCATACGAGGATACCATCGGGCTTGAATGATTCATCCAACTCTCCATCCGCTTCGCCACTCGTATGCAGTCGTGTATCGAAGAACACCAGGGCCAGCCATCATTCTCTCCTTTCCTCCGCCGACCAGATAGTGTCAGCCCTCCAGAACCAGCCCACTAGGCTATGCAGCTGGAGAATTCCCGAATGACAGCGGCTGAGCGGCAGAGGCAGCTGACCCAGAGTCTATGTTTGTATTGTGGTCTTCCCGGGTATTACATCTCCAAATGCCCCGTCCGTCCTCCATGTCCTATGGTGAGTGCTATCATTCCTTCCCTAAATAAAATGCAACCACTCACCACTACTATAAACCTTACTGCTGCCAGTATCTCCCTTCCAGTTACTGCCCTCCTTGACTCCGGGTCAGCCGGCAACTTCATCTCGGGCACCCTCTGCCGCCAGCTCAAGCTCCGCACGACTGCTACTCCAACCATCTACCAGATCCAATCGATAACCGGAAAAACCCTCAGTCGGAGGCAGGTCAGTCGCTCCGTGGGCCCTATCGGCATTCAAGTGGGAATCCTTCATATGGAACGTCAACATCTGCTGGTTCTGGAGGAATCCACCGCTGACATCATCTTAGGGCGCCCATGGTTAGAGCAACACAACCCAGTCATCTCCTGGAAGACAGGCGAAGTCCTGAAGTGGGGCGACAGCTGTTTCCCAGACTGCTTCCCATCTCAACCGGTAAGTCACTCTCCTCGTCCCCAAGATCTCCCTGTCTACGCCACGTCCATCGAGAGTCCAGTAGAGAGACGTTCGGTGGATGTCCCTTCCTGCTACGCCCCCTTCAGCGACGTCTTCTGTCCCCAACGGGCTTCCAAGCTGCCTCCCCATCGGCCATGGGACTGTGCCATCGGTCTGCTGCCCGGTGAACCAGTGCCCAGAGGAAAGATCTACCCCGTCCCATCACCTGGTCTGAAGAAACTCTACCCTCTGCCAAATCCTCCACCAACGTTCCGCCGGGTTGCCCCCCAGGCTTGCAGTTTATCACCCGATCACGACGCACTCCTCTCATCCACTCCTCCCACACGTCACTGGGCACTGGTCACCCCGGGGTCAATGAAACCCTCTCACTGCTACGTCAACGCTTCTGGTGGCCACAGATGTCATCAGAGGTCAGAAGGTACGTGCAGGGATGTAGGGAGTGTGCCATGTCCAAGAGTCCACGTCATCTGCCTGCTGGAAAGCTTCATCCTCTGCCCGTTCCCAACCGCCCCTGGTCACACCTAGGAGTAGATTTTATCACAGATCTCCCAGTCTCAGATAACTGTACCTGTGTCCTCGTAGTGGTTGACCGTTTCTCGAAGTCCTGCCGTCTTCTCCCACTACGAGGATTACCCACTGCCCTGGAAACCGCAGAGTTAACGTTCAATCACATCTTACGGTACTATGGTATCCCTGAAGACATAGTATCGGACAGGGGTCCCCAGTTCATATCCAAGGTATGGAAGGCCTTTTTCTCCCTCCTAGGTGTGACCGCCAGCCTCTCGTCTGGATACCATCCCCAAACAAATAGGCAGACGGAACGCAAGATCCAGGAGATTGGCCGTTTCCTCCGTACCTTCTGTCACGGCCACCAGGACTCCTTGAACCAGTTCCTAGAATGGGCCGAGTACGTACTCGGCTACCAACCTCCCCTCTTCCCGTGGTCAGGGGAACCCTCCGTTGTCCCTGCAGTCGATTACTGGTTCCGGGAGAGTGAGAGGGTCTGGGACTCTGCACATCATCGACTTCAGCGGGCCCTTCGCAGATGCAGGATTACAGCTGACCTTAGCTGCTCAGAGGCTCCCACGTTCCAGGTTGGGCAGAAGGTCTGGCTGTCAACCTGGGACATCAGACTGCGTCTGCAGTGCAAGAAGTTGAGTCCCAGATTTGTTGGCCCCTTCACCATCCTGCAGCAGATCAACCCTGTCACGTACAAACTCCAACTCCCACCTCAGTACCCGATTCACCCCACGTTCCATGTGTCACTTCTTAAACCTCATCACCCATCTGTTTCTGTTTCCCCAGAGCCTGGTGTTACCCCGGAGCCCCCTTCTCCGCTTCTCCTAGAAGATGGTGCAGCATCCCAAGTCCTGGAGATCTTGGACTCCCGGCATCGTGGTGGTCAGCTACAGTACCTCGTTGACTGGGAAGGGTACGGCCCAGAAGAGCGATCATGGGTACCCAGACACGACATCCTAGACCCAAACCTACTTGAAACATTCCACTCTTCTCATCCAGACAGACCGGCGCCTCGGGGTAGAGGTCGACCACCACGGCGTCGGGGTCCTCGGCCCTCAGGAGATGGCCGTGGGGGGGGGGGTAATGTCACAAGCATGCCAGGCTCCACCCTCTCCCAGACACAACGTTCGCAGTCACCAGAATACTGATTACACGCACCTGCACGTCATTATCAAAGCAATCATCACCTGCACTTAAGCCCCACGCATTCACTCAGTCACTGTCCGGTCTCGTTTGCACATGCTCACGCTACTGCTTGCTTCTACGGACTTAGCTGCGTTACCTACCTGTTCTCCCAGTCTTCTGAGTGTCTCCTCGTCTTGTCTCCTGGCTCCCTGTCTCCATCGCTCCATCGTCCCGCTCTCGCAGTCACCTACAACCAGACGTACAGTATTACCATTGACATTACCATTCCGCTGGATTACCTCTTCTGTTACTCACCTCATCTGCTCACTTCCTGGTTCTGTTCAATAAACTCTGTTTACCCCTGTTATCATACCTCTGTATTGTAACAGCACCATGCAAATGTGACTGAACACTTCTCGGAAAGACTGAACACTTCTCCAGAGAGGAATCCTTTTATTTGTAATTTTTTTAAATGTTTGTGCGTGTAATAAGCAGAGTGTACGCGTGTTGTGGACCCGCCTATCGGCGCGTTTTTCAAAGACGCTCTTTAAAGGGGTGGTAAAACACATTCTTTCGAAGGCTTGATTGTGTTTGTGGGGTGCACTGTAACATGTGTTCATGCTTCGTTTTTACAATTTTTTCAATATTTTTCATATATTTTACCTTTATTCTACACTGCTCTGTTCCTCCTTGTAAAAACAGTCTGATGGTTTCCGAGTTGTATGAAGCCAGTCCCTCAAAAATACGCAATGGGCTCAGATTGGCTAGCTGGCCCAGTGTGTTGTGATTCACTAACCTCCTAGTGCACGTTTGTCGGAAACGTCACGCCCCTTACCATTACCGGTAGCCTGTGCTTTGGGTAGTACAATGGCGTCTATAAAACCATACCAATTTGAGCCCAAATAAGACCCAGACAATTTTAGTGAAGATGATCGAGCAGAACCTGTTCAGTCCTCAAGAGTAAAGATTGCGGATCTATAATGATCGCTACTGAATAGCACCGTTACTTTTTTATTTTTAGAACGATTTGCCAAATATCTGTCGCAAGAACGAACACTAAACATTGGCTTTACTATAGTAGCCAAATCAAACACAGAACCATGTTTAGCATGCCTGTAGATAAACAATACACAAAAGCTCTAATCAAAGAATAATTTACACTAATGCCAAGTTCGCTGTTGAGATTTTAAAAAGTTTGTAACGTTAGGTGTTTGTCGGATAACTTTAAGTATGAATGAGCATTTAACAAACTGGTTTGCAGAGCCAAACAGCATTGTCATCTGTTTACTCCCTTGCTACAACGTACAATTAACCACCCCTTTAAATAAAAAATAAAAAATGCGGCATTGACTTTAGACCAGGTTTTTGTTGGTCAATGGCGCAGTCGTTTTCAGTTGCCTCAAAATAGCAATGCACCAATAATGCACCTGAACACACCTCGTTTTCAGACCAGCACGCCCATGGGCGCATAAATAAGCGCAAATGCATTTGCTATTTAAACAACATGGCAAAGGACGTGAAAATTATAAACTAGCAAAAAACACTAGGTGTCACCTGGTGTGTGATAGGGCCCATTGTGTTTAATCTATAGGCGCTTAGTTTTTCTTTACAAAGTGACATAACCAACTACTGGCCTGGCAGCAGAATACAACGTTTTTAATCGCGAAAAAGGGAAAGGAAAAACGTTTCCATATTTAGTACACCATTGTTGTATAAATGTGCCCTAAGAAACACCCTCGCAGCATTAATTAATTTTTTGTAATTTACTGCAAAGACAATATAACACAAAGTTTAGTTTCACAGTCCGTGAAAAGGGTCCATGGGGGAAACCAAATTAAGTAAATTTAACTTGGAAGTTTGGATATATTTACTGGAAAACAAGACAAAAATACTGATTAAGAAATAGCTTTTTTTTTCAATTCACTTATACATTAAACTAACCCTAAGGGCAGGTGGCATACTGGAAAACTGTCTACAATTTAGCAATGAAGTTAATCAATAAGACTTTAGGGTCTGTAAAGGCGATTTTAAGTGGATAAAATCTGTGAGCCAACTGTGCAGGGCACAATCATTACCTTTGCTAACTGAGGGACACTGGGGAGCTCAGTCAAGCCCGCCAAAGAGATCCTGTCATAGATTGTCTTTGATGGAGCCCTAAGCGAGGCAGAATTTGATAGAAAAATGCAATCAAACGTTTTAAAATGTGCCAATCATGTAATTACACATAGAGGGTTTGAAAGGGCTGTTATTACCTGAGAATGATGTGCAGGTACTCTTGCTCCTTCACCTCCTCGTGTCGGAGGGACAGTACGAGGTTGCCATGGTTACTGGCCGTGCAGTAGAAGTTCAGATGTTCCTGAGACAGGCAGATAAGAGCCGATTTTGATTGTGAACAAATCCATTACCAACATGAACACTGCGTTAAATTACACCGACTGCAATCACAGCTCTGACATTGAATGATCTGTTTAAAATTATCTTGCACAAATATTTGGCAAAAGCCTTTGTCTGATGGTCCATTTAAGTATAACACCACTATATTGATGTGATGTGAGTTCTCACCCTGCCAATAAAGTGCTTGCGGTACGCACGAATGGCGAAGTTACTTTCCAGTGTGTAGCCAAACTCTCCTTCTCCATCTTCGTCATCACAGAAGCTATTCATCCAGTTCGGAATGGAGGCAGGGGTGTCAGGATCTTCAATCCAGTAACCACCGAACTGAGGCAGGATGACCTGAGGGTATGGCTCACCCCGCTGTAACACCTTGGAAAAAGAAATCAAACAATTAGAAAGAGACTGACGTCTGATACATACTCCACATACCTCGCATAGTGCCTTTGAAACATTTATTAGTAACAGAGAACTTAAATTGCTGTACCTCCTCTATCCGTGGGTATGGAATGTAATCTTCCTGGAGGGGTAAAATAATATAAATATAAGATAATGCTGTAAATGGACATCTTCACAGTGCTTTGGAAAGACTCTTGTGCCATGACAGCAAGCGTGTTATGAGACATATGTTTAGAACATGCAACCTCATTATATGAGAAATTACATGCAGCCCACACAATGCTTCACAGTCATGCTTACAAGAAACATTTTATGTGGCTGTATGGACAATCTGAATGAACACATGCATTTGAGGGTAGGATCATTTCTTCAGTGGTTGCCTTTGTTGTTATTTTGCCTGTAAGTCATTAAAACAGCTAAATCCAGAATTTGTTTTAAACTACATGTATAAAATGGGGTCCAAATGTCTGAAAATGCTTCTATTTTTCATTTTCTAATGTAATATATATATATTTACTTACAAAAATTAGTGTTTTAGTTTTTTGCTTTAATGACACTTTGATTCATGACCTAGAAATAACACAGATTCTGCAACATTTCTTCTTCATTTTACCTCATACTAATCCTTTGTTTTATTTTTATTTTTTCAAAATCCTAAAACTTATTTTGTCCAGCTTTGAAATTTGATCAGACATTTGGAGCCCACTGTACACAACATATATAATGTTACATACATGGGTGAAGAATGCCAACTTCATGCATTGAAAATACAACAAGTCCGAAAAACAGACAAGCCCTGAGCTGAGGTGTAATCTTGTAGTTTTTTCACACCCTCTGACCTTTATTCTTTGTGGCCTCATTTCCTCCACCTCAGAAACCTGCTAAGGGGTCAGGGTCAAAAGGTTGCAGTGTTAGCAACTAACAGTGGAGGAGTGATGAGCATGAGATGCACAACGCATCAAAGTCTCATTTGAGGAAAGTCTGTTCACTCGGCGGCCATTTTGCAATGCCTCCGGGCAGCTATTTCGGTCATCCAAGATATCTACTTTAATGAGGAAATCCTGAAATCTTTATAACATATATAAATTATACTATCAAAAATATAAAAAAACGATTTCACTTCTTACCTCCATCTTGTCCAGCATATCAAAAAACTGAGTAGACTGTTGAAAAGAAACAGAGGCCAATCTTTAGGCTAACATATAACATGCCAAGTATTTCACTTCATATTACAGGTCAACAAAAAGTCCAGCATGCATTACAAACTACTAGGTGTGGACTACATGCCTGTGGTTGTGGAGTCTTGTAATCCCTCATATTAATACAGCAAGCTCTACTCATTGTCAGTACTAAATATCGAAATCTGCTATTTTAGTTGCTGAGTTTACAGTATGTCCTCACCAAATAAACAAGTTAATTTGACAACCTGTTATATTCATACACCTGTTTTTGTAGTTGTGATTTCACAGTATGTCAAAGGAACTTGTCTGACCAACACACATTAATCTGACAAACTGTTATAAACATGCACACATAAAAAAAACTAATTCAAAATGTAATCTGAGGTTCCTCAGATAGCATATTGTGATAAAGTTCATTATTTTCCATAATGTAATGATAAAAATTAAACTTTCATATATTTTAGATTCATTGCACACCAACTGAAATATTTCAGGTCTTTTATTGTTTTAATACTGATGATTTTGGCATACAGCTCATGAAAACCCAAAATTCCTGTCTCAATAAATTAGCATATTTTATCCGACCAATAAAAGAAAAGTGTTTTTAATACAAAAAAAGTCAACCTTCAAATAATTATGTTCAGTTATGCACTCAATACTTGGTCGGGAATCCTTTTGCAGAAATGACTGCTTCAATGCGGCGTGGCATGGAGGCAATCAGCCTGTGGCACTGCTGAGGTGTTATGGAGGCCCAGGATGCTTCGATAGCGGCCTTAAGCTCATCCAGAGTGTTGGGTCTTGCGTCTCTCAACTTTCTCTTCACAATATCCCACAGATTCTCTATGGGGTTCAGGTCAGGAGAGTTGGCAGGCCAATTGAGCACAGTAATACCATGGTCAGTAAACCATTTACCAGTGGTTTTGGCACTGTGAGCAGGTGCCAGGTCGTGCTGAAAAATGAAATCATCTCCATAAAGCTTTTCAGCAGATGGAAGCATGAAGTGCTCCAAAATCTCCTGATAGCTAGCTGCATTGACCCTACCCTTGATAAAACACAGTGGACCAACACCAGCAGCTGACATGGCACCCCAGACCATCACTGACTGTACTTGACACTGGACTTCAGGCATTTTGGCATTTCCTTCTCCCCAGTCTTCCTCCAGACTCTGACATCTTGATTTCCGAATGACATGCAACATTTTCTTTCATCCGAAAAAAGTACTTTGGACCACTGAGCAACAGTCCAGTGCTGCTTCTCTGTTGTCCAGGTCAGACGCTTCTGCCGCTGTTTCTGGTTCAAAAGTGGCTTGACCTGGGGAATGCGGCACCTGTAGCCCATTTCCTTCACACGCCTGTGCACGGTGGCTCTGGATGTTTCTACTCCAGACTCAGTCCACTGCTTCCGCAGGTCCCCCAAGGTCTGGAATCGGTCCTTCTCCACAATCTTCCTCAGGGTCCGGTCACCTCTTCTCGTTGTGCAGCGTTTTTTGCCACACTTTTTCCTTCCCACAGACTTCCCACTGAGGTGCCTTGTTACAGCACTCTGGGAACAGCCTATTCGTTCAGAAATTTCTTTCTGTGTCTTACCCTCTTGCTTGAGGGTGTCAATGATGGCCTTCTGGACAGCAGTCAGGTCGGCAGTCTTACCCATGATTGCGGTTTTGAGTAATGAACCAGGCTGGGAGTTTTTAAAAGCCTCAGGAATCTTTTGCAGGTGTAATTTTGATTCAGATGATTGGGTTAATAGCTCGTTTAGAGAACCTTTTCATGATATGCTAATTTATTGAGACAGGAATTTTGGGTTTTCATGAGCTGTATGCCAAAATCATCAGTATTAAAACAATAAAAGACCGGAAATATTTCAGTTGGTGTGCAATGAATCTAAAATATATGAAAGTTTAATTTTTATCATTACATTATGGAAAATAATGAACTTTATCACAATATGCTAATTTATTGAGAAGGACCTGTATATATACACACTCACCTAAAGGATTATTAGGAACACCTGTTCAATTTCTAATTAATGCAATTATCTAATCAACCAATCACATGGCAGTTGCTTCAATGCATTTAGGGGTGTGGTCCTGGTCAAGACAATCTCCTGAACTCCAAACTGAATGTCAGAATGGGAAAGAAAGGTGATTTAAGCAATTTTGAGCGTGGCATGGTTGTTGGTGCCAGACGGGCCGGTCTGAGTATTTCACAATCTGCTCAGTTACTGGGATTTTCACGCACAACCATTTCTAGGGTTTAGAAAGAATGGTGTGAAAAGGGAAAAACATCCAGTATGCGGCAGATCTCACCAGATCTCAACCCAATAGAGCATCTTTGGGATGTGGTGGAACGGGAGCTTCGTGCCCTGGATGTGCATCCCACAAATCTCCATCAACTGCAAGATGCTATCCTATCAATATGGGCCAACATTTCTAAAGAATGCTTTCAGCACCTTGTTGAATCAATGCCACGTAGAATTAAGGCAGTTCTGAAGGCAAAAGGGGGTCAAACACAGTATTAGTATAGTGTTCCTAATAATCCTTTAGGTGAGTGTGTATATATATATATATATATATATATATATATATATATATATATATATATATATATATATATATATATATATATATATATATATATATATATATATATATATATTCAGTAGATAATAGTCTAGTTGTTGTTGGGACATGTAATTTATGTTCACATCAGAACATAACTAAAATTAATTCTCACTATACGTGTGGCTATTGTAGATTTAGTGCATTATTCAAAAACTTCTATATTCTCAAAATGTGATGGGCATTTTGAGATTTTGTTTTTCCTTTCTTCAACCTTTGAGGAACATATAGTCTACCTAGGGGATGATGTCTGAAGTCATGGTCTACTGAGTAAGCAGGGCACATCACCAGCAGCAGTTTTATGCTAGGGACTTGTCTCCAGAGAGAGGGAGGAAAGACATTTTTATCTGCATAAACCAAATGAGTCAATAATTGCTGCTTTATAATAAACTATTTATAAAATGTTATCGGGAGGCTTGACTCCATGACTTTAGCTGTAAGGTCTCTGAGTAAATCCCCTTTCAGTGCTGATTCATAACAGGCCCTGAGAGCAGACATGCAGCTTACCTTCATGGCGGCAGGGGCGGTTCTGGGGGGTGAGGGAGGGCAGTCTGCCAGGGGCACATTGGAGATGGTCAGCAACTCCTGCTTCCTGCAACACAGTGACATCATCACTGTCATTCCACACTTTAAAAATAACATTTAAACATCAAATATACAGTCACTAATGTACAGAAATACACATAAAGTATCTGAATCTTAAAGGTGCACTCATTCTTTTTTCCTCATTAAAATATTTGGTTACAATTTATTTTAAGGTGACATAGTTACATTGTACTTACTCAAATACTGAGTAATATTAACAATACATGTACTTATAGAGTTATGGTTAGGGTTTAGTTTATGGTTAGTTACTTGTTATTACTATAGTAAGTACATGTAGTAATGTGTAACATAACAGTAATATTTAAATATGAAGAAAAATATTATTCTTCATTTGTTATTATTATTTTTGGTGGAATTATTTAACTGTGACTGAAAATGATTGCCTTTACACAATGTTGAAAACATACTGTTGTGGTCAGAATGACTGGCCCCCCTGGTAAATATAATCAAAGATGGCTATAAAAATGAATCTGCATTGTTTATCCTTTTGATCTTTCATTCAACAAAATGTGCAAAAATTGAACCCTTCATTAAAGAAAAAGAACTGAAAGTGGGGGGAATTCACATTATGAAAATAAATGTTTTTCTCCAAAACACGTTGGCCAACAATTATTGGCACCCCTAGAATTTTATGAGTAAAATATCTCTGAAGTATATTCCCATTAATATTAGCACAACAGGGTGTCTAGGAACATTAAATTGTCTAGCTAGTATAAATATGAGGAAACACAAAGGCCAAATTCATCACAATGAGTAAAACCAAAGAATATAGTTCTGATGTGCAGCAAAAGATTGTTGAGCTTCACAAAAGAGAAAGTGGTTGTAAGAAAATAGCTAAAGCGTTGGAAATCCCCATTTCCACCATCAGGGCAATACTTAAGAAATTCCAATCAACTAAAGATGTTACGAATCTGCCTGGAAGAGGACGTGTGTCTATATCGTCCTAATGCACGGCGAGGAGGAGAGTTTGAGTGGATCACAGATGGAGAATTGCAGAGATTAGTTGTCTTGGGGTCAGAAAGCCTAAAACAAAATCAAACAACCCCTACATCACCACATGTTGTTTGGGAGGGTTTCAAGAAAAATCCTCCTCGCTCATCCAAAAACAAACCCCAGCATATTCAGTTGTCAGACACGACTGGAAATTCAAAAGGGACCTGGTTCTATGGTCAGATGAAACTATAAAAAATGCCAGAAAAAAAAAAACAGATGGGTTTGGTGTAAACAGGGATAAAAAGAACCCTATGCCCACGGTTAAATATACTGCTGGATGTTTAATGTTGTGGGCCTATTATTTTGCTGGAGGTCCTGGACATAGGTTCAGATAAATGGTATTATGGATTCTAACAAACACTAACAGATATAAAAATCAAAACCTGACCGCCTCTGCTAGAATACAGATTTATTTTTTCAGCCATCTTTGATCATATTTACAACTGTATAATAGCCATACTGGCTAGCGAAACTCAGACAAATAATACAGAGTGCACCTTTAAAAGCTGACTATTGAATTTTGTAGGGTGGTCTGCAGTGTCATCTTCACACAGACAGGATCCTCGCTGAAAGCCTTTTGCCTCAGTCTCATTTTACTCAAGAATGTACCTCTCCTATTTGACCCTCATATGATTTCAAGATCATCAATAAAAAATGGGCCAAAGATGGGCAATCTGTTCTTTAAATGAGCTCTCTTGATAGGAGGCTGACAGGTGGAGGATCTAGAGGCTCCTGCTCAAGATTAATTTTCCTTCGCTTTCCACCTTCCTCTTCATAAGTGAGGTATGGATAGAGAAGCAGAGAGAAAGGGGGAGCAAGGGGAGGTTGAAGAGAGAAATGAACAAGGCTCTAAAAATACCCACCCAATCCTTCATAAGCTCTGTAAATAGATCCCATAAATCCATCAATATATTCGTATTAGGCTGAATGTGACATATCGTTCATTATGCTTGACAAGGTATTTCTCTCCCATATGCAACACTCACATACAAAACTAGCCAAATTAATCTTGCATCATACTTAGACCAAAAATCACAAGGAAATATACAGAATAACTGGCACCGAATGAAATAAACAACACATCCTGACCAGGGGCCAGTTGCATAAACTAAGCCATTATGTTAAGACAGTGTCTTAAGATCTAGTACGAGCCACTAGCAGTTAGGCACGTGGCATTCAGTCTTACTTTTCGTATCAAATTAGGCCAGTCTATGTTTTTATGTAACTGATTAAAAAAAAAAAAGAACAGTCTTAAAGAAAAAAAATGTATGTCTGACTTGTAAGACTAGTTTTAACGGTTTATGCAACCGGCCCCAGGAGAATTATCTTCACACCTCTGGAAGGATGTGAAAAGCTTATTGTCACATTGTCTGTCATTTTAGTCAACATGAAAACACCTTTCCTGGAAAACTCCTGGAGTGACTGTGGGTAATTTCACATAAGATACATTAGTGCATCAAAATAATCTGTGTAATATTAAGTTTAGCATTGTGTTGACAGTCACACCAAATCTGTCTATCTATCTGACAGTCTTTATCTCTCCATCACAGAAGGGCACATTTCGTCTCATAAATATGCATTAATCAAATTAAAATATATTAAATATATATATATAAATGTTAAAAATTATGTTGAAATATAACAAATCAATACTGATTCAGTATCAATGACTGAAGCAAATGACTTCTCTTCAACACTGAACAATTTGCTATTAATAACTGAACAATTATTACTATTAATTATATTATTTAAAAAAATCTAAATTCCCTTGTTTTTTGATAAGAGAGCGTTACAAATCACTAAGCACAATTAGCTCATAAAGTGTGCAGGACGTGTAGGCCTAGAATGAATTAAGCTCAAGTTAAACATTCTCCTTCCTGGAGTTTCCATTTCCAGCCAAACTTTGTGTTACAGAATCCAAATCTGATCTGTGAACTGTGGTGTTGATTCAACTACAAACTTAAATAATTAAATATATTTTTAATGAACGTTCTGACCTCTCTCTCTCTCTCACACACACACACACACACTCGCATGCACACAGATACACACATGCTGGTCCCTCTCTTTACCACATAGGCTACAGACATATACAACCTAAAATGACATTCACCCACCACTGGCTGTCCGTCTCCGTCAGTCTCCGTCTCTCACACCGCTTGCGGGAGCGGTGGAGGAGTCCGATAAGAGCAGCGGCAGCACGGACACCTGCTCTCCGACAGCGCACTCTGGACCTGAACTCAGACATGGCCAAACCTCAGGTTCAGTCTCAGTCCTAGTCCTCACATCACACCGACACCAGCTACGGCTGAATCTGCATCGTCACAATCTCCAAAGATGAGGTGCTGTCCTTGCCAGCACAGACTGTATGTGTGCATCCTTCACCGTGAATACCTCTTATTCTCTCTCACTCTCTCTCTCCCTCACCCACCCTCTCAAATGGCATTTCACTTTGACACCTGATTCGCGATTAAGGAGCTTTGATTGCTTAACCTCTTGCTATTCTGCTTTTTTCTCAAGACATTTCCACTAATTTCCACATGTTTACTTAGATATGCTGTGTTCAGTTTTTTTGTTTTGTTTGCACCTTTTTTCCTGTTTGTCTCCTTGCGTTTTATGACTTGAAAGCTCACAGTATGGAATTATTGCTATTCCAGCTCTTTTCCTCCATTCGATACAGCGATTACATGGTGCGTGTGTGTGTGGATTTTGTTACTGCCCTGTAGGCACATTTTTATCTGTGACAAGACTTTCAATCTCTTTAATGTGGAGTTAACCTTTCTCAATATCTCAAAAGACACATAATCCAGAACAAAATACCAAAGATGAACCGCTATTCCTTACAATTACATTCATATTGTTCCAGATAAGAATTCTAACTTAAGAAATCTCTATTATAATTTATAAAAGAGTGATGTTTGATGTACCTTACTATTATATTTCGAGGCTGTGTTGTAGACTCTGTGGAAGGATTATTGAGGGCTGTGTTTACACTTGCTGCAATTACAAGCCCATTTTCATCATTTAATTTCACCTGCTGTGCAAATCCGCTTCTTCTTGTTATGATTTCAAGCAACAAGAGAGCGTGTGCGTGTGAGCAAACCGTTTCTGTAACACAAAGAGCATTAAATGCTTCATGGGATTTGCTGAAGGAAATCACATCTATGAGGGGACATTCAGACTCATCAAGAGCTGTCTCACAGTCTAATGGCTGCCAGACAAATATTTCAATACAACAAGTGTAACAACATATACTCTGCAATATGATGAGCAAATAGGCTCATTCCAAAAACAGTCATGAAATACAAATGATTCTTGATGTGCACCAGATGATTTGAGCACGTCGGCTCATGAGATGAGGGTGTTATTCTGTAAAAACAGGAGATTTCAGTTGTTTCATGTAAGCCACCAGACAGTGCTGAAGTGTTAAAGAGGAGTAACACACTGTGTTGAGGTGGGTGACAGACGCCGAGGTGGGGATATGTGACAAGAGGGATGTTAGGTGGGAGTGGAGATGTTATTTTCACGTGAGCAAATCATAACGGTGCAATTAAAAGGTTTAGATGTAATCAGGATGCATTTCTGATTGCTGTGCACATTAAGCAACTATGCTTTTAAGCAAAATATGCTATACTTTATCAACAAATGGTCAGGTTGAAAAAGACACATAACCTTTAAAGGAGTCCTATAATGCCCCTTTTTACAAGATGTAAAATAAGTCTCTGATGTCCCCAGATATGAGCTTCAAGAGCTCATGTTAGCAGCTCCGATTACTTCATGCAGACACGCATGCGACATAATGTTCCAAACCTTAAATTTTGTATAAAGCCTCTACTTCTGAAACAACAGCAGCTCAAAAGAACTGAAAATTATATATTAAAAGTATTGAAACAACTGATAAGCATTTTAAGTTAACAGATCACTGAAATATTGAGAAATGCTGGATCCAATCTCAGTCGTAGTTCTTTCCATTACTTAGACATACACAGTAAAAAGGTGACTCTTTGAGTTGTTTTTGTTCAATTTGGATGGCAAACAACTCAGAGAAGCAGAGAGAGAAAAAATTATGTCTGGGCGAGGGAGAAGAAGAGTTAGGGGAGAGGAGGAAGAATGTGTGCTGGACTATGCATCTTTATGTTTTTCCCCCTTACACATGTGGAACCTATGAAAGCTTATTTCTGCCATGGAATAGAATATAAAAAAGGTAATTGTGTCTTTTTTCTCTCTCAATTCCTAGTTTATATCACACAATTCTGAGGGGAAAAAAAGTCAGAATTGTGAGATAAAAAGTCACAGTGTGACCTTTTATTTTATTTTATTCCATAGTAACCAAAGGCCATGTATGTTGGATTTGTTGTTGATCAATGGCAGCAATTTCATGTTTTCATTTCAGTAAAAGCTTAATATAAAGCCACTGTTCCATATACGCAGAATATTCAGTGTGTAGGGCACTAACCAAGGGGGCACCATCTCACCCTCTATGAGGGCACCATCAACACGCCACCCCCAGAAAGCAATTTCAATGGAGGTGGCAACTTAAGTTCTACATAGGGGACCCATTTGACCAGTGGCTGCCCTGAGCAATTCTGCTACTTTATATTATTTTTCTACTGTAGATTTTATAAAGTAATGCCTCATTCACTTTTAGATAGTATGTTGCCAAGAATGCACACATTCAACACTCAACTAAAAATGTAGAATGGCTTACAGTAAAAGAAAAACAATGGATTTCATATTTTCTGCAGGTAGAACTGAAACATGACTGGTAATGCAGTAATGCCATCAACTGTTAGTATTTTGACAGTCATTGCGCTATGATTGACTATATGTTCCTGCTGGAGAGAAAACTAGTGCTGGTGTTTTGACAGAATAATTCCATTTTGAGTCGGGTTTGCTGTGTTTTGATAGAGTTAGTATGTAGAAAAAGGTTTTTAGTGTTTTGAAATGTAGAATTTGTATTTATTTAACTAAATGTGGGTTTGGACAGAAAAATAACTATTTGGTCAATTGTGTGATGTAGATGTGCTGCTGTGTTAAGAGTTAAAAAAAAAGTACTTTAAGTATTGGTAAACGCTTATTAGCGATTGTTAAAAGACGCTGTTGTTTTTGCACCCCTAATGTTTAAATACAGTTTAAAACTTTTATTTGTGTTGTTGCTATTTGTTATTTTACAGCAATAATACATTTCAGTGGATACTGTTTGAGTTTAGATTGAGCAAACTGTTTTTGGGCTGTTTTGTATGTGCTTGCAGGTTAGGACCGATTTTTATGTCACTTTTTCAAAACTCTTCACAGTTCTCCTAACCAACGTTCAGTTGGTACAGCAGTTTATTTCACATTCAAAATGTACTTCAGTTCTAATTTAAGACATCTCTATTATAACTCAAAGAGTGATGAAAGAGTCATAAAAGAGTCAACTAACACATTACATATTAGTTGACTCTTTTATGATGCTTTCATCACATGCTTTCATCACATCTCATACACGTCAACATGTACACTCACCTAAAGGATTATTAGGAACACCATACTAATACTGTGTTTGACCCCCTTTCGCCTTCAGAACTGCCTTAATTCTATTTGGCATTGATTCAACAAGGTGCTGAAAGCATTCTTTAGAAATGTTGGCCCATATTGATAGGATAGCATCTTGCAGTTGATGGAGATTTGTGGGATGCACATCCAGGGCACGAAGCTCCCGTTCCACCATATCCCAAAGATGCTCTATTGGGTTGAGATCTGGTGACTGTGGGGGCCATTTTAGTACAGTGAACTCATTGTCATGTTCAAGAAACCAATTTGAAATTATTCAAACTTTGTGACATGGTGCATTATCCTGCTGGAAGTAGCCATCAGAGGATGGGTACATGGTGGTCATAAAGGGATGGACATGGTCAGAAACAATGCTCAGGTAGGCCGTGGCATTTAAACGATGCCCGATTGGCACTAAGGGGCCTAAAGTGTGCCAAGAAAACATCCCCCACACCGTTTATTTCAGTCAAAGTTGCTCTTCTATCAGCTTGAATCAGTCGGCCCATTCTCCTCTACACCTCTAGCATCAACAAGGCATTTTCGTCCACAGGACTGCCGCATACTGGATGTTTTTCCCTTTTCACACCATTCTTTGTAAACCCTAGAAATGGTTGTGCGTGAAAATCCCAGTAACTGAGCAGATTGTGAAATACTCAGACCGGCCCGTCTGGCACCAACAACCATGCCACGCTCAAAATTGCTTAAATCACCTTTCTTTCCCATTCTGACATTCAGTTTGGAGTTCAGGAGATTGTCTTGACCAGGACCACACCCCTAAATGCATTGAAGCAACTGCCATGTGATTGGTTGATTAGATAATTGCATTGATGAGAAATTGAACAGGTGTTCCTAATAATCCTTTAGGTGAGTGTATAATAGACATGTATCAAATCAACGTTTTATTCCATAACACTAGCAAAGGTTTTCAACCAACAAACTCACTTTGTCACTCAAAACAATGACCTGAACAACACTAACAACAGGCAGCATTATGTTTGCTTTTGTAAAATTTCTTTACAAAACAAGAACGACACTCTCTGCTGTTCATAATTCGCTGTAATTTGTTACATTATCCATATTTACATTACAGTACAAATTTATTCCTACGTTTTCCTCTTTTGTATAGATGGTAAAACGCATCAGTTTAGAAAGCAGTGTATTGGCATTCAAAAAAATGTGCTGCAAATATATAGTGTTTTGCAGATGAAGCATGAATGACAAAAGTGGATTTTGAAAAATGTGGTCATTGAATGCATTTTGTGTGAAAGCAATGAAAAATGATTCACAGTTTGGTCAGCATAGACTTCTGTTTCGCTGAATGTGGGAAGATTTTGAAAATGTGGCTTCAGTATTGGCCGATGCTTGATAGAAATTGTAAATAATGCTTTTGGGCATCAAATAAAATAATTTTTTACTAAAATGTATTAAAAGTTTTATTATTTTATGTCAGATAATAATTTATATTTCACACCAACTCCACATTAGAAATTACGCACATTCAACACTGCATCAGGTAATCATTAGCCTGCACATTTCAAAGGTTTACAAAATGTTAAAAGTGAATTATTTTATAATATTTTTGTAGTTGTGAAGAGTTGTTACCACAATTGAAAATATGTAAGATGTGCCCTAATAACTGACAGCTAATGGACAGGAAGATGCACAACCAGAGCCGTGCGCTTAGTATTCAAGGCCACTGATCTGGCGGGCGCACACGTGTTGGGAGAACTGGCCCCCTGCTGCCTTCATGTCTGATATACGAATGCAATCACAGATAAGACCCTGCAGAATGCAGACTGTCACTGTCTCTGTTTATGCTGCGTCCCAATACGCCTACATATACTACGCCCTAAAAGTATGAACTCTGTTTGTGAAGCAAAGGAACATACTTTTGAGTGTATAGCAGAAATGCAGTATAGCATGTTAATCTGTCAGTCGTGGGTCTTTCATGCGGAGACTCTCCTCGTGTGTTTTTGCATAATGATGCATTTAAAAGTTAATGACCTAAAGGATCTTTACAAAAGTTCACAATGCTGTTGCAGATGAAATATAACGTGGATTACATTGAATAAATATCTTTTCATCAGGTTATACTGCTTATTATTCACTAAACCTCTCTACTTAACCGTCAGACTCACACATCCGTCATGTTTGTAGTTTTTTTTAACACTTTTAATTTGTGTTTGTAGTTGTAATCAAATTCTCGGAAAAAAGTAGACCATTCGGGTATCTTTGGAATACTCATTTCAACATACTACAATTTGGGACATACTAATTCTCATTTCAAATACTATTTTAGGACAGATAGTATATGAATTGGGACGCAACATTAGTTTCTAGTCATGGTTTCCTTTGTCTGGGTAGTGGGTAAAAATGTGAAGTCTAAAGGTTTCTGTCTGCCCTTCTCTTCTCAGCAGGGATGCCACATAGACTGGCATTGGCTTACATGCACAGTCGCCCTCCTTTTCACCATTTCTTTTCATACCCAGAACATACTGTTCTAGCACAAACACAAAGGCTGACACTATATGGCTGGTCCAGAAGTCTCTCTCTGTGTTACCTTTGAAGTGTTTTGTGTGCACGTGCTCTCTATTATAACACTGTGTGCCAAAATGCATTCAATTTATCAGTTTGGTAGCTTGTGTTCCCGGAGGCCAGATGAACTTTGATATTTCATATATAACATCACATGATGCTTTATGCATCTCTTTGTCCCTTCATGACCATTATAAATGGACAAAGAATTTGGATAATATTGGGGTACAGACCAAAGGATGATAATGTTGAAGTTGTATGGATTCTGATTAGCTGTTTTTTTTATCATTCATCAATCATTTTGAAAGTGATTCGAAAGATATTGTTCCTCCGTGTCATTACTGTTATAGTCATGGTGTAGACTTCACTATTGTCATATAATTAGAGTGATTATTAAAACTTTTTTTATTGATTATCGTCATTGGTGCGTCATTCTTTAGGGTTTTCACACTTGGTCCTTTTTTTTTAACTCTCCAAACAATCTCAGACCCTTTTAAAGCAAACCAAAACGAGACCATCTTGGGAGGTGTTCTGTGTACAGTACGCTTTCAGCTAGCAGTATGGTTCAATAAAAACATGCATTGTGAACACAAATCACTCTGGGCTTAATTTGTCCATTCATGAATTCCAATTTAGGTTGGTCATCAGATTCATCCGTACAAATGGCTATTTATCATGGCTGTTTCTGCTGGCAGTAGAGCTGTGTGATATGGATAAAAAAAAAATGTATCACGATTTTTTTTTAATCAACATTGAAAGCTCAGCCAAAATGGATGAACAGCTGATAGCTGTAGCTACAGAGTTTTTTTTCCCCCCTCATCTTCATAAATACATTTAGTAGCAGAGCGCATGCAAGGGCTGGAAAAAGGTGGAAAAATCTTGCTTTTCTGCGGTTTAGCAATTGCGCATGCTTACCGTACGTTTTTATTCCGATTCCGATTAATCGCACAGCCCTAGCTGGCAGATCTTCTTTTACGACATGTGTGCAAAGGATCGTGGGTGATTGGAGGACGCAAAGGATACACCTGATGCATCCTTCAAAATAAGCCGAATGAAGGATGTGAAAGGAAGAATGACTTCCAAGGATCCTTGGAGACAGCCTTCAAAACAGCTTGATGACGTGGGTATGCAGCCTTGATGCAGCCTTCCAATTGGTTAGCACCGGTTGTGTCATTCGAATATCTATTCCCAGTTTTGTAACAAGCCTTTCCTCCTCTAACATTCGTCTGCATGCATTAAATACAAAAATGAGTAATATGACTAGTGAGTTGTTGTACAACAACGAACCACTGTAATTAATACCGTAGGCTTTTTGGAATGCACCGCTTTGATACGTACTGTTCCACCACACCTCCATCTGTTCACTCACTCTCCTCCTGACCTTTTCTCTGGACTTTACCACTGTCTTTTTATCTGCTCTTTCCGTCTCTGTTGCACCGTGTCCGTCCCCCACTGCTCTGATGTACACTGTCCTGCTTTGATCTGTAGCCGAGAGGCAAGAAACATTTCAAAATAAGATGCATCTTTGACTTCTGTCAAAAATGAGTATGTTTCCCTCATAAGGGTAAGAAAATGAACTTGAAGTTGTTTGCCGTCGTCTCAACTGTGAGAAGTGGACAATATAGAAGGATGAAACAGATGAGAGCAACAAAAGGAATAAAAACAGAGGACAGCAAATCAAGAGGTAAAATAAGAAAAAAAAATGATACGCGCCAATATCCACCGACACAGCACTGCAGCGAACACAATAGCTTCTAATTGAAATGCTGTTCATTTACATCAGTTGTCTGTGCCAGAGAGGCTGGGACGCTACACTGCACATCCTTCTGTCAGGAAGTACACAATGTGTGTTCTGATTAACACGCCACTCGACTTAATGGTACTATGACACACAAAGAGTTAGAATCTAATCATACACAGCTGTTGAAATGCCTTCAGAATCTCAGGCCACGCAATCCACTGTCTGCACATGTACAAATACTAAAAACCTGTTTATGAATATACTTCCATTATAAGTGGAGGAAACCTTTTAGATGTAGCAAATATAGAGTATTTGTATATTTTTTTTTACAGGTCTGTTTGTTCTGATAAAATGCACTCAACTCAGTGCACACGTCCTGATTTTGCAGATTTAGACGCGTTCTTGGGTCAACATTTGTTGATCATGGAACAACACTCAAAAAAATTTTTTTGCCTCTTGTTCAGTTTAATTAATTAAAATAAGCTAAAGTAACACTTTTTTTTTTTTTACATTTTGTATTGGGTTCAATCAACCTAATATATTTTAAGGTGCCATAGAATGGAACACTGTATTTACCTTGGCATAGTTGAATAATAAGAGTTCTGTACATGGAACTAACATACCATGAGCCTCAAACACCACTGTTTCTTCCTTCATATGTAAATATTGTGCTTGAAAAAGACTACTAAAAAACGGGCGAATCACAACATAACACCGAATGTGAAGTAACAGTCAAGATCAATAATATTTACGCCTCCCCAAATTAGCATATATCAGCCCATGTTTTAGGCCAGGCAGTATTAACATGGACCTGCACGGCCGAATCATCAGAAGTTCTGCAGGTATTGTGAAGATGAGTAGCCTGACAAGCCAGACCCACATCATGACCCTTCCAAATAAGGTAAAAACAGACCATTTAATTCTATGGACAAATCCTAGGGTTGTAAATGGATCAAGCGGTAACCTCATCCAGTTTCTCTTGAAGCCAATTCGGAAGTGACTTTAACTGCAATTCATCGACTGGCCGCTAGAGACAGGCTCCAGAAGAGAGCAGAATCTCATTGAGCCCCATGTTAAAATGTCCAACTTTACAGCAGATTAAAACATGTTTACAGCCTGGTACAAATTGTGGTTTTGGTCTATACGGCTAATTTTGCCCTTCATGACAACTGTGAGAGGGTGATTTTTTTTATAACTCATTCGTTTACATTATATAAAGCATTAAAGTTCTGCATAATTAAGGGCGTGGTCACTTTGAGTGACAGGTGGATAGCCATTTATCTGCTGTCTGTTAGTCATCACGTCACTTCAGCTCCACCCACGTCCCGCCTTTTTGCCCATTTTCTGTAAATCCGGGAGTGATGCACAATGACGCGCTGCCAAGATGGCAACGGCCAGCTCGTCCATACTTTGCGCTTCAGAACGGCTCATCAGAATCCTAAGGGTGACGTCACGGACACTATGTCCATATTTTTTTTACAGTCTATGAAATGGACATGTAAAACCGGATATATATCAGAGAACAATTTAAAATATTGTATCAATGCACTCTATGGCACCTTTAAAACTGATGTTTACTTAATTAATTTGTGTTTAAACTATATGAATATTTTTTGTTGACAACTAACTGGGCAGTGGATCTGTAGTTCCCAGCATGCTTTGCAAGTAACTGCATTAGGAGAATAAATTTAGGGATTAAAGTGTGTTTTGCAGTAAAGGGAAAGATGTTGTTAGTTACAATTTTTTACTATCACTATGACAATTTTTTCAATACTTTTAACACATTTCCTAAACTCTTAACGCAGTTAGCACAACATCTGTCTGTGTAGGCTATACAATTAACACATTTATTGTTGCTTTTACACAAAATGCATATAGTTAACACAAATTTAAAATGCTTGAACTTCTTTTACACACAAGCTCAACCAAGACCAAAACAATGAATTTGTACTGCCAAATTGACCAATGCTTTAACACTTTATGTCAGAACAGATAACACCATGTTCTAAACCCTAACCTTATAGGCTAAAGTCAAAGTGAACAGCTGTTTATATTGTGAATTGACACACAAATATATCCCCTGTATTTTATTCCATTTGTACTGATAAACAGCTGATTGAATTTGTGCAAATATATAAATCACAGCTGATTCCCATCTAGGAATTGTTCAGCTGTTGTTCTTTCAATCACATGACCATATGGTAGGGCTGCACAATTAATCGAATTTTAATCACGATCACGATTTTGGCTTTCCACGATCAAATTCGCGTGATCGAGCGATATTTAAAATGCGTCATTCATTCACGCTTTGTATTAAAATTTTTTTCAAAGCCAGTCTAGCGCGCTGTAAAGCAGCTGTCTGATCACGTGCGTCCATGCACCAATGCATGCAATGCACCAATGCACCAACGTGAGGAAAATACCACAACAGATAGCAGGCTATAATCTATCTTAACAAAGAAAAAATGCCTAACGTAGCAGAGGGAGCGGCCGAGGGGCTTGTCCCGAGAATCGGATCGTCATCCATTGTGTGGAAACATTTTGGGTTTCAGGCAAGTGACACAAAACAAGAACAGGTCATATGCAAAGAGTGCCATAAAGTTGTTTTGGCACCACAAAGCAACACAACGAACCTCTTTAACCACTTAAAAAAACACACCATAAAGTTCAATACGATGAATGTATGAGGGCCAAGAAATGCGTTGCAAAGACTAATCATCCCACAACATCTCAGACATCCATCGAAGCGAGCCTCTTTAGCGCATCACCATACCCATCCACCTCTCAAAGACACAGTGAAGTAACAAATGCAGTCGCATTTCATTTGGCTAAAGACATATGTGCTCAATAAACACGGTGACAAACGAAGGCTTCAAATTATTGGGTCAACACCCTGGATAAACGATACGTGATGCCCTCGCGTAATTATTTTTCAAAGGTGGCACTACCTGCGATGTACAGAAAACGCAGAGGGGAAATAGAGCGTGATCTTGCCAATATAAAGTACTTTGCAACTACAACGGATCTGTGGTCAAGCAGGACAATGGATCCGTACATGAGTTTGACAATTCATTACATCGATGAGGATTTTGCAATGCAGAGTCGATGCTTGCAAACATCTTTTTTCCCGCAAGATCACACGGGAGAAAATGTTGACAGGCTAGTGTTTCTTTCCAAAAACCTGTAAACTACAGTACTCTTTTCGCCGTAGTTCTTCTGCCTTGAAATGTTCTTATTTGGTTACATTCTGTTATGGAATATTTGTTTCTTATTGATTGTATATTTTATTTTTAGTTTTATTCACATCCATTATGCAGGTAAAACTTAAGTTTATATTTTGCTTCCTAAAATATATTTACACATTGTAAAATGTAAAATAGTGCCCTGTTGAAGTTTTGCTACATTTTCTTTATTGTTTTAATTTATTTTTATTTATTCTTTAAGGAGATTCACTGAATTTTGGTGAATAAGAGGACCTATTTTATTTTGATGCACATATCTGTACATTAGCAGGAATGTTGCACAATATGGATGTGAAGGCAGTAAATGTAATTAGCTTGTGTGACAATAAAAAATTGTTTTGGTTAAAATCAACAAATAATCGTGATAATGAATCGTGATCTCAATATTGATCAAAATAATCGTGATTATCATTTTGGCCCTTATCGTGCAGCCCTACCATATGGTATACAGTAAAAGAGGGCCTATTTGGACTGCTCTTGTGTGAAAAAGGAACAATATAGAGTAACACAAAGAAAGTCATAAAAAGGCCTGCATGAGGGAGAAGAAGACGAGTACCAGGACAAGGGAGAGGAGTGGGACAAGGGCAAGGGAGAGGAATGCCTGGACATGGGCAAGGTAGAATGAGGGCAACTGATGAAATAAGAGCTATTATCATAGACCATGTCATAAACCACAGGCTATCATACAGAGAGGCTGGTGAACGAGTACAGCAAAACTCAGCCAGGACACAGTGCCATCCATTATTCAGATTTTTCAAGAAACCAACAAGTAGGACATTGTATAAGCGCTTCTCCTACTGCAAAGTGTAAATAATTTTACCATGCATTACAGTGACTATATGCCTCTTGTTCCTAACTGTATTTTGTCTATCTAAGGATTCACCGTCCTCCCTCAGGGGGGCAGAGGAAAGCTCCTAAATGAAGAACAGGCATTCTATAAAGCTACTCTGAGATGGGTCATTCCTTTTTTGTATTGAATTTCTGCAGCAAAAGAAACGATGCATGCATTTACTAAACCCAACAAAACAAAAATGTGGAGTCTTCAAAAGACACACAATCTATGATCAATAAAATATACTTTCTATTGTATAAGGGCAGACCTGATACATATAAAATAATGAATTTTCTGTATTTCCATCGGATGTTACTGTTTTTATGACATTGTGCTATGAATGACTAAATGTTCCTGTTGGTATGAGAACATGTGTTAGTGTTTAGGAAAAAAATTGGATTTTGAGACATGTTTGAATTGTTTCGGTAGACATAGTGTGTTGTGTTAGTGTATTATTGTATTTTGAAAATTAGTGTTGTAGTTTAGTTTAAAATGTGTGATTTTGAGCATGAAATTAACTGTTTTGCCAATTGTGTGATGTAGGTGTGTTGGTGCGTTAAGAGTTTAGGAAATGTGTTAAAAGTATTGAAAAATGTGTCATAGCGATTGTAAAAAACTGTAAATTCCATTGTTACTGAGAAACAGCTGATTGAAGTTATGCAAATATATAAATCACAGCTGATTCCCATCTAGGAATTGTTCAGGTGTTGATGTTTTTTTCAATCACATGACCATATGGTATACAGTAAAAGAGGGCCTATTTGGGCTGATCTTGTGTGAAAAGGGAACAATATAAAGCAACACAAAGAAAGTAAGAAAAATGCCTTCACGAAGGAGAGGAAGATGAGTACCAGGACAAGGGAGAGAAGTGGGACAAGGGCAGGGAAGAGATTGAGGAGTTAGAATGTATGGTGCCGCTCAAAGAAGGGCCAGAATTAGGATAACTGATGAAATAAGAGCTACTATCATAGACCATGTCATAAACCACAGGCTATCATACAGTGAGGCTGGTGAACGAGTACAGCCAAATCTCAGCTGGGACACAGTGGCATCCATTATCCAGATTTTTCAAGAAACCAACAGGTAGGATATTGTATAAGGGCTTCTCCTATTGCAAAGTGTAAATCATTTTACCATGTATTACAGTGACTGTATGCCTCTGGTCCATAACTGTATTTTGTCTATCTAAGGATTTAACATCTACCTCCCTCAGGGGGCAGAGGAAAGCTCCTAAATGAAGAACAGAAACCTGCTATTGTCAACATGGTGATTGCTGATAATGAAATTAAACTGAAGGGCATTCTATAAAGCTACTCTGAGATGGGTCATTTATTTTTTGTATTGAATTTCTGCAGCAAAAGAAACAAAATGCATGCATTTACTAAACCCAACAAAACAAAATGTGGAGAGTCTTCAAAAGACACACAATCTATGATCAATAAAATATACTGCAGACCTGCAGAAAATATAAGGGCAGACCTGACACATAAAATAACGCAGTTTCTGTAATTCCATCTAGTGTTAGTGTTTTTATAACATTGTGATATGATTGACTAAATGTTCCTGTTGGAAGAGAACATGTGTTTGGGCTTTAAAAGACAGTGTATTGTGTTAGTGTATTATTGTATTTTGAAAATTAGAGTTGGAGTTTAGTTTACAATGTGTGATTTTTAAGCATGAAATTAAACGTTTTTGTAATTGTGTGTTGTAGGTGTGTTGGTGTGTTAAGAGTTTAGGAAAATTGTTAAAAGTATTGAAAAATTTGTCATAGCGAAAAAACTGTAATGCAAGTGTTTAAAGTTCAGTTATGTTTGACATTTATAGGAGTTTCTGTATAAATGTATCAATTTAATTTAAACTGTATTTGATCAAATTGAGTTGAGCCAACTCACTTACATTTAATTGCACTATTTTTGTTTATTTTTTTTTTATCAGTTGGGACTATACACTCACCTAAAGGATTATTAGGAACACCATACTAATACTGTGTTTGACCCCCTTTCGCCTTCAGAACTGCCTTAATTCTACGTGGCATTGATTCAACAAGGTGCTGAAAGCATTCTTTAGAAATGTTGGCCCATATTGATAGGATAGCATCTTGCAGTTGATGGAGATTTGTGGGATGCACATCCAGGGCACGAAGCTCCCGTTCCACCACATCCCAAAGATGCTCTATTGGGTTGAGATCTGGTGACTGTGGGGGCCATTTTAGTACAGTGAACTCATTGTCATGTTCAAGAAACCAATTTGAAATTATTCGAGCTTTGTGACATGGTGCATTATCCTGCTGGAAGTAGCCATCAGAGGATGGGTACATGGTGGTCATAAAGGGATGGACATGGTCAGAAACAATGCTCAGGTAGGCCGTGGCATTTAAACGATGCCCAATTGGCACTAAGGGGCTTAAAGTGTGCCAAGAAAACATCCCCCACACCATTACACCACCACCAGCAGCCTGCACAGTGGTAACAAGGCATGATGGATCCATGTTCTCATTCTGTTTACGCCAAATTCTGACTCTACCATCTGAATGTCTCAACAGAAATCGAGACTCATCAGACCAGGCAACATTTTTCCAGTCTTCAACTGTCCAATTGTGGTGAGCTCGTGCAAATTGTAGCCTCCTTTTCCTAATTGTAGTGGAGATGAGTGGTACCCAGTGGGGTCTTCTGCTGTTGTAGCCCATCCGCCTCAAGGTTGTGCGTGTTGTGGCTTCACAAATGCTTTGCTGCATACCTCGGTTGTAACGAGTGGTTATTTCAGTCAAAGTTGCTCTTCTATCAGCTTGAATCAGTCGGCCCATTCTTCTCTGACCTCTAGCACCAACAAGGCATTTTCGCCCACAGGACTGCCGCATACTGGATGTATTTCCCTTTTCACACCATTCTTTGTAAACCCTAGAAATGGTTGTGCGTGAAAATCCTAGTAACTGAGCAGATTGTGAAATACTCAGACCGGCCCGTCTGGCACCAACAACCATGCCACACTAAAAATTGCTTAAATCACCTTTCTTTCCCATTCTGACATTCAGTTTGGAGTTCAGGAGATTGTCTTGACCAGGACCACACCCCTAAATGCATTGAAGCAACCGCCATGTGATTGGCTGATTAGATAATTGCATTAATGAGAAATTGAACAGGTGTTCCTAATAATCCTTTAGGTGAGTGTACTTATTTGATGGAAATCCTTCCCTCAATTAAATTGAGTTTGTCCAATGAGTTTTTTTTTTTTGTGCATTCCTGTCCGAAACATTTGTCCTAACCCTACCCCTACACTCTAAAAAATGCTGGGTTTAAAATAAACCAAGTTGGGTTGAAAATGGACTAACCCAGCAATTGGGTTGTTTTAACCCAGCGGTTGGGTTAAATGTTTACTTAAAATAACCCAATTGCTGGGTTAGTCCATTTTCAACCCAACTTGGTTTATTTTTAACCCAGCATTTTTTAGAGTGTAAACATAACCCTACACATAAGTTATCCCTAAAATCAGAAGGGAAATGATAGGTGAATAATAATGACGTAGAAGCACCTAATCCTGGTTGTAAGCCTAAACTTGACATAAACTGTAAACTTGTCCCTCACACTGATTTGTTGATTGGAATGTTGTTCCAGGATCAACAAAGATGCTGATCCAGGGACATGTTGTACTTGGTGAAATCAGATTCTGCCTAAAGCACAGTATAATGTGAATGTAAGGCCCTCTAGTGGTTTGATAATATAGGGTGCTGTAAAAACTATGTTGCATAAATTATATTATAGAATTTACAGACCATGCCCTCATTGTAGCCAACAGGTATTTACATAACCAGGAAAAAATATGGTTTTAAATATTCCATGTGCTGGGGGACAGTCCATTCATGTTTGTTTAGATCTGATCAGTCAAATAATGTGGTTTGACATTGCCTCCCTACAGGCTGTGCTGCATGTGAAACCACTAATATCATGCAATCCACCGGGTTCACATTTAACTGCTATGAAATAAAGAGCACTGCAGAGTTACATCAACATCCCTTTCAAGGAAAGTCTGTTCACTCGACGGTAAATTTGCAACACCTCAGGGTAGCTATTTTGGGCATCCAAAACCAACTCATATCTACTTGAATGCATATCCTGAAAGCTGAAAAACTGTCCAATAAATGCTTTTTCTCCCATTCATAAGTAATATAAGTTAAGTGCAGTCCCTCTACTTGTGTCTCCACAAATTCAGCTAAAAAAAAACTAAAAGAAAGCTAAAAGTTGTTTGCATGTCAAATTCCGTTTAGAACCTTAATCAAGGATAAGGACCCTGCTAAATTTCCATACTGGTCCAAGCTGATAAAGATAGTTGAATTAGGAGTTACAAAGTCTGATGTGCATCTAAAACAAGTCATGCTTGTCTTTTTTTATCAGAGCAGAGCTCAGTTTGTGACGAGTCTAATTGCTTTTCTTTTATAACACAGTTTTGCAACATGACAATGAGAGTTCTCAGCAGGAGCTGTCATTACGACTGTTCCATTTTCACATGCTGATTTTGAATTGTTGTGGTCTTTAGCCTAATTGCCTCCAGCAGAAATGAGCTTCAATCATAATAGGGCCATGTAAAATTGAAGTGTAGAGGGAATGAAACTTAACTAGATCACACACACAATATACTTGCAAACATACAGGCACATTTAGTGCTGCTTGAGTTTTAAAGGTTAATAAAAATAACAGTATTTATTTTACTAGAAAGTCAAGCTCTTGTCTTCACTATAAGTGGTGCAGTTGTGTAACCCTATGAAAGGATCTCAATCTTCCAGCTACGCATTTATCTTTCATCAGATGAGCACGGCTCCTGTAGGAGACGATGGAGGGAAATAGAGAGAGGAAGAGAAGAAATGAGCAGTGATGTGGAAGACAGTGGCTCTGTCTGCTGAGGACCAGCAGTCAAAGGATAAATAAAGTGTCAAGTGCACTAAAAGTGAGGATGAACTCTGGTTGAAAACCAGGAGTTCATGAACACACTTAAAGTAGAGAACAGAAATATAATACAAGGTATAATTTTTTTATGAAGTTTGTATATATAATGCATTTTAATATACTAAAATACCCATGATAATTAGTTGTATGTTCCAATACATTTATATATATAATATATATACATAATATACAATACATTAAAGGTTAAATAATGAAATACAAAGTTCTGTCATGAAACTCTAGATGGGTCAGGCTGATACATAACACACACAGTTTCTGCCAATCTCATGTCAATCTTGAGTACGTATATAGAGTATTGCATCGTTCATATCTCCAAAGAGTCTTTAGTTTTATCATATTTATAAAAGACAGATACGCTGTACCGATTCTTTCTGAAAACAGCCGAGCTTGTGGAAGCGTGCAGTGGGCGGAGCACACACACACACTACATCATCGCATTATCTCTGGTTAACTTTCGATTCACTATACGTTCGTGTTGTTTACATTATATGCACTTACGCGTGACTATTGCCAACAAAACACAGACATTTGATGCAGGTTCACTCACTGCCTGTGGTTTCGACTCGTGACCGGGAACAAACAAACACACTTGCAGAACTACATTGTTGCTGCGGAATAACAAATTGCATCCACTGTTTCCTTAACGCGATTATTTGGTAAGCTGAACAAAGTTATCTTTTCCTCACAACCAGAAACACACTTCTTTAGTGACATTGTTGATTTCGTGGTCTAAAAACAAAAAGACAACGCTGCTGACGGCTCACATAACCTGAATGAAGCTTGTTGTTGACGCTCTTGCTCTCGCTCTGGTTGATGTGCGCACGCGCCCATCCGGGAGAAGTGCCCATACAAGGAATTATTTTTATGACTTCATACAGGGCCATACTCGTAAAAAACTTTCTGAAGCGTGTTCGGATCCTGAAGGAGTGTATTTGGCACAGAAATACTTTTTGAAATTTTAACTCTTTAAAGCAGGGGTCTCAAACTCTCAAAGTTTAGAGTTAATGCGACCGGCGTTGCTCTGAAAAATACCTTTTTGCTGAATTGTTGCGTGTGCAGCGCTTGCCGCCTCCTTTGTGTGTATGTGTGTGTGTGAGAGAGAGAGAGAGAGAGAGAGTTGGCTCGCCCCTCCCTCGTGCAGTATAATTGGTTGACACCGCGTGATTGACAGGAACAGACGAATGAGGCTGATCAGACAGTTGAAACGAATGTGGTCTAACAGCGCTCGTCAATGTCAAAATGATTGAGATGGCCAATCAAATAAAAGTAGGCGGGGTTTACAATCTCTTTTGCCTCGTGCACACTGCACAGTCTTCACACACAGACGAGCGTGTCAATCTATCGCTTAATGCCGTTGCTGAGAGAGACTATTCTTTCCGGTGAAATCACAAAACAAAATGCAAACGTGTCCATGGTACACGAGAGCGGATTAGAACCCGGAACCTTTGACACGGTTGACAAACATTCTACCACCAGACCACTAGAGAATTCAAATGTTCATTATGGATCTATTCACTCACTCATGCAAAGAATATCGGGACTAATAATATATTTGACGCAAATTAATGCAAATATTGTTTACAAATAGTCCCAAAAAGATTATTTCCCAGCTAGAATTAGACCTAGAATTTTTCTCACTGTTCGGTTTGACCTGGTTACGGCCTTGCTGTGAATAAGTCTATTATTTAAAATAAAATTAAAATCATTCATTATTTCATATTACATGATTTCATTTCTATAGGCTATATTTACTTCAAATTCAGAGGAACACTTCGTGTTCAGAAGAAACATTCATGTTGAAGAACTGACCCAGAGTCTACCTCCAGCGGCCCCCAGGTAAAATGAGTTTGAGACCCCTGCTTTAAAGGGTTACTTCAGTGATTTAGCATTAAGCTTTGTATTTAAACTGTGTCATTTATGTAGTAGAAATGTGAAATTATTTTTGAATTTGGTGCCTTCTAGACTGAGAAAAGACAGAAAATGTATTTTTGTCTCATTTGGATGAAAGACAACAACTCCCAGAATGCACTTGCTTCGCTGCCCTACGAGGCCACTCCGTACACCGTCGTTTTAGTAGTACAATCGTTACGTTCAGTTAGAGAATAAACACTACAATTAAAAACTGAACGTGTCTTTTCAATAAAGTGTGAGTGAGCCGAACGAAAGTCACGCACAGATGCAGCAGGAGTCAGATTTCATTCCTCATGACGAGCTGAGCAGAGCTGAGGTAACGTTAAGCGTCAGTCTGGCACGTTTTCAGATCACATATGGAAGCTAAACTATCACAGGAATTCAATGAAAAATGTGAACACTCGCTTTACTCTGCACCGCACCCCGTTATGAATGTCCGTGCGGCCGTCTGTGTCTTACATTCTGTGCGTGAGATCTCTCCTCTGTGGGCGGGTTGATAACATGTGGAACAGCTCCCTCTACTGGCTGTAGTTTTTAGCCTTTGGACAAAAAATCCTCCGATGACGCAAAATGACCATATTTGCGTCATCTGAGGATTTTTTCCAGAAATAAAATGTATAATTCTCTCGTCTCAGGGGGAAAGTACCATAATTTTAATATACTACCAGGTTTCTACTGATATAAAGCTTAATTCTAAATCACTGAAGTTACCCTTTAACAGTGTAAATAAGTCAGAATGCATTAAATAGCATTAGACTCCCCAACTCAATCTGCTTGCAATCACATCATTCTTTGTTCATAAAGGGTGCAGCTGATTGGTTCCTGCTGAATCAGTAGCCAATGAGCTCGCTGCTCAACATTCAACTACTTGTTCAGAAACTCGCCACCTTCCCCACTCCACCTCAGTACTCAGATTGATGCTTCCTCATTTCATCGCTCCTCCATCATCCAGCCCATAACCCGGAAACCGATCGAACTCAGCCATCTTGAAGGACATCTCAATTATCTAATTGCACCACGAGGAGGCGAGGAACGAGGAAGCCTCATGAGGAGTCATGAGCGAGGATACGTGTATCCTTCCCTCACATCCTAAGGGGGTGGAGTTAAGACACAAGGAAAGGAAGCAAGGGAAGGAAACGAGGATGCTCAAATAAGAAATGAGAAGCACCCCTTGTTTCAAACAAGTTTCCTGAACACTTCCTTCGTCTGTCATTGGTCCAACAAACATATAGTCCCGTCCCCAAACTCACACCATTGGCTCAGTCAGCATTTCTGTTGATTTTTGTTTTGAAAGCGCTATAGGTCACTATGTTTAGACAGTATCTGCATATTATTTAAGTAAGGAAAGTAGAAAGCATTACAATAAATGAAGCACTTTATCTTAGTATTATAATTTATTTTATTCGAACTACAGTGTGTATTAAAGGACACTTCACCTACCTTTATGCTTTATATATTCATATTTCACAGAAAAAGGGAAATATTTTGGGGACAACACTGGAAAGACAAAACACATTATATAATTCTATATTATTATTATTTATATTGTTTAGTTATTATTCTTATTTTTCAATTATTATTATTATTATTTTATGTTTTATTTGTCCAGTGTTGTCCACAAAATATTTCCCTTTTTATAATTTTTTCTTATAATATAATATAATATAATATAATATAATATAATATAATATAATATAATATAATATAATATAATATAATAAAATTAAGGTCCAACTTTATATTAGGTGTCTTTAATTACTATAGTACTAACATTGCACTTATTATGTACACACGTTTTTACAATGCACTTACATATATATATAAAAAAAATAAAAAATAAAAAACCTGCAGGTAATTACACCTGTAATTAATCTCTATAATTACATCTTTAATTACTCTGTTGTTGACCCTTCCCTTACACCATAACCCACCCTTAAACCTACCCATACCACCAAACCTGCCCCTAACCTTACCCGTATCCCCTCCTCAATAGCAGCAAGTGTTTTACAATACAACATCAACACAATAACTACACTGTACTTATTTTTGTATGTAAGTACATAGTACTTAAGGACACCTCATATAAAGCGTGACCAAAAATAATATATAAAAATAGCAAACAAAAAAACCTGCTTTACTAAAAATTGTCTTCTCAAATGCATGCCATCAGAATAAGTGATTATCCTGAGCAACATTTTAAATCATGCTAAATCGACACCTTAAAAATACAAAAACATGCTACATTTTCTTTTCCTCATGGCCAGAGTGAGGAAGATGTTCCCGGTTTGGATTCGCAGAGCAATGAGAACCAGAGCGTGTGACAAGCTTTACAGTGAGTAACGGATTATACTTTCATCACTGGAAGCTGAGCTGAATGACACCCAAAGAAACAGCAGCAGCACTGAGCCACTTACTGAAACTGTCAGGATATCCTGTCAGTTTATTTAATTCTTCCATAATCCTTCAAAAATGACTTGCATAGAATACTTCCCAACCTCTTCTCGTGCAATCAAAGCGAAGCCACACCATATAAACATCATCTACAGTGCTTTGCATGGACATTTCAGTATTTCGAAATCACATTTTGAACGGACCACATAGATTCTACGCAAAACAAGATGCCAGAGAGATACACTCCTTTTACACATTATATTCATCTAACCAGTGCCATTAAGATTTTTATGCTGCTAACTAACAAAAAAACAACAACATATAGAAACACTTAAATTTAAGCTTTTTTGCTCCATGCATCAACATGCATTTAAAACACAAATATTCTAAATTATAGTCAAATGAGATCTAAACTCACCAGTGTCTCCGAGGCATTTTGAAGGTAACGTGATGTTAATGAGATGCCAGTTCTTACCAACAGTTGAAATAATAGCCAGAACGAGAAGCACACACTGGCTAGAGATTGCACAACCGCACTCTTAGGGTTTAGATGCTCTACAAGTACAAAGCATTACACTTTATCATGAGAGAGAGAGAGATAGCGGAGAGAGAGAGAGAGAGAGAGAGAGAGAGAGAGAGAGAGAGAGAGAGAGAGAGAGAGAGAGAGAGAGAGATTGAGGTAGGGAGGGAAAGAAGGGGGGTTGAAATCCTCCCAGACACCCTAGTATCCCTGTCTGCTTTGTTCACTCATTTTGATTATGAGCCGCACACACACACACACACACACACACACACACACACACACACACACACACACACACACACACACACACACACACACACACACACAGATATGTCAGCAGGTTTAGGGAAGAAGGAAACAAATGGACTGATGTAACACACATTACACAAACCACCGTGAGCTTCTGAATAAAACATATGGCATCAAACTTAAAGGCTGAATATTTAACATACTTTAATATTTAATATGTGACTTGCGTCAATAAATGTTGAGCAAAACTAACATCAAAACACACAGACACAATAACACACATCGTGACAACAAAACCTCCTATCAGAGAGCAGATCTGACATGTCTGACATGCACGTCAAGCACTCATAGACTTGCGTCAAATACACTTATGTGTGTCTGTACTAACATCAAATACACTTACGTGTGTCTGTACTAATATAACGACTGACAGGCATGTCGACATCGAGTTTCAAAAATAGGAAAGGAGAAAGTATTTCACCATTGAAAAAATTTTAACAGCATAGTATTAATAGCATATCTTTATGGTGCTGCATTATATATACTGTACATCATTCAAAAACAGTTTTTATAGTGAATGATTAATTAACAACAACAGCAATAATATGTATTATTAAATTATATTAATTATATTATTATTTTATCTTTTATATTATTTTTTATAACTGTTTTCTTTTTTTTCCACTGTTCCCAAACAACAATTTTTTTTAGCTTTTTGTATTTTTATATTATTTTTATTTATAAAAATGATTGTTATTATTATAAATAAAAATGTAAATATAAAAAAATATCTAACAAACACAAAAATCTGCTTAACTACAAAATGTATTCTCAAATGCATGTATGCCATCAGAACAATCTAGTGTGACTGACAGGCACGTCAAAACAGAGGTTCAAAAATACACGGATCATCCCTTAAAGACATGCTTAGGGTGGTAAAAGCAACTCTAATGATCCTGACACCATGTGTGACCTTCACATGTTGCCATGCATGTTACAATTCGATTCCAAATCAGAGCAAATTTAGTGAACAGCTTGTAAATGATTTCCTGATATCACACTGCGTAAAACATATTAATCAACGCCTCAACGAGCATGCAGATCTTGTTTAGTTCTGTTTACTCCTGGCTGGGGTGTTTTGCGTTGTTTTTTTATGAGGAACAAATACATACTGTTTCTCTTGTTAGCTTATCATGCCTAAATGACACTCGCAAACAAGCTAACGCATGTGGTCTGCATTGCGTAAGCACAAACTTCCCCATCTTGCCAGGTTTGATGTGTGAAACATATGTGTGTGTATGCACAGACGAACGCTCGTCCACACCCTTCCAAGCAGGACTGAACAGTGGGCGATTGGTTAGATGTGGAGATCCCACCTGTTACCTCTCTTCCTGTTTGCTAGCATGATACATTACATTACATCTCAATGTTAGTCAGCATCGCTGAAAATACCAGCACATGACAGACCTCCATCCAATATTTTTAGCGGTGGCCTTTGTCATGGGATGCTTTTGCACTGGTTTTCCACAAGGCCTCTTAAAGCCACAATATGTAATTTTTCGCCGCTAGAGGTCGCTTATTCAAGTAATATGTTATTCATATTACATACATTTGAGTGTGTTGAAAGTTGTTATAATGCTCTGCGGCTACTATGAGACACTTGTTGCATACTGCAGTAAGCTAGATTGATATTTAGGGCCCTATAATTTCCACGATCACGGAATTGGCATGTTAATGCGGAATCTAGTGTTAACGCAGAATTTCCTGGAATATTACATATGTGGAATTAAATACTGTTTTGTGTGGGAGAAAATGCAGACCGGGGGAAGCAAATCTGGGCGACACAATTCTCGTCATTTCAGCTTATTATTGTCATTTTAAGACTATTTTATGCCACTGAATATATAATCCTCATATAACAGCATAATAATGCAAGTAGACCTACACACTTTCAAATGACAACCTTTTAATTCTTTAGATCATGGAAATTAAGGGTAAAAAATATATTATCCTAAATAAATTTTTTTAATAAATAGTAAATACAAATTTTCCCTTGTGAAACGCTTTAACACTCGTCATTCTGCGTTGCCATTTATATGTGCACCGGAACAGGGGATTGCGGCTTTGAAATTTAGTCCATTTGGGCTTATTCTTCCAAACTGTTAGTAGTTGTCAGGAAAACACTATAACGCCTCAAATGGCGCCTTTTTTTCACCTGTCGATAACTGCTCTGTGTATGAAGGAACTGCCCGAGAACCACTTTTGCCTCCATCACGGAAAACATACAAGATGACAGCACAATCGAGAAAAATGTTGGTGACATTCATTATCATGTAAACATAATGGGCGATATATTACATCACAAAAAATGATTGAGGTCATGTACATATATTGTGCGATATATCGATATATTGATTATTGCGAGAGGCCTAATCCTGATAGCAATCAATAATAGAAGTGGTCTAAATAATGAAACATGTAAATATATCTGTCTTTTACAGTTCTTCCTGAACTAAAACAACGAGTTTACACTGCTTTCACGCCATGTCATAACCATAATTACGAGATGGCAACGCGTGACGATCCTCAGACTCGGATTTATGCGTTTCTGTGAACACTATCAACGCCGAAAAAAATCTGCAGCAGTCAGGTTGAACAAGTAAGAGCTCTGTAAGTTTTATTTGTTCATTATTATTGTAATGTTATGTCCTTTGAGACATGAGGTAATTTAACGTAGGCAATTTTTGCAGAGTCTGCTGTGTGCGTTCATGTGTTTTGAAGGAGGCGTGGCTTTAGAGACGCTCTGAAGGAAGGGTGGGAACTCATGCTTTCAAAGCTAACTTGCTATTGCTAGCCTCTCCGAAATTGCCTACCCTACCTTTAAAGGGATAGTTCCCCCAAAAATGAAGTTGTTCCAAACCTGTATGAATTTCTTTCTTCTGCTGAACACAAAGGAAGATATTTGGAAGAATGTTTGTAACCAAGCAGATCCTTTGTGTTCAGCAGAACAAAGACTTTTATTAAAAGACCTCTGCAGTCAACCAGTTGCACCAGAAACAACAAGTTGATTGACCAGTGTCACATACAAAGCTTTTGCTGTTGAGCAGAATGGATTTGATGGTTCTAACCAGCATAAAACAAAATGAACCAGCCAGTCTAAGCTAATATTTTTTTAAATGAATTAGAATCAACAATATCGGGTATTTAATTGTTCATGCATTTTTTCATCTCAAATACATTTCAAATGCTAAAATTACAATAATGAAGTTGCAGCAATTTGTGTCATTCTTCATTATGATTAAAAAAAATCCTTTAGTGTTTGCTTATTCAGATAAATTATATAATACTAGAGGGTCTACCGACATTAAAGGACCCTAGTATTCTCCTTGCCAGTGGGACATCTAAAAATAGATCTGTGGTTCACAACATCCTTCAAACACGTACGAATACAATAGAAATATTAATGACCCTCACCTTTCATCAATTCAGCTCAAAGCAAACCATGAATTGGCCCTGTGAAGGCAGATATCAGGCAGAACCGGATCATTTCCATGTGTATGGTCTGCAGTCACGACCCTATTCAGGGTTATGCAGTGGTACTCTCAAGCTGAGTGAAGCTTCTTTCCACTCTGAACACTTTACCAAACCACTTCATCAGGGCCTTTCAGGATCTTTGTGTGTGTATGTGTGTGTGTGAGAGGATGATAATGCTAGAGTTGCACGTGCACCCATGAATAATAAACTAAACCCTGTGAATGAGTGGATGGATGGTAAGCAGGTGGAGGACAAATGTGAAAATATGGCAAGACAGGATAGATTAACCCTTCCATGGTGTTACCAATAAAGATCCTGCTTTTACTGGGGCAAACTGACACTACATGACAAAACACAAATTGAGTGTATGTGAGAGACATGATGAGATTTCATTCTATTACATACTTTTTAACATTGCCTGTGAAGGATGTCACAAATTTCAGGATGAAAAATTGATGTTAAATTGAAGTAAATCTGCGTTAAACTATGGTACGGTGTTGCCTCCAGGCAACATAGTCTATTTTAGTTTATTTTTAATAAAACGAAACACCAATTTATTGTTCAAACCTATCTCAGGGAAGAAGAACTCAAATACTAATCAATGAAAATGCAAAAAAGTGGTCACATGACCCACAGGGGTCCATTTTGTGTCCTGTTTCAGCACATGTGCACAGGTCACATGGCTCCATATTTTCTCCAATGAAAAGTGCATTTTTCACAAATTTCCGTCCGGTTAATCACCCACAAAAAATATGAGTCACCTTCACTGGTAAGTAAAGAAGTATTTTCAATAACTTTACATTATATATCATCAAATGTTTTATAGTAAATAACAAAAAACTGTGTGTTGCCTCAAGGCAACATTGGACCATAATGGAATCGCATAAGGCCATACTAGACACACTGGGTTGGATACAAATATAGTATATTTGTAAGGAAAAGAGCTAGAATTCTCTAAATATATATTGCATTCTTGCATGATTTTGTAATGCACTTATAAGAATAGTAATTCACATACTATAACTGCACATGTTATGGTCTGCACATTTTCTATAGCACTTAAAAAAGGTATAAAACACAACTGCCAGGTGATGAGGGTGAGGATGAGGTGTCGTGTCATGTGATGAGGAAGATGAAGGTTATAGTGACAATCCGGCAGGGAGAGAGTGAGGGTGAGATTGAAGATGGAGATGAGGATGAAGATGGATATGATAACTTGATTTGATAACCTGATATGATAACTTGTTATGATGGTTTGGTAATACTTGTGTTCCACGATGGTACAATGTTGTCTGAGAGCAACAGCTGAATTTGAAATTATACTTTTTATTAAATATGAAATTTTGAATACATGAAAAACTGGATAAATGTGTTTGTTCAGGTGTCTGGTTAAAGAAATTTATGTTTTCAATAAATATATTTCTTTTTTCTACTTTAAAATGTCAAATGTTTCAATTTGTCCATTGTGGTACAATCTTGCCTTGAGGCAACAAACTTTAAAAAAAAAAATAATAATAATAATGAATTTTTTTATTGCTATTGTTATAGTGTCCAATTTTAAGCAGGAAAAACACCACAAATAATTTTTTACTCATTGAAATCATATTGCGTACCATAGAGGGTTAAAGTGAAAAACAGGTTAAAATGAATCGCAAAGTGTTAAAAGTAGGGGTGTAAAAAAATGACCTATGATTCTTTATGCTTGTGATGCATCTTTGATATGATCTGATTAGATCAATAGTTAACCACAATCTAAACCATGTTCTTCAATATAACTAATAGTTATAGAGATTTTTTCTTTCAATTAAATATTTATTTATTTGAAAAGTTTACTTGCGTTTTTTTTTTCATAGTCCAATTTAAATGACTCAGATCTTTTTAATGAATCAACCAAACTGAGTCGGTTAAAGGATTAGTTCACTTTAAAATGAAAATTATCCCATGATTTATTAACTCTTAAGCCATTTTAGGTGTTTCTTCTTACTGATGAACACAGTAATATTATAAAATATCCTGAGGCTTCCCAGCTTTATAATGGCAGTGAATAGGGCCCATGGGTTTGAAGCTCAAAAAAGTGCATCCATCCTTCATAAACATACTCCACGCGGCTCAGGCGGTTAATAAAGGCCTTCTGAGGCGAATCGATGGGTTTTTGTAAGAAAAATATCCATATAACACGTTATAAAGTAAAATATCTAGCTTCCGGCAGACAGCCTTCTGTGTTCAACTTATGAAAAAAGTGTAACTTTCGCGACATATGACGTCGGAAATAGAGTAAGCGTTTTGAACTGCGAGAGGCGTTGCACTTACTTCCTAAGTTGAATACAGAAGGCTGTCCGCCGGAAGCTATATATTTTACTTTATAAAGTTTTAAATATGGATATTTTTCTTACAAAAAACCTTCAAACTCTTGGGCCCCATTCACTACCACTATAAAGCTGGGAAGCGTCAGGATATTTATTATTAATATAACTCTGATTGTGTTCATTAGAAAGAAGAAAGTCATATACACCTATGATGGCTTGAGGGTGAGTAAATCATGGGGTAATTTTCATTTTAAAGTGAACTAATCCTTTAATAATTAGCATCTGAATTAACACAAGTCATTACTTTTGGTCATCTTCAACTCTAAAAGAACAGAGAACAAGTACTTTATAATCCATGACTGGTGGTTCACATGATAAAATGTTTAAGATACACGTTCACATAAGAGTTTTGTTGAGATATTAGGAAAACAAATGCAAAGAGAGACATTCCATTGAATAAATGGGCCACTTTGTGAAATAAAAAAGGTTGATCTAAATCCTAAAAGGAGCCCCCCAAAAAAGCATAGTTTATGTCAGCTGAAAGATAAAAAGTGTAAAAAGCCACAAACAGATGCTGCTTTTCACACAGGAACTAAGCATTTTGGTCACGCAAACCTATACACATGCTGCATTGCCTGCAGATTTCTCCATGACTCTCATTTACCTCTTTTCACAAAACAGATAAGAGGATACAGGGCTGTCAGGTTTTGTGGGAGATGGAAAAGATAGAGAGGGGGTCGGCCGTGCAGACAGTACTCACCGAGCTCGAAGGGCGCTAATGGTAGACTTGTCAACCCTGCATTTGAAGAGAAAAGACAAGAAAGCATTTAGGAACAAGGAACAAACGTAGATGGCAGTAATTTGCTCAGCTCAACCCGTCAGCTGACCTGGCAGGACGAAAGGATCAAAGGGGTTAAAAAAGGACATTTCTGTAATGTATCATCCCTGTATGTTTTTATTTCTTGACACAGCTAGGTGAGCTTAATGCCCAATTAATGTTGACATGCAGGAAAGGTCACCCACCAGCACTGGCTATACCCACAATGTCACATCAAAACATAACAGGGTTGACTCAGACTGTGTGAAAGGGTGTGGCCGTTTATTTTTATCCAGCTTGTTTTTTTTATATTTCACACATTTTTTTGTCACACACAGTTTCCTTTTATCATTAGGGTGAAGTTATAGTATCATATTAGGACTTTTCAGCTTTAAAGCATTTTCTGACTCACAAAGACGCCCCTTATTTCAGTTTTTGCTTGATATGTATTCATATCACAGGTATTGTCAAGAAAAGCCCTATTTTTTGCTAGATGAGTTAACAGAATATAAAATGTTCTGTTTCTAAAAAAATTATTCACTTATATTTACAGTGATGGACTTATAACGGCCAATCCAATAACATTATATACTCATTGTTTCAACAGTAAAGCCAAAGTGTTAAGATGATTTTTGTGTGAAGAAATCTCTTACTAATCTTTTCATTCAGTTTTACCATTTCATTGCTATTACAATCCAACACTGCAAACCTTAAAATGTTAAAAAGTTTTAATAGAAGAATTCATGAAGCAAGTGACTTTATATTTCTGTTTTTAAATGCTAACCCCATTTACTTCCATTGCAAATGTTCCACTGTAACCTTGAAATTAGTTGAAATTACTATTTTATGGTGTTGAACCTGCAGTATTCCTTTTATAGAGGCTATCGTTGACATTTCTAACCATGTAGGCGTTTATGTGCACCGGTCCGTGAGGGCGCTGCTGTCAACTCCCCTTACTTTATGTAACTGCAGATATTGTGTCTTATTTTGTTAATTATATCAGACTGATTCCCTGAAACACACAATGACAGGGAATGAAACATCCAATTCAGTGAGATGATTTAGTGAGACAATAGGTTTGCCACTTGGTATGACATTTTGCAAAGACATTCATCATTCATACATTTTTAGGGGGAACTTAAGTGTCCAAATATGAGCGTATTGAGACCTGTGGTAGCCAACAGACCCTCATTGTGTGCTTATGTGGTTCAAATGTCAATGCTATCAAGAAAAAAAAGACATTTCCAGCTGCTGAAGTGCATGCCTTGGAGCGTCAGATTCAGGTTATAAATGAATGTCAAAGTGAGGACTGAGTCAAAGTGTGTAACAGATGGAAAACACACAGCTGCATGAGCATGGTGTCTGTCTTTCTGGTGCCGTGAAGCAGAGCAGAAAATCCATCATCTCCCTGTCCACTACAGCGAGGGAGCTTTCAGAGCTTAAATGTGCAAAAATCAGATTAAACTTGGTGCAAGTGTATCCAGTACACAGGTTATAGTCAGCACCTCTTACGATTTATGTGTGACCATCTGTTTGTGAAAGGTTACTGTTGAGGTGTCACTATTAAACGTGTGGTGTGATGGTAACTGGGTGTGGTGGGGATGTGGGTAATTCTGAGAGAGGAAGGGTGTGGACATGTGTGTGTGTGTGCACACATGCAACAAAATTTCCCACAGCAAAAAGCTGACAGATATTAATTTATAATTTGTTTGCAACTCTAGTCAATTAGTACAGCATATGAAATATGGTGAGCTGAGATTACATCAAATTGATTATCACATGATTTGAAATCATTATTGGTTTGAATCAATATATTTGCTTTTACAAATTATACAACAGGGGGTAGCACTGTGGCGTCACAGCCAGAAGGCAAGCAATCTAAACCGAGCGTGAAACCTAAACCTGATACTAAGACTAAACGTAACCCTCTGGCTAATGCTAAGGCTAAACAAACCTAATCATTAGAACAAATTAAAACTTATTAAAACTCATTTGCAGCCTAACACGAAGACAAAATCTAACTCTTCAACCTATGCAAAGCCTAACTCTAACCCTCAGCCTAAATGAGCCTAAACTTCAGCCTAACATAACTCTCAGTTCAACACTAAGGCTAAATAAACCCAATCCTCAGCCTAACGCTAAGCCAAAACCTTACCATCAATCTAACACTATGGCTCGGTTTCACAGACAGGGCTTAGATTAAGCCAGGATTAGGCCTTAGTTCAATTAGCAAATGTAAGTATATGTTATAAAAAAAAAAAACATTACTGGTGCATCTTGGGACAAAACAATGGCAGTGACATATTTTAAGATACGTCAGTGCAAGTTACTTTCTGTTAAAACAGCTCACACACGCATTTAGTCTGGAACTAGGCTTAAGCCTAAACCTAAGTGTAAGTGTAGACCCTCAGGTTAATGCTAAGGCTAAACAAACCTAGCCTAACACTAGGACAAAGTCTAATTCTCAGGTTTACATTAAGCTGAAATCTAACATTGAGCCCAATATTTTGGATAAAACTAATCCTATGCTTAATGATGCTAAACTTCAGCCTAACACAAAGTCTAAACCTAACTCTCGGTTCAACTCTAAGGCTAAACCTAACCCTCAACCTAACGCTAAGGCTAAATAAACCAAATCCACTAGCCTCAGCTCATTGCTAAACCAAAACCAGTGATCAACATAAAGCCAAGTCTAAATCTAAATGTAGACCCAAACATAAATCTAAGAACTCAAGCACCTTTTGTTGTCACAATGTAGTGAATATATCAAAATGGCCAAATGGCTTTAAAAACTGTTAAAAATAGCCTTGAAAGGAAACTTCAGGTAGAGATGACATAATATAGAAGAGGAGCCAGAGAGAAAGTAAAAACGAGTGTTCTGAAAGCTGTAAAAGCCTCAGTGGAGAGCTGTGAAGCTGTAGCATCATAAATAAAGCATTCACTTGCTCTGACCCCTCATAACCATTGCCTTCATATTCACTGTTTCCCTGTGTGGTGCCATGCATAGACAAACAAAAAAAGCCCATACTGCTAAACATCCACCTACAAAACAAAATCACAAACCCACACTCGAACTATTCAACCCCACACTTACCCAACATGTGTGAGATCAAGGTTTCAAGAGGGAAATGAGAAAGGAAATGTGAAATGCTTTCAATCAGGGCTGCCGTGAGAAACAATGCAGCTAATGTGCACTCGAATACATCCACGACTGCTTATAAATGATTTAGCATTATGAGAAATATTCAGCATCTCAATCAGAGCATCATATAGATGGAAGCTCAGCTGGTCTCTGAAGTTTATTTTTGTCCACTCGAGGTTCAAATTTTGGACCCCGTTGCCTTTCATTGTGTGGACAAGAAAAAAAGTTGACATGGAATAAAGGTGAGATTCCAGACCAATGTGTCTCTATTGCAACTTTTGAAAAGTCCTTAGGAGTGAAGAGCAGTGAGAAAACCGACACTTGAACAAGAACAATGGGCAATGCCCTCTGATGCATTTGCATACATGCAGCTATTACTATCAACTATTACGACACTCCTAATATCTTCTTAGATTTGTAATGTCACATAGATCTTTTACAAATCAATATTGTGATATTTCCGACTGTAAATTACAGCACATTCAACTTATAAATCAATGTAAATCCATCATGTGATGGTGCAAATTAAAAACAGCCCATGCAAGCATGCTGACAACCATAAATAAACACCAGTGAGCACATCACGGACCCTCTCGCACACAGGACATCTGGCAGACATTTCTACACAGCTGACAGCTGATGCTGTTCCACATGAGCAACATACCATCCAAATCCACCGAAGGATACGCTCCTCTTCCTCCTCAGCATGGTCCCTCTTTATTCGCCTCTAACTCCAATTCGTCTTCCTCGCCCTCCACACTCTCTCTCTTGTATCGTCCCTCTGTGCTGGTGTTTCAGTATCTCACAATCCCTCTTTCTGTGTCCTCACTCTCTCGTGTGCATCTCTCTCTCTCTTTGAAATGATTTCATTCTCCACCCTCTTTCTCACCCTTTGTGCATGTGTATGTGTGTGACAGTTTTGGGTTCTCGCACCTGCTGTGTCACTCCCTCTCACTTCAGCACACAACTCCACACGTTAAGAGTAGAGAGAGGGTGTGGAGGAAGAGAGGAGGGAGGAGTGGCTGAAAGCAATATTTTTTTTAAAATCTCATTCTCTCTAGAGACCCTCTGGGCCTTCTGTCTGCTGGAATATAAAATATGAGATATGGCTGCCTGATAAGGCCATGTAAGTGAAAGTGATTAATAAATAACACAATAGGACTTTATCACAATGTCTTGCCTTTTAATCTGTTAGCTGTCCTTACAATTGTTATGCCTTCTGCAACCCAGCAAACTCAATTATGCATCTTGTTCTAAATTATTAATAGGATAGTAGATTGCATTGAGAAGGATTGCACATTTGCACTATTCTGCATTTGTTCTCACAATACAACATTATTATACAAAGACTGGCAGTGATGTGATAAGTGGCTCTAAACTGTGGCCAGTAAGAAAGCAGCAGTTGTGCCTAATCTTGCACTAATACGAAATACATTAGCGCCCCCTCCTGGCAAGATTAATAAAGGTCAACGCATTTAAAAGTTGAGGCTTTCAGGAGATAATTTAAGACGTCAGGCTTTTAATTAATAATGTACCCATTAAGATCCCTAAAAAACAAACAAAAACAACAACTGCGGTTCTGGAAATAATTTGTTTAATCGTCTTGGCATGCATTAATTGTCTTTTAAAATATTCACTTTGGTTGCGTCTCAATCAGCTCCCTAGTTCAGTAGTCAGGGCACTGATCAGGGAGTCAGCCCATTGACTTATGTCCTGATCAGTGCCCTGACTACTGAACTAGGGAGCTGATTGAGACACAACCCTTATTTTTCAAAGCGGAAGTAAATGTGCGAGGCTACCGCTTTATTAGCAACTACAGGAAATAACGAGAATATACCAAAGTGCAGTAAACTGTAAAACTCTTTGCGCTATAAACCAGCGTGTTTATAATTAAGACAATACATTAAAACAATAGAACACCAGTTTGCAATATCAAGCAGCATAACGAGTTGTTTTGTACAGCTAAAAAGAACAGGAAGCGAATGACACCGGAAGCCGGGCACATTAAAATTACAAATGGCCGCGCCCATTCTTGCCTGAGAAATAAGGTGGATACACAATAAAGGTAAATTCGCTGCGAGCAGGGTTCGAACCTGCGCGGGGAGACCCCATTGGATTTCAAGTCCAACGCCTTAACCACTCGGCCATCGCAGCTCATCGCGGAACTGCAATCGTGTATACAACCTAAGATGATAGCGTGGCTTCATGTTATTTACTTGGTTGCTCGCTCTTTTAAAAGTCTTCCAGTTAATCCCAATTATATATTTTTTTTCATCCATTCGTGGAAGAAATGCTACAAATGAACAAACATACACAATCTTGTACGAGATGCATTTGTAATAAACCCGGAAGTTAGCGTCACCCCGGCTTCCTCCACAAAAACGTTGGCTTTTGGATTTCTCCATTAATTTACAAAATAAGTGCGACTAATAAACGCCGCTAGATGGCGCCGCCGTATGTATTTGAAAAAGCAGCTCTTGTTTACTCTTGCTGCTTTAGTCCAATCAAGAATATCTTCGACCAATGCGTGCTTGTGGAAAAATCCTACGAGTCGGTTTCGTTATTTATTTCGCTGTATTCTTGTTATCTGGCTTGTGTTTTTAGTTGGGTTGCATGAGAGCGCGTGTCACGACCAGTGTCGGGAGTAACGCCAGTGTTTCCCCTAGAAAATTTCCCAGCAGCGGTGCTGTTACGTGCCGGAGGTTGTTACCAAGCCGCGCGCGGGGGGTCTGGGGGCATGCACCTCCGGAATAATTTTTTCATGACTTCTGGCAAGTTTTGTGGATAGGAATGGACATTTTGAGACATACAACTATGACATACCATCTACAGATTCAAGGCATGATTATTGCAGCACGTACCATTTTATAATTTTAGACAGGATTATTCATGTTTTCTTGTGTTAATTTTCAGCTTTCATTTTTTTTTTTTTTTTAATTGCTTTTCATTTAAATTTAGAAATTGATAAGGGAAAAATGAAACGCCACAACCCAGAAAAAGATTATTTACAATTTATTGAAAATGTTATCTTAATGGCAAAGGCCACACCCAATCTGTGAGCACTTAATTTTTCTGGGCTTTTCATAGAAGATCTCTAAGGCTCTTGTGTGTGTGTGTGTGTGTGTGTTTGGATACTATTTTATGTTTTTGCAAGAAGTCTCTTATGCTCATCAAGCCTGCATTAATTTAATCAAAAATACAGAAAAAAACAGTAGCCTAATAGTGTGAAATATTATTACATTATGTTATTTTTTTACTTATTAATCAAATAATCTTAATAAAAAAAATTAAATAAAAAAAAGAACATCACATATCATCATATTAGAATTATTTGTGAAGGTTCATGTGACACTGAAGCCCCACAAAGTGACAAAGCCTCTGGGGCCCTCTGGACATGCCAGCTAACCTCAGCTCCTCCATGGTCCCCATCTGCCTTTCTCTTCACCAACCAGTTTAGTAGACTCATCTGAAAAAATTAATATGATTTAGCTATCAGGGCTGTGGGCAGTAGGTGTCCCAAAACAACAAACTCACATATAAAAAAGTAAATACTCATTATTCTTCTATGTCACTCCTCAGTTACCATAATATACAGCTCACTCGCAATTAACCCGATAAAGTAACTTAGCTATCCTAACCTATTCAACTACAGACCTTCCTCAATATTAACGTAGCTGACCTACTTGACTGAAGTGTGCCTGAGCGACCGTTCGTTTTAACAAAGGGAATGGATCAGAGGAATTGCTGAAGTTTAACATTGGCATATTGGACAATGACACCATAAATTGTGGCGGAGCAAGACCCCATCCATGGGATAGCCAAACATTGTAGCCGTAATGTTCAGAACGTATGGGCTGCAGGACACAGTCATATCATTGAAATTAGACACAGTTATGTATATTATATGTATATTTCAAACTTTATTTGCTTCTACTGTAGAACACTTGATGGTCATCTAATCAAAATATGCTACAGTGATGTTAAAAAAACACGAATGAGTTTCTTATTTGTTTATGTTTCTGTCGGCTGCATGAGGATACAGTTTGACTAGCTTCAAATGTCACTAGCTTCAAATATGCCACTTCGCTGCATAAAAGTGTCCAGACGGATATAAAAGAATGCAAATAGATGGTAACAAACGTGGCATTAAACGTTTGGGTCAGACTTGCATGTGTTTTTGTCAGACTTGCATTGTTTTATCTGCTTGAGGTGCTAATGTTAGCATCAGCCTCGATTGCATTAATACAGCATCTAGTCAACAAATTAATTACTTTATAGTGATAGTAAAGCATGTACTGTAGTGTATAACATACCGTTTTGTTGTCTGTTTTAAATCCCGCTTGTCCCGTGTCCCGCTCTGTGCAGCACGCAGTCTCACGTGTCAGTCGCTATAGCAACGGATGCAAGATCACCGCGGTTGCGCGAGCATTTGTTTGCACATGCTTGCTTACAGTCTTACGAATTTATTTTGTAGTAAGTAACAAAAATGCTTTGGGAAAATTTATCGGAGTAAAAGTATACATTTTATGTAGGAAATGTAGTGGAGTAAAGGTAAAAGTTGACAGAAATATAAAAAGTAAAGAACAGATTCTCCCCCAAAATATTACTGATTATGTGAAGAACTTGCAGCGGCGCAGAAAATCCGGCGCTGCGCCGCTGTGAATACATTGTAGGGGAAACACTGGTAACGCGTTACAAAAGTAATGCATTACAGTAACATCTTACTTTTTGCTGTAACGCAGTGTGTAAGGCATTACTAATCAATGTTCAGTAATATTTTACTTGGTACATTTTCAGTAGCTTGCGTTACAACACACTTTTAGCTCGATATTTAATTGTTAAAAAAACGCGAGACATTAAGGAATGACAAATGCTAGTAAGTTATTACCTGTTTGTGGTCAGTCAATAGCCGCGTGTGGTGTTCAAGTTTGTAAATAAAGACTAAATTACAGCTTCTGATATATTTGTATAACGATAGTCGACATAGTCCAGTGAAGGCGTGTTTAGAGCAGGTTTTACAGGAGTGCCGCTGCCGCGAGGCATGATTTCGGCCTCTGTGCTCGCGCTGGCCCGTGGAAAAGCGGCTAAAGAAGGTTTAAAGTCAGTCGTTTCAAAGAATAGCACAACGGCGAGCGTGTGGAGTATACCTCCCCAGACGGACGAGGCGCGCGACGGAGGTTACGCTTAACTTCCCTTAACTTTTCCCATTAAAGGTCCCGTTCTTCGTGATCCCATTGTTCAAACTTTAGTTAGTGTGTAATGTTGCTGTTAGAGCATAAATAATACCTGTAAAATTATAAAGCTCAAAGTTCAATGCCAAGCGAGATATTTTATTTAACAGAAGTTCCCTTTCAAAGCCTACAGCGAACGGCTGGCTTGGACTACATCCTGGTACTTCCTTCATAAATGACGTCAGTAGAACAGTAGAACAGACTAACCTCCGCCCACAAGAATACGCGAAAAAAGGGGGCGTGGTCTTGTTGCTGTCCCACGTGGAGAAGAGGACGTGTCGCGTGGAGAAAAGGAAGTGCTGCGTTCGAATAAGTATGGTTGGTTAAAAAAATCCAAGTCTTCATCTTCATCTACATTGAAATCAGCGGACATATTGACGAACGCACTTTTGCATACAGCGTGCGTCTTCTTCTGCTTGTAAACAGACCTTGTTGCGCTGCCGGCAATGTCGGGACATCATCCCGTACAGTAGATGGCGGTACTACTCCGAAAGAGTGAGCAGCCAGTAACAAGTAGTAGTAGAAGAAGAACGCCGTAATCTCAGTTCTCGCGCATGCGTCGTGGCGCTCCCGCGAACTCTCGTCAGAGGCTCAAATTGAACAACAATAATAGTGGGATAAAGTCGTTATTTTTGTTGTTTTTCCGCTCAAAAAGTATTTTCGTCGCATGATAGACTTAATACAGAGCCACTGTAGTCATTTGGACTCCTTAAATGACATTTTTACTTACTATTCTGGGCCATCAAGTTTCAGTCCCTCTGAAAGCCTATGGAGGAGTGAGACAGCTCTCAGATTTCATCAAAAATATACTAAATTATGTTCCGAAGATGAACGAAGGTCTTACATGGTTGGAACAACATGAGGGAGAGTAATTACTGACAGAACTTTCATTTTTGGGTGAACTAACCCTTTAAGTGAAGATTAAAAACGTATTGGAGAGTTTTGTGCTAATTTCTATAGTGAATTATATACATCCAAATTTTGCCACCAAGATGCAGATGATTTTTTTGAGTCTCTCCAGAATACACAGCAGTTGAATATGGTAGATAAAACCTTCTGTGACGCCCCCATTAACTTGAAAGAAATTGTTGATGCAATTAATTTGTAAAAAAATGGAAAATCTCCAGGAAATGATGGACTCACCTCAGAGTTTTATAAATTATTCAGCAAAAAAATAGCACCCTTTCTATTAGAGGTTTTTAGGGAAAGCACAGAGAGAACTTCTCTTCCCCCCACTTTATGTCAGGGAATAATCACCCTAATCCCAAAGCCAAACAAAGATCTCCTTCTCATAGATAATTGGCGCCCAATCTCCTTGCTAAATAATGACTACAAAATTATAGCTTTAGTTCTGGCTAAAAGATTAAAATGTATTTTAAATTCCATTATTGATGAAACACAGTCTGGATTTCTACCTAACAGACATATTTCAAATAACATACGTTTAATATTAGATATGTTAGATTATTCACATTTAGTTCAAAATGAAAGCTTTATTTTATTCTTAGATTATTATAAGGCATTTGATACACTAGAACATGAATTTCTGTTTCAAGCACTGCACAAAATTGGCTTTGGAGATCCTTTTTGTAATATGGTCAAAATGTTGTATGTGATTAGTAAAAGCTCAATTAAGTTAAGTAATAGTACCTCTCCTAGATTCTCCTTAAAAAGGGGGGTTAGACAGGGATGTCCAGTATCTCCCTATCTTTTCTTGATTGCGACACAATTTCTAAGTTCATATATCAAAGCAAGTCATCTAAAAGGCATTCATATCGGAAATACTGAAATAATAATTAGTCAGCTAGCAGATGATACTGCTCTGTTCTTAGAAGACTCTCTCCAAATACCAGCAGCCCTACATATTCTCCAGCGTTTCTCTAAAGCGTCAGGCTTACATCTTAATCTTAATAAGTGTGAATTAATCCCAGTGAAAACCAGTATGACTTCTTCAATTAATGGTATTGCAGTTAAAAATTGCATATTTGGGTATACAGATAACTAAAGACAATCATAGATGCTCTACAAATTTTAACCCAATTGTTACAAAAACAAAAAAAAGGTTCAATTGCTGGCTACAGAGAGACCTCTCTCTGAAAGGCAGAGGTTTGCTTGTTAAAGCAGAGGGTCTATCTCGCCTTACTTATGCCGCTCAGTCACTGTACATTAATAAACCCACATGTAAAGTAATCGACGGAATCTTGTCAATTTTTATGGAAAAACAAGCCCCATTATTTGAAGAAGTCAGTGATTCTAAATTCCCAGAATAAGGGTGGATTAGACTTTATTGATTTTAATTCATTAAATAATACAATTAAAATAAATTGGCTTAACCGATTCCTAAATAACCCCACCTCTATTTGGAATATTTTCCCTCAATTTGTCTTCTCGCAGCTTGGTGGCACAAAGTTTGTCTTAATGTGTAATTATGATGTCCAAAAACTCCCTGTAAAGCTCTCTAACTTTCACCAGCAAGTTCTTCTGGCATGGACTCTTATTTACAAACATAATTTTTCTCCCCACCGGTGTTACATATGGAACAATAGGAATATTTTGTTTAAGAATAAATCTTTGTTCTATAATCATTGGTTCAATAATGGAATATTTCATGTTAGCCAGCTCTTTAACAAGGAAGGTCTGCTCTTTAGGTATACAGAATTTCTTTCAGAATATAGTATACCTGTAACACCTAAAGAGTTTGCCACTGTTATGGATGCTATTCCATCTGGCATCTGCATGCTTTTCAGGAACAATGCTCTTTCTTCAGGAATAACTTCCTTTCCTGAACCTGTCAACACACCTGTAGGTGACATATGTTTCGCCCGGAAAAAAGGAAGAAATTATAAAATAAGAGCTCTATTCCTTGAGAACATTGTCTCTGCCCCTCCTGCAGTCTCGTACTGGAACAACCTTTTTGATCATTTAAATTGGAAAAATATATGGTCCATTCAACATAGATTTTTCCTTACCAACAAAGTTAAAGAAATATCTTTCAAATTACTCCATAACATTTATCCTGTCAAACACTTTCTTAAAAACAAATTTAGATCTAATTTTGACTCTAAATGTTCCTTTTGTCAGAATGACACTGAAACTCTTGTTCATTTGTTTTGGTTGTGCAATTATACTTCCCAGCTCTGGAAAGATGTTAGTTTATTTATCTCAAGTTTTATCTTACAAGGATTTTCAGTGAACCTTAAATTTGTTATTTTTGGATTTTTTTGAAGCAGATTCAAAAGCCTGCTTTATAATAAATCTAATTCTTTTTCTGTGTAGATTTTACATTCATAAATGTAAATTTGCGAATTGTAAACCTGTTTTTGTAGTATTGTTACAAGAGATAAAACATTATTGTTATGTTCTAAATTTGTTGTACCATATTGCAAACTGAATGTTCAAATAAAGCATTAAAAAAAAAAAAAATAACGTTGCACTATTATGTTACAGTCAAAAGTTTGAGAACTGTTAGATGTTTTATGTTTTTAAAGAAGTCTTTTCTACACACCAAGGGTGCATTTGTTATTAAAAATACAAAACAAAAAAAACTATTATTATTAAAATATAAAATAACTTTTTTCTATTTGAATATATATTAAACTGTAATTTATTCCTGCGATCAAAGCTTAATTTATCATCATTCCTCCAGTCTTCAGTGTCACATGGTCCTTCACAAACCATTCTCATGATGATTTGATCAAGAAACATTTCTTATTATTATGAGTGTTGAAAGCAGTTGTGTAAAACATTTTTTTAGGATTCTTTGATGAATAGAAAGTTCAAAAGAACAGCATTTATCAGAAATAAAGCTTTTGTAAGAACTTAAATACATTTATTCAGCAAGGATGCATTAAATTGATCAAGTGACAGTATAGACATTTATAATGTTTCAAAAGCTTTATATTTCAATAAATGCTGTTCTTTTGAACTTTCTATTAATTAAATAATCCAGATTTTTTTTTTTTTTACACAACTGTTTTCAACACTGTTAATAATAATACATATCAGAATGATTTGTGAAGGATCATGTGACAATGATGATAAATTCAGCTTTGCATCACAGGAATAAATAGCATTTTATAAATATATTAAAATAGAAAACGTTATTTTAAATTGTAAAATTATTTCACAATAATACTGTTTTGTATTTTTGTATTGTATGCTGTATTTTGGATCAAATAAATGCATCCTTGGTGAGCAGAAGAGACTTCTTTAAAAACATCTTTTTAAATAATTTTACTGTTTTCAAACTTTTGACTGGTAGCGTATTTTTTAAATATATTACATGAATTATGAATAATGTAATAAATATAACTCAGACATATATTACATTTAAATTACAAAACAATGTGTGTGCAATTTAATGGTATAATATGAATAACATTTTATTGTGAAATAATTAAACATAAAAATTGTGTGTGAAAGAGGATATTGTGATAATAGTTATAGTTTTCATGAAATTTTACAAAATAAATAGATTTATTTTCATTTAATAATATTTTTTTTTAGAATAAACTAGTACATTTAAATGTTGTTTTATTTATTAATTTATTTATTAAGAAATAATTCTTAAAGGAACTGTATGTAAGAAATGTATTTCAATTAATCATAAAATGGCCCTAATATGTCAATAGACATTAAGAAATCATGTTAATTTCAAATACTTATATCACTGACAACAGTTGTCCAGCCAAGATATTGTCATTTTAAAATTGAAGTTGCAGCCCTCAACTGATGTTGATGTTGACATGTTGTGTCATGCCTGAAGCGCCGCCCTCCACCTATCTACCAATCACGAAGTCAGTAGTGTTTCTGCATTCGGGTTGCCAGCTCTGCTAGTTACCACAGCTGCAGCTACAAACTTTTTGGATAAACAATGTCTAACTTTACGAAACCTAAACGACCTCGATATGAATCAGAAAAACGTCGTGACAGTGTCCGAAATAAAACAAGGATTTGTATAGGAGATGCCTTTGAAAGATGGAGACGGCTGAAAACGGAGAAGAATTTGAAGACTGACGCCAACGTTGCTAATTTTCTCCTGGACAGGTAAGGTTCATCTATGTTTGGCTAACTTGTACTTAATGTAAATGGACATTTCAAATATTCACGACAGTTGAACAAAGTTGTGCATGTTCATGCAAAGCGTTAGGTTAGCGCAGATGGAGGAGGTGGGTCATTGAATTGAAAAGGTAACGTTAAGGAATTGTTTGGTAAATAAAAATGAACACTATAGTATTTACTAGATTAATTTTGCTGTAATTTTAATATAATATACTATAGTATTTTTCATGTGGGAATGTACTGTCACATACGAGCGTTCATATTTACGATTATATTTGGCTAATCGCCATTAGTAAATTTTTGCGATTCATAATTACTTCACAAAACATCGCTCTTGAAGCATAAACATAATAAAAGGAAAGAAAAAAAACTTACTGTGTACGACTCGTCACTTGCCATTGAAAGCTCCGTGTAGCAGCCTACGTTCCCGCTGGATCCTGCAGCCTATCTGGCAACCTCGAGTCAGGGGGGAGGGGTAGAGGGATACACCGCACTACAGTAATTTGAAAGTGATTGCAGTACCAGTTTTGGCCACAGTCCTACATACAGCTCCTTTAATAATTTATTCAGAATAGAATTGTATTAATTAATACAGTGTGTTAATGCAACAGACCATAATCACTAATCAGCTCTTTGTGTAGCACAGCAGGATGAAGGTGAAAGTGATCTTCCCAGGCAAGACCAATGTGTGCTTCAGGAAAGGACCAACTGGATATCTGAGACAAGATCCCTCAGATGAAGCCAAGAAGATCAAAGACAATCCCAATCTCCAGGACAAATCAGCCCCTCAAAGGGAAGACAAGGTCAAGGAGAATGCCCGTTCTGTTGTCTTCATGAGAGGAGGAGATGTGTCAGACAGTCAGGAGGTGCTGGGAAAGTATGTGCTTCAGTTTGGAAAGTACAAAGGCAAGTCATTCCGGTGGCTGCTAGAGAATGATGTAGGCTATGCCATATTCTTGACTAAGAAGGTTGAGGAGGAGGAGAGAGCCAGACAGTTTACCAGAGGGTCCTAAGAAGGAGAGCCTACTTTCATTCCTTGAGTACAGTAGAAGCTTCCAGGAAATCGAGGACCTGATAAAGTATTTAGCTGGAAGATCAGTGGCACCACCTGTGAGGAATGAAGATGACAACTTGGTTGGCTTTGGGATTAACGCAGACAGGACTTGGAGAGATGTTTGGGAGAGCAGAGCAGATGGATATGCTGCATTCATCCTTCAGAAACCGTGTGTTCCAGGCAGCAAAATGTATCGGCTGCAGCAATACCTCACATTTAGAAAAAGAGACAGCTTCAGAGTGTTTCAGCTGAACTTGCAGCATCTGCCTCTCATCCTCCAGGTTTGTTGACAGTACAGTTGAGTATATATTAGTTCAAAATTGAAATATGTAAATGTGGGATGACATATGATTTGCATCTTTGCTTTTATGCTTTATTTCACAGAAATGGAGGATGATGAAGAATTGGAGAGAATTATGCTTTCTATATCTCCATCCAAACTACAAGGCTAACTGAGTAAGAAAACCACTCACACACACAAACACATTCTGCATTTTTACATGTTTAATAAAACATTGTTTAGTATGTTTTTAAAGCTATTTGATTTACGGGGACATATGAAATGTCCTCATAAACCACTTTTATGTTGTAATACCAGTGTAATACCCATGTCATTATACAAATTTGTGTCCTCATAAATCACATAAACAAGCTCACACACACACACACACACACACACAGTATTTATAGTGATTGCTTTATCCATTTTTTTCTAAATGTACACCCGTATGAATGTGAACTCAGGGTATTGGTGTAAAATAGCTTAATGCTCAGTCACTTTTCCCTGAATAAACAAAAGTTGATGATATTTATTATTTCATCCTTTCTTACCAATCTTTGGTTTGTTCTTTTTTAATAGAAGTGGAGGAAGGTGAAGAATTGGGGAGGATGATGCTACCCACATATTCATCTAAAATTCCAGGTAAACTGAGTGAGAACCTCATACATGCTCAAACACACAGGCACACACACGCACACACACACACACACACACACACACACACACACACACACACACACACACACACACACACACACACACACACACACACTTCAGTCCTCTATCAAACTGGATTTTTTTCCATGAAACATCAATGCATTTTTATTCAGCATTATTCAAGATTGTAAATGTTTAGGATGTTACAGTGTTTCTGTGCTGTGCATTCAAGTTTACAAGTTGTGCACTCAGGTCCTATACTACTGCACACTGGGGATGATTCTGACATCAATCAGGATTATCCATCCAACACACTGAAAAATCACTGTTTATTAGGTGTGATCAGGCCTGTTCTAATACCCGCAAATAGTTTTTTTTTCAAGTGCTTACACACTAAAATTAAAACTTTCCCACAATTAGCAAAACCTTACACTCAAGGAGCAAAACACCGGCCAACTGTAAGCACATTGTCAGCTTCACACTTTTTGCAAAACATTACACACAGTGGTTTGCAAAACACTAAACACACTTGCATGCATTTGACATAGAAATGTATTATGATGTAATTTCCTTGCAATTTCCTGTGCACACACACTGGTGCTTAATTGTAGACACACCAATCGGGTTTAAGCACTATAAAAAGGCAACAGGTCCACCAGTCTTCTATAAAAATGGAAGGCAAAGCAGAAGAGTGAGGAAAAAGGGGAAGAGATGAAGAGTGGAGAAGGGGGTAGAGAGGGGAAGGGGTATGAAGGGGTAGAGAGGGGAAGGGGGTATGATACGGGAACAGAGGGGTAGAGAGGGGAAGGGGGTATGAGAGGGGTAGAGAGGGGAAGGGGTATGATAGGGGTAGAGAGGGGGAGGGGAGGCGGAGAGAGGAAGCGGGTAGGAAGAGGTAGACCTGGAGTAGGATGTGGGCAAAGAAGACGTGGACCAAATTTATCAGATGTGATTCGCACAACCTTGGTTGACCATGAGTACTGAGTACCCATGGGTTAACGTTGAGAGAGGCTGGACAGAGACTTCAGCCCAACCTCAGCAGATATAAAAAACAAACCCTTGAAAATGCATGAATTAATCGAATTATTTTACAATGTGGAGAGAAATATCAATATGCAGTACTGGTCTTGTGTGTACTGTTTGGTCAATATATTCATATACTTTACTCAAACAAAACTCTCTGAAAAAGAAACGTAGAAATTTTACAAGTGTTTAAGATTGAGAACAGCAGTGTGTAAATTAATCAAACAGAATCAGATTGTATGAACCATGTGTGTGCCATGTGGTGTTTGGTAGGACTGCCAAAAGCCAACTATCAGTGGGTTGACAAGTAAGAACCAGCCAACACATTTTCCTTCTCACCTATATTATATGTGTAAAGTAAACACAATATAGTATAGCAAATACATGTATCCTATGTATTTGAATGTTTAATATTTTAAATATACTTCTCTTTGTGTTTGAAACAGAGATTGCTGTGCTGCCTTCAGGATCCCAAACCCTGAGCTCCAGGAGCACCTCCTTTGGGATTCTTGGAAGACCACTGAGGCTATAATGACTGCGGCAACCTCTGGGCATCTCATCAACACCTGTTCCTCCCGCAAAGAATATAACAGCGACATCAACATCAAGCTGGACTTGTTCCACTGCATGCAGCGATTCTCCAGAGAGTGTGTGTCAGAGCACCATCCACTGCACAGTACTTTCTGCAAGTTTCTGTCAGCAGCTTTCATTGTTGTGGACCAGACGGACCTACAGAGACTGAAGCAGGCTTATGTCTTCTGTGGGATAGTGCCTGCAAATCCAACAAAGCAGCACATCAGGGAGCACTGCCGCACCAGGGTCCCACACCCCAAAGAGATGCTGGAGAAAGTGGAGAGTGTTCTTCAAAGATTTTTTTTGGAATGTGATCCTGATGGTGTGCCACTGTTCAAACCATCAGTGTTGAAGGTGAGTGACAGAGGTTGCAGAGGGGATCCTCTATAGGCATGGTGGAACGGTCCAGCTGAACCATGTGAAGGGGGAGGCGGCAGCTGTACCCGTGTGGATCCCTGTGAGAGGCACCAAGCGAGATGGGTCACAGGCACTCAGGTATCCACAGAACTTTTCCAGGCACAGGGCATGATTGGAGTGGCTCGTTGGAATTTCCAGCGCCTTGTGGACCAGAAGCAGCCTGGAGTGAAGCTGCCTGCAGTTTTTGATCCTGTGCTGATCATGGAACTGAACAAGCTCTCAGACATGGTGACCGGTCAAGCCAAGTACCCTGCCTTACTTGTCTCACAGACAGACACCAGAGAAAGGTTTGGACTGCAGTATGTGGAGCCTGGTTGTCGTCCTGTACCCCTGGACTGGGACAAGCACAAGTTCCAGAAGGTACATGTTGCAGGGGAGGGAGAGCATCAGTCCTCAGAGCCGTCTGCTCTCAGTGAGAGATTCCCAACTGATGACCTACCTGAGGAGGTGATGGAGGAACACTTTGCTCAGGTAAACTTGACTGTTGTATGTACGAATATACTCACTCACTAAAACACAAAATGTAACTATGTAATCACTGATTTTATTACCCTATGCTCCAGGATGACATCTTTGGTGTGGCTCCTCTTGGCTCACAAACAATGATCCAGCCTGCACAGCCCACCAAAGTAAAAGGTAATTCAACTCACATCTTCATCCCTTAATTATTCCTTATTTATATGAAAACTACAGCTATTTCAGAGATAAAAGTGAAAATGATTTATTCTTTTTCCCTCTCCTTTAGATGATATGACACCACCACTGCCCTTTGCTCCCTCTCCGCGAGCTGCTGGCACAGGCCCCATCAAGGCAGGCGGCCTACTTTTTGTCCTGGACCACTTTCGGTGGACACAGGCCATGAGGGATTGCATTGATGGCCTTCTGGCAAAGTACCACGGGCAGAAAGACCTTCTCATCCAGGTGGATGCAGAGTATGCTGCCCTTGTGCAGGCTGCCTCCAGGGATCCCAATAGCCTCTTACACCCCACCACAAAACAGCATATCTCATGTTATGTAAAACACCTGGCCAAGATGACAAACACAAGTTTATCCCTGAACACCAGTCCAGAGAAACTCCTGGAGACCCAGCAGCTGTGGTATCACCTCACAGAAGGTAGTGAAACTGTAAGTGTTCCAGTGGTAACCCTCCCACCTGCCCCAGTGAACCCACCCAGTAATAAGCCCCAGGAGTCTCTGCTAACTAAGGGTGAGATTGAACAAATGGTGAAAGAGCTTGTGGAGACGCAGCAGCAAAAGCAACTGCAACAGCAGCCTGTTACAAAGAGGACACGGAACTGTCTTGCTTGTGGACAGCCAAAGTCACGTTACCTTGGTGATGGCTCCTCCATTCATTTCTTTTATCAGTCTGGGAACGTGAAGTACTTTTACTGCTCTACAAAGGTATACCAGATGTATGCAGCGGAAGGCCTCACCAATCCTAGAATGCTGTTTGCTGACTTTGCTGAATTGCCTTTTTTTAATCGAGTAAAGCAGCGTTCTGCAGAGGCAAGAAAGGTAATGGAGGAGCGGGGAAAGAGAAAGGCCATGGAGCAGTATCCTACTGGTCATCTCTGTAGGTTCTGTCACAAGCCACTCAAACAAGGTCCAGAGAGTCCACACACACATACTGGGTTCCCTGGTGTGGCAGGGAAATATGTCTATTGTCCTGCCAAAGTGTTTTCCCTAGAGATGCTCCGATCAGCATTTTTGGGGCCGATCACCGATCACCAAGATCATGATCTGCCGATTGCCGATCACTGCCGATCACAGAATGGCAGGGGAATGGGAATCTTTTATCTATAATCTTGCAGAGTTTGCACCATTTGTAGAAATGAAACTAACTCTAAATTAACTGTATTGAGAGAAAAAAACTGTAGAAATAGGCTAGAGTCAAGATCTTGAAGAACCACCAAGTGTTTATTTTAGAAAATGAGATAACTTAAGGCTACTGTAGGCCATCTTTCCCAAATAAATGTATATAATAAATGTATATAATTATCTCACCTAAATATTTGATCATGCAGTGCATTTTTGTTTTTAAAGACAAATTTTCAGGTAGGTCTAACATTAGTATTGAGATAAGAAATACTACAGACATCAAGAAATCAAATGTAAATTTATATTGGTCTTCCCTGAATAAATTAAATTAGATTAATCCTTACACTTAAGGTTGCAAAAGTTAGTCATTCAAGAGCAGTGAGTGTCTTAAAGGTTCATCAAACAACACAAGACAGAGAAACTCAGAGACAGCAGCAGTTTATTCGACATCTGTCCCTTTAAGAGCGAACACGGATACGGTTACAGCTGCACAAACGTTCACTCGCGAGTCACGACGGGGTTTACGTGCATACTCGTCAAGACGGTAATTTAGTACATACATTTGTGTGTATCTGACCATTTCACCGCAATTTGTTCTCGCAAGCTTTTTGTGAGATGGCCTGTGTGTGTGTGTGTGTGTGTGTGCGCGCGCTCACGGTCTGGAGAGCGCGCGAGTGCTGAGCGGTTTGAACACTGGCAAGACTTAAAAATAAATGCAAATGATAAACTTTAGTGACGATGCGACACTGCCTCGATTGTGCAAGTGGCAAATCCTGTCAACTGTGCAGCTTGATTTTAGTGCATATGCGATGATATGAAGCCATTTGAGCATTTTGAAAGGGAGAGAGAGCGCGCGCACGCAGTGATTCACTCGCGCTGTTTGTGAACTTACGCAGTCATTTGAAAACTTTCTGTGAGACATAAGTTATTTAATAGAAATATGAATTGTACCTCACCTTCAGCATTATAATTATTTTACCCGCAGACGGTGTCGCTGCATATCATGCCCTAGCTCTCACGGCAGGTGCGGGTTTATGTGTCGTCAGCATGCGATCGGTTCATGAGATCGGCCTTTTTAGAGACCGCCGATCAATCATCCCAAAGCGATTATCGGCCGATCGAGATCGGTTGCCGATCAATCGGAGCACCCCTAGTTTTCCCTATATCGGACAGAGGGGATGACTCACGAGATGACTTGGGGAGAGTTCTGTCAGTCTTCCTTTTATGAGGCTGAAAGAAAGAGATGGGCAGCAGAAAAGGGAAAGTGACTGCCCTCATGTTTCCTGGCTTTGAATGTGTATATATTGTAATTATTGTATCATAAAAATATAACTTTGTATCTTGTTTGTTATGGATGTCTGTTACATGCTGAAACCACTGTGGTTTGTTCTTGCCTTTCTGGGGTTTCTTCTTTCTTTTGTTTTAGAATGCCATGTTGGTCCATGCAGGATTGTAAAATGTTAAAAAGTCTGCTTAACTTTTACTGTTATATTTTACATAAATAACTTTTATCAATGAAAATGTGTTTACAATTCTTTCAAAACATTTTCAAAACTCTGATTATTTAGATGATTGAAAGCACTACTTTACATCTTTTAAAATTGTTTATACTTTGTATCTCACCTGTAAGAAATGTTTGCATATAATATTTATTAAGCATGCTGTTATACTGTTCTTACATTTTATTAGTTTATTACTTTTGGTACAACCCTA